>CM075858.1:68722541-68777541 GCA_037975125.1 Latrodectus hesperus
ATACTATCAATTAAATAGAAGCAGCCATTAGTCTTCCTAATTTAGATGCAGAGGTAAGTATAAGAGCCCTTAATACTTGATCTGCCACTTTTAGAAGAATCATTTCACTTAGAAGGCATTGTATTTGCGATTAATTTAACGTTCCTAAACCACATTTAGTGAACAAGACTGATAATCGATTTAGTAGAAACTCAGCTAATTTACATTTTGATAACGAGAAAAATGCCCTAACAAAACAGGCCACCAGGTCATCTCTACATTGGTAGATAAAGCTATATAATACATTAATTTCAAGTCGAAAATGCCTCAGTTATATTCTTAGTCTATTTGACTGACCAATAAGGTCAACATAATTAACAAATGCTTGTAGTTGAGCTATAATTCTTAAATTAGTTTTTCCTGAGTTTAGTTTAATGCCTCTTACAATATATTTGGGACCCAATTAAGCAGTAGGCAGGTGAGTAGATATTAACGTTGCTTTTTTCAGTATAAAAGATAAATTTTAGAACATAAGACGAATTCTTAATTCCCCATTTCAGGTTTTTAAGAAACATTCATATTTTTCTAAGTATCCTTCCTTGTGGTGTTACAAATCCAATCCAGAATAACGGAGATCCATGAGCCAGATCCATGAGCCCATGCACTCTGAAAAAATCAAGAAAAAGAGGGGATCTCCAAGCAGCTCCTCCATCGAGAATTGAGTGCACCCAAGTAAGTGTTGAGGACTAGCCTCGTTGGAGTTGCACTTTTTACGGATAGAGAAATGCTTAATACCATGGTCAAAGGATAGGCAATTGATGTGGCCACTAATAAATCTACTGTTCGCAACCTGGTCAGCTCTGGAACCCACAAAGTCAATGGCTGCTTACAGCAGTACCAAGCATGAGCAGGGGGATACTGTCATGTATTTGAAATAGCATTTTTATAAGCAGAGTATAGTTCTGAGTAAGTAAAATTCAGATCTGGCGAAGCAGTAGAGGAAGAACCTTCCTTGGCCAGTGCGTCAGCTCACTCATTTTCGAACAAACCTACATGAGAGGGGACTCACTGGAAGTGAATATCATGGGAGGCTGAGATATCAAATAACATACGAAGAATATGGATACTAGCATGATCTGTCTTACTAGCCCAATTGCTCAAGCTACGACTGTCAGTGAGAATCCATATATTATTAAAAGAGGCTTTATGCTTGATTGAGTCTAAACCAGTCTGAATAGCCAAAAGTTTGCTGCGAAATACCGAACAGTAATCCGAATTTCTGCAAAACTTTGAATCACTAGATCCATCCAGATATTTAAGAAAAACTCCACTGCCTGCGTGGTGGCTTTCATCACCACTATCATCCGTATAAATGTGGAAATGATTAGGTGGAATATTAGTTATGACCTCCAAAGTCAACTGTTTTAATAAATCTGGGGAGTCAGTGCCGTTGGTGACTTCAGAAAAAGTCCATGTGATAAAAAACATTTCGTAGTCCCGATAATGGATTAATGGGACAAGTAAGTTACTAAGGCTTAATATTATGGTTAATTGCTTTAAATGAAACGGCTCGCGAAAAGGGACTATTCTTTTTAACCTTTAAACATTCTGCCAGTTAACCAGGTATTCAGAAGTGCGATTTTGATTCCCGTAGCTGATTTATTTGCTCAAGTATTCGCGATTATAAGCGTCTTTTTAATTGGTTCCATACTTGGTTTTATGGCATGTGTGTACTGAGAAAGTCGGACTCCATACCAAGAGTCCAGTAGGAAAGGTTAAGTAGCTCACCCCGTGTTAACTGCCAAGCACAAGACAAAAACAGACTCTATTTTTTTCCGTTGATGGTAAATGTGTTCCTTTGTTCATACATAACAAATAATATGGAGAATTGTCTTATAATACATAAATTTTAAAATAATAATAATATATATAATTCCGCGCGCGCGAGGTAATATTTTTATGCACATTTATGGTTATAAATAAGTTGGTGTAAAATACCTAAAGTAATGACGATATACAAATAAGCAACCTAAAAGCATTGTACGTAATAATGGTGATAATTCTATGAAGGATGCTTTTCATGTATGCAGTATTACGGATACAAAATTTTCCAGGGAGACAATTTAGAGTTCCATATGGTGAAAGGAAAGGTTTGTATATTAATGTCGATGAGGAGATAAATTTTCCGTTTACATTAATGGCGGTATGTAATTTGGAGAGCGATATTTCTTTATGTATAGAATATACGATTTGCAGAAAAGAAATTTTTGTGATAATGATGTTAATCATTTTGTCAATGTAACGCTTACTTATACCGTAATGGCAATATATAACTTGGAATGGTAAAATCTTTGTACACTTTATAAAAATTAATAATTTGACAAGATGTTATTTTTGTTTACAATAATGACAATACATCATTTGTTAAAATAAAATTTTATTCAATATAGCAAAATATAGTTTGAGGAAGTAAAAGTTTTATATGAAAAATATCAATAAATTTGAGAAAAAAATGCATATAAACAACTCTAATGATATATAAGTTTGCTTATTTTTATATAATAATGCCGTTGTATGATTTAAAATTAAAGATTACATTTGTATAACATTTTAATTTTTTTTTTAATTCAAAATTTTTGATTTTGGAAATTCACATTCTGTTACAAGGTTTCTATATTCATGTGTATGTGTTGCAAGTACAGTCATAGTAATATATATATATATATATATATATATATATATATATATATATATATATATATATATATATATATATATATATATATATATATATATATATATATATATATATATATATATACATATAATTTATTGCTAACATAAACATTTTTATGCACACTTTTTTTTAAATTTCCAATTTTATGACAGAAGTTATTTTACTTGTATGATAAAGTGTAAAACTGTTTGAAATAAAGGTTTTTTGATAAGTTTACATACTGAATCATGATTATCATGTAATTATGTTATTATAATGGGTGCGTATTTACATATGTAATCAAACATTTGTAAAACTAATATTACTGTGTTGTTACTAACGACACTTAAACAAGCCAAGCTTCCTATGCATTGGCTATCAAATGAAGTCAATATAGGATGTGTCTTTCGTTTAATCAAAGCACCACGAAGGTGAAAGTACGACTTTGTTCTTCAAATCCTCTGACAGATTGCATCACCAGGGAATCTACTCACTCAATTTTGACATTAATGTGAAGGTGGAAAAAATTTTCTCTAAGCTATTGAACCCATGGTAACTGCTCAACGACCGATCACAGGACTTCCGATTCCACAGATTTAACGAGCACGTATATCGCATGTACTCAGTGGGTTGTTGTGGCATTGAGAATAGAACCCCATTCTTCTGGACGGAAGGTTGATATCCTAACCAATAAGCTACTAATATTACCTATGTGAGATATACATAGCTGTTGCTCTGTTGTTCAAACCTGCTTGACTGCACGTCAAAGAATCTTTTGGAAATTATGTGTGCCTCTCTTTAATAAGTTAAACACTAAATAATTGTAAAAATGGATATTATTTATGTTATTAATTCAGCTTTATTACCCCGACACTAATTCGTTAATACTTATCCTTTAACACGACATTATATAAAGTTTTTAAAATGTGATCCATTGTTTGATTAATTAAAGTAATGTATTTTTAGAAGTTTGTATTTTTGTCTGAAAAGAGAGTGTTTGATTAGACATTTACCTGACCTGTTATATGGGATCTATCTCTTCCATTGGTAAATGACATAGATATATTCTTTAGGATCACAGGTTACTATGTTTTCGGTAATCCTTTTCAGAGATAAAGTTTCCGTAAGTTGATGAATTGTGCTATGTCATTCGAATTTTGAAAGAAAAAATTAAATAAATATTCCACATACCTATATTACCACATACGTTCTTTCTTGTCTATCAAGGTCACATATTTCAAAGAATGCGAACACATCTAAGATGTAGTTGAGAGACATGATTAGGTTTCCATCATTTTACAACTAATATTAATGAATTGTTCTGATGGTATTGATAGAAATGAATTTTTCTTGCTTCTAGGATTTTACTTGGTTCATGGCTGAGCTGGCAGCACATGATTAACGCTTTTGCCTTCGGTTCTGCAGTTCGTGAGTTTGAATCCAGGACATGGATCATTGTAGTGGTTCAGAATTTACTTTAAGACGATGGTTCTGGTAATTAGCCCTCATGTGCAAAAATTGATCGTTGAGAGAAAAACCAACCAACAAACTTGCTAGCTCATGCCAGTATGGGATTCAGCACAAGGGCGTAAAATAAAGCAAACTGTCATTCAGCAAATATTAATTCAATTTCCTTCACTTCATATGCTTTGAGAGTAATTTGGTTAGTCATTCTAATGGTTCCATTATAATTGTACTAAAGTATAGTGAGAAAATTCATTATGCTTCTGAAAAATTTCATATTACTGTGTAAATCATCTGTCTTATTGATATACAATTTACTTTCATACTATAAAGTTATGAATTTTTGTTTATGTATAGATAATTTTATTTATTTATTTAAAAATACTTATGAAATATTTCAGTTTATAAAAAATAAGTATTTACTATACTGTGATTAAAATTAATACTTTAATTTCATAAGGAAAAAAATATTGCATTAATAGCAATTTTTAATCTTTCTTTTCACAATCATCAATTTTAAAAGCATGGAAAATGTGTCTATACACAGAATTATTTTTCTTTTTAATTTTCTTTATCTTGAAAAAGCATATGATTCACAGAAAATTTTTTGTTGAAATAAGTTTTAAGAAAATAAACAAGGTAGATAAATTTTAAATTACTGACAATACAGTTTTAGTTGAACCAATTCATTTCCACATTAACGGAACGATTATTATGTAATTAAACAAAATAATAAATTATATGGTAATAATAAAAGCAAGCTATATAATTATAAAGCACTATTAAAATTGGATATTTTTAATAAGCAAGCAAAAATGCAAAACATTTGCAATTACGATTTTCATAAACATTTTATTATTTGTTATTATTTCTTATGGTTTTATTATATGCCGAATATGGAATCCACAAATTGCCATAAAAAGGAAAAGAAATTCAACACTGATTCGTGAAAAAATCCAAATAATGGAACAGTCAGAATAAAAGAAATATTTTTTCATAGCGCTACTGTGAAGAAAAAAAACGAAGCTTACGGAAATCCTGAGCATTGAAAAATTTGGCCATATTTCTTTCTATTTACTTTGAACCATTTTTTTCTTCCCTCTAAACCAAGCAATGGTCATGGATTGATCAAGACAGATAGCCACTGACATGAATCGAAGCACTTTTCACAGAAAAATGGGTATTTCAGAAATCAAGAAGCTATAATTTCTCACTGAGTAAAATCAGATTCAACTGCGTAACGAAAATGGATTAAATGAAATAGAAGAAAGATTTTTTTCTGGCATTCAAAATGGATTTTCATTCTTCTTTAACTTTTTAGAAATTAAGATCTTAAATCATCAACTAAGAAATGACGTTAAAAGTAAATCTGTTTCATTTTTTCCTGTTTTATGAAAATTTTGTTTTATTTTTCACAACGTTATAGTACATTTTTTGAACCATAATCAACCATTTAAATGCTACTTTTGCGCAACCGTTACATATTAACGCAAAATGTTTGTAATTTTAATTGATATTTATTTGAGAGACAGTCAAAAAATTTATCAAAGTGCACAATTTTTCAAATTTTGCACATAATCAAGTAAGGTAAAGTTATCAGTAATAGAAACTGTGTTGTATTAAATAAAATGAGTTTTCGTCTACTTTTATTTATCATTTATTTTTAATTGACATTTGAAAATTAATTTTTTTACTAACAAATATTAACTTATAAGAAATTAAATGGTAGTACATGACTTTTTCATTTAATTAGCATAAGTAATTTATAAGAATATAAAAACATTTTAGTCTCAAAGTAAGTACTAAAAATATAATACAATGCTCTTATAAAGCCTGAAGCTAAAATCATAACCAGTTTGAAAAAAATTTTTAATATCATATTTTAACCGATACATGCTAATAACACAAGTAATTTAACTATTGTAACAATCATTTTTTGACTAAAATAAATTTATACCTGGCATTGATTTCCTTTCTAAATAATTCTTATTCAATTTTAAATGAATTTCTCGCTAGTTTCTCCAAACTTTATCTTCATTAATTAGCAGCCGATTGTTTAACATCCTGAGAATTACATTTCTTATATAATGATATTTTCTATCTTATTATTGTATATTTACATAAGAAGATATTATTAAAGAAGAATTATGAAATGAACAAACTTTTCTAATTAATTTAACTACACACACAAATTTAGGTTTCAAAATTTCTCCAAGAGGATTTATGCCTTTCCTTGCACAAATTACAATTTTGTTCTATTATTTGTGAATACAATTCCCATATCTACTGTGGGATTTTTTGTGGCTCAAAATCCACATCAAATTATTGATTTTGGTACAGTTAACACTCGTGTGCAAAAGTATAAATCAAGAGTGACTAAGAAATCAACGATTGATTATATTGAATATATTGAATTGATTAGTGTTGAATGTCACTTTAGAGCATAGAAGTTGCTGTTTCTCTGAGGTTTTAGATTTCTGTGTTCGGAAACTATTTTTTGTAGTATCAGCTTAATTGAAGTTCAGTATTGTAAATTCTATAAATGGAATTTTCTAAATATCTTTTTTTTAAATTACTACGAATAACAGTCCTGTGATTTTTAACAAATTGTTTTATCGACTCTCGATGAACAGAAATTTTGAAGTTAGGCACAATATCCACAATGTAATATTGTCTTATGTGGAAACTTTTTATAAGCAATGATTGGTATTCAGAGTATTAAGTCAGGAATTTAAGAAATTTCTCAAATACACACTGGCAGAAAGTAAAAATGCATCATCTATCTTCCTATATATAATATCATCTGTGATCAAACCAGAGATTTTGCATTCTGCAAATTATGATCCAGCCACTAATATATTTTAAATCGAAATTTGCTGCACATGCAATTTATTTTTATAATGGTATGAAATTCATTTTAATTTATCTGTCTTGTTCGACTTATCTTTTGTATGTAAAATTGATTGTAGAAAGATATGCATATTTGAGATGTCAAAGTGGTAAAACCAAATTGTTTGCAGTTAAGTGAAGGCAAACTGAAATCACATCAATTATTAAACGTGATAATAATTTAAAAAAGTAGCTTCTTCTTATTCCTTTATTTAAACACTTCATTATTATATCACACTCATTATAGAACACAATTATGAAATAAAAGAAAAAACATTAATTCTGAGCTCTTCAAATTAGTTCTCAATAAAATTGTTCAATTTAATATCATTTTTAATAGACATGTACATACATATATATTTGAAATATGATAATATCTGTCTGAATTTCATTTCCAAAAGAGCTTGGATGTCTGTTCCTTTTAATGGCCTTATGTTTAATTTTTTTTATTAGGTATATATCTATTTTATTGTTGTTGAAAAATTCAATATTTTGACACTGCATACAGGACAACTTAACGGCCTAACAGTGCAGTAAAAAATATAATATCTACCTGATAAACATTGTGATCTTGATCTTGAATAGAACGTTGGATTAAAATGTAACAAGTCATAAAAGCTATAAAACTCCCAAGAAACCATTCTGATGTGCATGCCAAAAATAGAATAGTGTGATCTATCTCCTGTTGTGGAACAGTGATTGAGAACGAAATTCGTACCTTTCCATTTAAAAAAGGTATACCAGATAAATTGTTACCTGGAAAGTTTATCTTATAAAGAAGCCTCGTGCCTAGTGTAATAAGTCATGAAAACTAAAAAAACTCCCATACTATATCAATCTTAGTGTGCAGCCAAGGAATAGAGGTAAATTATTTATCTCCTGTTGTGTTTCAGTGATTGAAGACGAAAATGAA
This sequence comes from Latrodectus hesperus, assembly GCA_037975125.1. Lineage (NCBI taxonomy): Eukaryota > Metazoa > Arthropoda > Arachnida > Araneae > Theridiidae > Latrodectus > Latrodectus hesperus. Next base: position 68,730,503 of record CM075858.1, read on the forward strand.
GCCTGTCCCTCTAAAGAAAGTCTATCGGATAAACTGTTCTCTGGAAGGTTTATTTTATAAAAAACCTCAATTCAAGTGCAACAAGTTATAAAATCTAGAAATTCCCAAGCAAATATCCTGATGGGTATGCAAAGTATAGAAGAATATGCTCTATCTCCTGTTATGCAGCGGTGATTTGGATTGAAACTGAAGCTTTTCCTCTAAAGAAAGTTGCACAACCTCCAGGCCTGGATGAGTCTTCGAATTTAAATTAAATTCACATTTCTTCCTTTGGTAGTGAAAATATATGACAGCGCATATCAACCAGATATAAGTGGATCAATGCATTTCATTATAATTCCTGGTTGTGAATCTTTCTTGATTTTTTTTCCTGTTTTACTCATAAAATATATTAAAAAAGTTAAAATTTATATAGTACTATTTTTTGCAATTTAATTTATACAAATACTTCATTTTTTGCCTTTTAAGAATGTTTAATCACACATTTAGTTCATATTGCAGTGATTTAGATTTTTGAAAATCGACGTAAATTCAACTAATTTTCGTCATTATCATATAATATATATCATAATAATATCATATAATATATATAATATAATATTATAAAATATAAGTAAAAAATAAAATAATCTTCTAAATCAATTTCGCATAAAGTTGAAATAAAAGTAATAAAAAGTTGATAAAGTTGAAAATTACCATACCTAGGAATTTTATTGAAGACATAAAATTTTGTATTTAGAATAGAAATCTGACATTGCCCAAATATCACTCTAAGGACGTTCGAAATTCAAATGAGTTAAAGGAGTAGAGTACTTTTATATTGTATTAGAAACTACTTTTTTGTAAAAAAAAAAAAAAAAAAAAAAAAAAAAAAACATTTGTAATACAAGGTAAGAAAATTGAAAAATTAATTTTCACTAATCAATATAAAAAGTAACTTGTATCTGAACTGCAGAGAAAGTTTAAGACTTAATTTTCTCTGGATGATTAAGAAAATAAATTAACATTTAGACGACAAAGAAAAACTAAACATCAAATCTCTCAACATGGTAAGGAAAGCAGAAATCTTAGTTTTCTATATACGATTAATTTATTATTAAAATTTAATTTTCGTTTATAGATGGAAAACTTAAAAATTTAATTTTCTCTCAATGATAGAGGAAAATCGAAAATTTAATTTTCCATAAATGATATTTGGTTTATAGGTGTTTAGTTGTCATTCAAAGATAATTTTTTTACATTGAGACTAATTTGACCTTGAGCTGTAGTTTAAAGTGGATTCCAAACAGTTGTGAAAATTCTCAGCCGCCGAGAGAATTCGATCGAGTTGAAGAATTCGCTCGAGCTGCCGAGACCGACAACGATGAACCAAAATCAAATATTAGGTTGCAACATACTAAAATCCCTGATGATAAAGCACACACAATCAAAGTTGAATTTTTCTAGATTAATCATATAGCGAGCTTAAAACCAATAGACTAATTTGTTGGGAAATATAATTCATGCAATCAATAAGCTATTTCTGAATTTAATTAGGTACAAATTTTTTGTACAAATTCGAACAAACTATTGCTAAAATTGTAAATTCATAAAAACGGAATTCAGCCGTCATGAGTAATCTTTGTAGATACATATAATTATTTTTTTATTAAAATCATAATTTCGTGTCTTTAGTAAAAAATATCATGTTCAAAATTGTTTGAATTACATTCATCCCTTGATCAAAATGATATAGTGAAAGATACCATATAGTAATTAATGCCAATTCTACTGCTATATTTCACCCACAACATACAACTTTACCAATATTAATTCCTACTCACTATGGCTAGTTCCATTCCACAATAATACATTAAACATTAATATTACATAATCCATTACATAAAAAACATTTTGTAAATAAATTAATTTATTTAAATTTATGATAAAGATGCGATATTGTTCTTTCAATATCGAAATTCTTTTCATTTATGACTTGTTTAGTTGTTACAGTGGCAACCTGGTGAAGAAAAGCTTTCCTATAAATCGATAATAGCTGATTATTTATTTAAACCAACTAAACATCTTTCTGTTGACACAACTTTGTTCGTTGAAAGTCGTTATAAGTGGGTGTGGTATGAAGAAAATAATGTTATTCCAATGTGTTTATTATTTTCGAAATTGTTTCGATGTATATAATTATTTTTTATTAGTAAGTACAGACGATATTTTATTTATATACGTTTATTCATAAATATACACACACTGATTTTATAAATTTTTTAGTCTAGAATTTTCTACATAATTAAAAAAATGTTTAAAATGCAAAAAATTTAATTAATTGCAAAAAAATGCCTGAAATATCATCTAAATAAATATAGAATAAATGTATAACTAGTGAAAAATGACTGTTAAATATAGAAAAAGTAATTTATTTTAAGAATCTATATTATAATAAAAATACTTGAACGTAAAGATAGAGAGAAATAAGTGTGATTTAGGAAAAAAATAGCTTAATATTAAAGCAATAATGACATGAATTTTTAAATTTCAAGTAATATTAATTTTGCATTTCATTTCCTTATAATTAAAGCACTTTCTTTTTAATTTTAAAAGGTTTTTTTCTGGAAATAATGACTTTTTCTATTATAAATAAATTTTTCATTGTCATGTGTGCCCCATAAGTAAATACTTGTGTGTGTTTCTGAAGATGTGTAAATAGTCTTGTAATATGAAGATTTTTCATATTAACTATTAATCTCATATTTTTTCAGAAAAAATCATCTTACAAAATATTTGAAAAAATGTTATTTTACGCATCATTTTCTATGATGTGTATAAAAATTAATTAAAATTGTTGGGGAAAAGTTTTTTCGTTACCCTTAGAGTTTTTCATTAAGAATATGCATTTTATTATTTTATTTCATCATAACAAGCGGCAGAATGACACAGTTATATTGATAGTTATATTTAAATTTTTCAACATATATATATATATATATATATATATATATATATATATATATATATATATATATATATATATATATATATATATATATATATATATATAATCCTGTTAAATTTAGTTACGTATTTTTTCGAAATTAGAATATCAATATATGCAACCATGCGCGCACTTTTATTGTAGTAAACACTCCATTTAATTCTTATAAAACCCTTAATCCGATTTATTTAATGATTAGAATACTGATGTCAAGCTTACCACATAGAAATTCTTCTATATTGATCTACATTTCATTAAATCATGAATCCGATACCCACCTCGAACATGCTCCGTGCTCTATTCAAACTTTATGCTTCTAATATTTTTATTTTTTTACTTTCATGTTACCAAATGACAATAAATTATCCAAATTATCATAAGCTAATTTTACGCTATATGATATGTCAAATTAATAACATTGTAGTCTAAAATCACATTTATTTTAAGAGCCAGATAAAAAAACGGGTTTCCATTATATTTCAAACTGAATAAATTATAACCACCTAAAAATGGATTCTTATCAAAACAGTTAATTTTCGTACACAATATTAATGCCATAATTATGCTTAATATCACTTTGAATTATTATTTATTATATCACGTGTGAAAGTTCAAATATTATGTGTTACAATTTATGCTTGCCTATTTGTTGGCTATGTGTTTTCTCCTGTCTATTTCTGCTGATTGAAAAACTGCTAAATGCAGCATATCGCCTCATAATATTGAACAATCTAGAGATTAAGTCAACACCTGAACTCGCTGCCTTCTATTCACACCAAGTAAGGCCTACAGATGGGCCTTGTAACTATAACTTAACTAATTGCTATTAACGTGTTAAAATAAATAATAATTTATTATTTATTAGTAAATAATAATAATAAATGTTTATTTTTAATTGTAATTTATAATTTATAATTATTTATTATTTACTTGTTTAAATAAGTTATATTATAAAGTATAATTCCACAATTGTAAATTTCAAAATAATCAAAGAACGCAGATAATCTGCAATCTTTTCATAGTTTTTTATTAAACTATCTCTCAAGTTAGGTCATTGATGTTAGAGTCAACATACTCTTATACATGCTTTTCTAGAAGCGGGACTATGGGCCTATCGTAACTCTTAACATTGCCCTTGCTACACAACCTTCTTTTCTTAGATCAGGCAAATAATCCACTGTTTAGTAGGCCCGACAACACTCGATCATTGCAAATCACTGACGTGTACTTTTAAGATGAAACTCACAAATTAAAATTAGATTCTTCAATTAAAATTAGGAAATCATTAACCAAAAATATTTTGCATGAAATATTAATATTTTACTTCATTTATACACGCAATTATTTTTTTTTCACAATTATAATACAAAAATGAAAAAATTAATATTCTGAATAAAATATAACATTAATTCAAAATTCACACTTTGCTGAAAAGAAAACTTAACTTAGAATTCATTTAAATCAATATATTTAAGATTACTTTAGTTATGTTGTAAAACTCAAATTCGTCTCTTGTCATTCAATTCAAAAGCAAAAATCTTAAATAATTAGACTATGAAACTAAATGGTTGCTTTTTAAATTAACATTATTTTAATATATTTGAGATCATCTTTAAAATATAAGTTTTTACTATATAATACCTGCCCTTTACAGTTACCACTTTTTCCTACTTGAAAAGATAGTAGTGATGGCATTTATATCATGGGGATGTCATCGTGTATCATCTACGATGACCACTGAAAGTGGATGGGTTTTCGTAATTTAGAAGAAGGGACAAGCAAAAGAACCCTTTATATAACATATCAATTTTTGAATTCATAAAAGCATAAAAAAGCCAATTAATTTATAACGCATATATACGAATATATATATATATATATATATATATATATATATATATATATATATATATATATATATATATATATATATATATATATATATATATATATGTATGTATGTATATATATATGTATATATATATATATATATATATATATATATATATATATATATATATATATATATATATATATATATATATATATATATAAACATTCAATAATGCAATAATTTTTCAATTTTAAACATTCATTCAGCAATAAGAAGTTATTTTTGTATTTAAAGACATAATTGAAAATTTCCGTTCTTTAGTTGTATTTGTTGCATGTATAATGTACATTTTCAATGATTGTAAATGTTATACATTTCTTTTCACTATTTTTTGCGTTACGTTGTACGTATTATCTTCCCTATTTAGTTCATAATTTATTGTTATTATTTTAAATAATAGCTGAGAGTAAAATATCAAAAACATTATTCTTCCTCAATACTGAATTTTAAAATAAGTAAAATATTTTTTTCAGTGATAGGAGAGCCTTCAAGATGAGTATGGTTGTTTCATACACAATACAGTGATATACAGTGATTAGTAAAGCAAAATGAATTCGTAAAAACAATGTCGCTGTGTCCTGGCTGATTAAAACTGTCTTTCTTGCCATTGGAAGGTAGTGAGTTCAAATCCTGGCACGAAGATTCGTCATATTCTCTATGAGCGAACATGATTACACGTATTCCCCTGTTAACATTCTTAATGGTATGAGGAATGGTTATAGGGGTGTTGAATGGTGATTATTGAGGGAGAAAGCTTACTGTATATCATGGCCGAAATGTCATCCATGTGAAATGTTACCTTTGGAATGTCAGGCCATGTCTGAGGATCTTCTGCTTGCCCCTGCTTCTAAAACAGTGACTTTAAAAGGTGTTATCACATCCACCTCTTATTGTGCTGAAATGTGGAAATTTTAGTAGCTGGGATTACACAACAACAAATCATACATAAAATAATTTGAGAGAAGAATAACACGTACACCGAATTAGCAATTGTATGATTTTCGATTGTGATTGACCAGCAATTTAAGTAATTTTTTTTCATGAAATAATATTCCTTTTTTAAGATTAAATTTAGAAAACCAATGCTTCATAGTGTTAATACATAAATCAAATCGCTTCCATTGCACAAATTACTTTGAAAACTACGTATTTAAAATTAAAACACTTGTGAATGTTTTACACTAATTATAATGTACTTTATAATTAAATAAAAGCGAAAGAATGAACTTTTTATAATATCGTTGAAAATCAAATTATGTAGAATTTTAAAATAAATATCTTGACTTTACATTATTTTTAAATCATTAATCCTTATACTTATTCATTATTTGTTATTAAGATTCAAGTATATTTAATCTAATTTTAAATGATATGCAATTTATTTTCATTTAGCACAGAATATGTACTTATTTACACGGAATATCTATTAATATTTAGCTATTATAAAAATACTTATCAGATTCTGGTAGTAAAATTTCCACTCTGAAGTTGAACATTTTGTGTCAACAACACCAAATTAAATATTTTAATGCTATGTTTATAGATTACATATAAATTCGATTTTAAAGATTTTGTTTGGTTAACAGTTATGTGTGATTTGTATAAATTTACATATGTTAAATTGTAAAAAAATATTTTACATAATAACAAGTTTTTTAAGTATATATCATAAACAAATTTTATTTATTTATTAAAACAGTTTCATATATTTAGCAATTTTCCTTAACAATAACATTATTAAACAGTTTCCCCCAAAAGATGTCTAAATTTTAAAGATTAGAGAACTTTGTATTAAGAATTACGAGACCATAATTCTACATTACAACATTACTTTCTACAATGCTTGTTATTTAATTACATTAAAATTGCTAATTTTAACTTTCAATTTCTAAGCTTGTTAGTTGTTTAATCTAAATACATTACAGTTATAATAACGACAAAGTCTTTTTATAACTAACTCAATGATATTTTGGCTTTACAAGAACACACCACATAGTCAATCAGTGCTTGAAGACTCACGGTAAATGTCCTGCATACATTTATTGATCCTAAAATAATTAGTGCAGAGATTACTATGACGAGAACACTGAAGATCCCAAATTCAAAGGGAATTCCGGCGAAATGATAAACGTAAAATTTTGCCAAATATTGTTTTAATCCTATAAGTGAAGGAATATGAATGCTTAAAAAGGCTTAGCAATTCTTTGAATGAAATAATTGAAGTCATGAAATGTTAATGAGAGAAGACTATTTATATTACAAAGTAAACTAAAAAAAGACTTTTTTGAACTTTAAATTGATTTAATGAATTACATTTTAATTTCCGTTTAATTTTATTCAGAAATATAAAATTGTAAAAACTATCTCTTGAGGACAAATATTTTTTTCTTAAAGATTCAGACATTATTTTGAATAAAAATCATTTTTTTTTACCTTGTCTATTTTGAGAAATAAGCAATTGTTCAGTAATTCGAAACATAAAATTATAACTTGTTTTTGACAAAATATATTTAATTATTTTTTAAAAGTAATTAATGAAAAGTTTTATATAATTTATTAACAAGAAATTAAAATGTTATATGTTACATATATAATTACAATAAATTTAACTATCAGTTATATTTTGACAGATGTTTTATGCATGTCAATAATGACAAAAATTTATATTTTACATATAATTTTAATTCATTTAGCTTTTTTAAATGTTTTAAAATTACCTTAATTTTGTTTGTTAGTGTCTTATTATAAGTGCAATGTTTGACTACAATAGTTTACTGTGCTGAGGAATAAAATTTGAATTAAATTCCAAATCTGAACAATTGGCTATGTAAATCAAAAAAATTAATTGGATTATAAGCCCTGAGCAATTACTATTCATTTGCTAGCTTGCCTATATTGAAATTAATCAAAACATAAGTAGTTGGGATGCCTTTTGTAAAATTCAACTTACTGTGATTTTAATTAAAATAATTGTAAAATAAGTAAATGATTCCTACAAAAAGAATGTTTTCCGATTATGCTAATTTTAGTACTCTTCAAAGAAATATAAATGAACAAGTTTATATGAAAATTTCTGGAGATCATTACATTGTCTAAACAGTACAGTCCATCATTGCACCCACATCTGCATCTAAATTACGATGACCAGTAATCGGGTTAAGAGTGCCACAATAACTATGTGACTTCTGCACTAATAGACAAAATTTCCATCTCTTGTTGTAACAAAAGTTATTTATGTAAATTATTTATGTACTTATGGTCAAAAATTAGTAAAAAATTATAATTTATATAAAACCATGCAAATTTTATTTATTTTTAACAGTGTTTTCTCTAAATGTAATAATGTATTATGTTTCCATGTTGTGCAATAAAGGAATACTTTATTTGGTAATAATCTCTTTGCCAAACATACTTACGCACTGAGTTGATTTGAACATCAATTGAAACACTGAAATTAATGGGAACAGTTCTTTTTGATTTAGGAAGTATTAAGAAGTTTTCAATTGACATATAATGTAAAATAATAATTAGTACAGATTTCTTCAAATTTAAGGTCATGTTGGATAAATGTAGAGATTTAATTAATCCAAAAATTCCCACTATATTTTCGAATTTAATCTTAAAGAAGTTATTAACAGCATCATCCTTAACTGATTGGGTCTTAGTTCGATGAGGTCAAAAACACCAAATTCATTAATATTTTTAAAAAATAACTTGTTTCTTATTTAAAATATTTCTTTTAAACGAGAAACAAGTATTTACTATAATATGAAAACAATTCTTTGATGCTTCTTTTTTTTATCATATAGCAATACTTTGTGAAAAATACTGTGAATAACAAAATAAAAAAATCATTTTTATTCAATAAATTTAAGAGAAAAATCTGAATTTATAATGTTTTGTATGCATATAATGATTATTTGGTAAAGTTTATATTTAAATATGATGGATACCTAGATTTTGAAGCTAAAACCCTATCACATGCCAATCTAAAAAAGTAAGCTGAAATTTAACTTAATTTGATCTAGACTTAAAATAAATTATTGTAACTTACAATTATAATTTTGAATTTGCAAAGTTAAGCTATCAAATTACAATTGCTTGTAAAAAGCCATTGAAAAATATCAATTATATATTCAGATGGGTAGCAAATATTATAAATATGTTCAACGTCACTAATTTTGAAAGTATTTGTTTCAACTTTATTTTCCATGTGCTATAACGTTTCTGACTTAAATTATGTGAAATTGAATGCGGAATATTCCTCACTATTATTTTCATGCTTTTTACTTACATTGTTAGTTTTTAATTTGCATGGCAAAAGCTACCTGAATTTAAACTCAAATACGTATCATCCTTAACTTTAGTCTGTCTATCTTGAGTACAATATTAGTTTTTTTAATAGATATCTTTTGTTGAATACTTATAATTTAATTTTCTGTCTTACTTGGAATAGTATTTGCTTATTTTTATTGTGATATGCTTCTATAATAAATAAAAACGTTTTTATATGTTTTAAACTGGTAATTATCGAACATCTTTTTTTCAATTTAAATAGTAACTATACATTTGAAATTATATGGTAACTATCCTTTTGAATAAATTATCTTGCATTTAATTTGACGAGAGAGTATTCACTATCATTATATCTGTACTTTGTATCATACGTTAAAATATGTTTATAGAAAAAATATTTAACTTTGTTTGTCTTTATATTAAAATATTTACTCAATATTATAAAAGTCTTTTTTATTATTATAAAATCTACATTTTTTCCTACAATTTAAAAACGAAAATTTGTTCTCTTAAATATTTGTAATGTTACGTAATTTTGCATTTTCTGTAAAAGCAATGTCTTACATTTTATAATAGAATTACAACTCGTAAAAGAGAAATAAATAGAGAAGGAATTGTAAATATCCATCATTGATAAAACAATACAAGAGCATCACAACTCATAAAAGAGAAATAGAGAAAAAATTTAAAATATCTGTAATAAAAATTACAAGTATTTAACATATCAAAATAGGATAAATCTTTTCGCGAAAGTTTATTAAAGAAACAAAGATTAGTTGGAATTATTCGTGATGGAATTGAAATTGTGTAAATTGATAAGCTTATAAGTTTTTGATAAGTCTACATAATCTTTTCCCTATTCGTCTAGATTTTGGCTTCAGTCTTGTTACCTTGTTAATAATCAATAATTGAATACAGAATTCTGTGATTTTTCTTTCGAGGAAGATTAATCCCTAGTTTAAAGAATATTCAATTTGTACTGCTTATATAAAAAAGTGTTTGAAGTAGATGCTTTTATTATATTTTTCATCAATATTTTTAACATTAATTATAATTTCATCTATTTGAATAATTGTGAAGAAACTAGAAATGGAAAAGGTGTAAATAATGTGGAGTTCCTATTTCATTTTTAACGAAATACTTACCTAGATATTTCATAAAATCATGCATGAAAATTATTTTACTTAAAATAGGGATTAAGTGTTTTTAATTTACGTTTATGCACGCAAATATTTTAGTTTTCAACTATTATACAAGTATGTTATTATATGAAATAAATACCAATAGTGTGTTTTATAATCTCAATTAAATTTTGCAAAACAAGCTTAAATCACATTTTATTTAAAATCAGTTTATTATATATTTATAATTAATTAAACACTGCAGTAAAAATTTTAAGATAATTTGTCAATTATTTCAAAAATATTAAACTTAATTAAGGAAGTTATAAAATTAAATTCAAGTTGCTGCATAAAATTATTATTTAATTTAATTCACTTTATGATATAGGTGTTTCTAAATATATAATGACATATTTATTTAATAAATGTATTGAAAATTCTCCAATATAAAACTATTTCTAGGTATTACAGTCTGAATGTTCTGCTTTTCCTGGGTTCAACATAAATTAATCTCATCTGAAATTTTCAAAGAAAACGTGTGTGGTTTACACTTTAATCTTATTTAATTTAAATTTTAGTTGTTGAAACATGAATATATTTCAGAAAACCAGTTTAGGTATGTTCTAAAACACAAAGATCAATTTAAATCAGTGAAAAAAGTCACAACATTAGATACTTTTACATCCAGATACTGAAATAGACTGATTTAAAAATAATTGAAAAACACACTTCTGAATGAGGCTTTAAAACATAAATTTCTACAATATAATACAAAAAAGTGATTACATATAAAATTTGTTTATTTATGACTATCTCAAAGCAATGTTTTGCATCACTTATTGTATTTTCATCAATATATTTGCAGTAAAACTAATTGAATGAGGTGAACAAATCTAGAAAGATCTCGAATTGCAAATTTTTAATATTAATGTTGAAATTATTCTCATCTAATGTTTTTGCAAGATCTGAAGTAATAGGAAAAGCATAAACTTATTCTCTGGAATGAATAAAAATAATGCATTTTTTAAATTCAAAATAAAATTTTAAATTTTGTTTTGATTAAACAATGTAATGTGGGAATATTATAAAGTGTAAAAGAAGAAACAGTTCAAGTGTAAATATTATTACCAAAGCAATTTTAAATAAAGAAATTGACCTTATGATTCTTTCTTAAAGCAAATACAGTTCTAAAGTTGAATATTACGTAAAAATTAATTGAATAGTGGTATAAGCAACCAAATTAGGTTCAATCATTCAAATCAGCTTTACTTATTTTTAAAATTAATAACAAATGCTACACTCAAAATTCGGTTAGAAAAGTTAGTTTTATGTTTAAGTTAGCTAGAAACTGTCATCTCTTTGTATAAATTTCCCTTGTTTCTCTGCAGCTTTTCTCATTTAGTCAGTGGATAAAATTTCGAAGTACAAGAAGAATGAATATTTTGCTTTAATTGATTTTGATGGTGTATTTTTATTGCTGAAGATGCAATCTTATAAAATGAGTCAGATATTTTCCACATTGAAAACGATTAATTTCTTTAATGATCTGTAGATAAGAAATATGTTCTTCATTTTATTCAGTCAAAATCGTATCTTGATTGAATTTAGTCAGTTGTCCGTGACTGACATATTCCATTCAAAAACAAGAGCAAATTCAGAACTAAAGTGATTTGTTTTCTATAAAAATAAGCTTACGTTTACATAACAATAAAAATGAATAAATGGGCCAAATGATTTCTTCAATGATTCCGAAAAATGAAAATGTTCCATATCATGTTAATTATCACAATGATCTGCCTGTAAGAAATATCATGTAATTTTTCATCTTATTCCTTCAAAATCATATTTAGTTTGAAGGTTGCCACAATACTCTATTAATATATATTCCATTAAACAAAAGATGCAAGTAAAAGTCCCAACAATTGTATATGTACACTTATATCAAGAAAATACAATAGATATATTTTCTAAATATAATACAACGCTTTCAGAACATTAAATTATCAGTTATCTTATTCAACATATTAAATGTCTTATCAGTCATTGAATTTCTTATCTATTTCTTATCAGTTAACATTAAATTTCTTATCAGTCAGTAAATCTTAAAATCATTTCTTATAAATTTTTCTTCGCAACCGTTTGTACGATTTTATTTGAAAAATTTATACTAAAATTTCAATACTTTATTTATATGTACCAATTTTGGAGGAATATAAATAACACTTTTAAAAATGAATAAACTATTTTGTATTATTTTATTACTAAAGCACTCAGATGAGGTTTCAAATTATTAAACGAGAATGTAAAATAACTATTTGATAAATTCAATAAATAATTCTCAAAATACGATTAACTTAAAAGCACATAAAATGCTAAGAATTTTGAGTGATTTTTACGAGTCGTAAAAAAAGCTTTTAAATTATTTCATACAAAGAAAAATGATATAAATATTACTAAGTAACTAATGTGTTTTTTCCTATATAAGATATTGTAATTTTTCATTTTTTAAATGCATAAAACGGCTAATTAATATACGAGAAACTGTTTCAATATAGCTGGAAAATATTTTATGGGATAAAATATATATGAAATATATAAAAATTATTTACAGAAAATTTGTAAAATATTCTATCAAAATAATAAGATTTATAAAATATTGTAATTTTTTTCAATATATTATTATATTTAAACCCCTTTGTTACAGTCTGTTAATTTTCGATTTCACAAAAATAGTTCAGTTACTAAGAATTTCGTAAACATCTATGTTTGATTAATTGCATATAATAGTTGTTTCTTAAATATATTTTGGTTTACAAGGTTTTTAGTTACTTTTAAATAATATTAATTTCATATATTTTATTTATCCTCAATTTGCTTAAAATCGTTTTAAAGTTTATTTCTGTAGCGTTTATTCTTAGAAATATTTTCACTCAAATTCGAAATACCTCTTTCCCTTATATTCAGTTTTCCTCTCGAAAAGCAATAATTTAATTCTTTTCTTCAATGATTTTTTAAATTCATTTTCCTTTGCTAAATGCAATTTCAATTTTAAACACAACTTATTTAATTTTTATGTTTTTGGTTTATTTTATTTTTATTGCAAACCTTTGCTAAAATGCTAAGCATCAATAGAATTTAATTTTTGTATTTTGTTTTGTGTTTTTTGGTATGCGAAGTTTAATATATATATATAAAATTATTAAAAAATAATAGATTTTCAAATTACATTAATTTTTGGTTAATATATATATATCGTTATAATATATATATATATATATATATATATATATATATATATATATATATATATATATATATATATATATATATATATATATATGCATAGATAGATAGATTGATATGTTTAAACATAGCAATTTAAAGATTAAAAGATACTTAAAGAAATAATAAAATTTAAAAAAATTCTTCAGTTAAAAATAATGAATGTATAATACACATTTTTAAATATTTCAAATGTTAAGAAATTCATGACTCTTTATTTATACTTGATTTTTAAATAACCAAGTAAATAATTTATGAATTTTGTCTTCAAAATGAACTTTTTTTTAAAAAAATGTACTTTATCTCAAAAATAATATGATCGTTATAACAAATTACATTCAATGTAATAATAACAATTGATACAGATTTATTCATTGATAGTTACATATTAGTATTTACAATTATGTAATATATTTGATTATTATTTAAATAATCTTATTTGGTTAATTTTAAATTCGAATGAATGCAATCAGCTATATTTGTGATTTTTATTTACACAATCTTGTAAGCTCTTCTCGCTTAATACTAAATGTGAAGATAGATAAAATACAATATGTAACTACAAATAATAAATTTTTTTCAGTGCTACGAAAGATTTTATGATTCTATTTGTAGCAATATAAATTCCGGTATTAAATTGAAGATTTCTGTGATTAATAATACGTAAAATCTAAACGGAACTCAAATGTTACATATAATATTTTAAGAAATGAAAGAGAAGTAAAGATGATTTATTTTGTAAAAGACTTGCATTGCATACATTTCATAGCTACGAATTTGAATTGAATGAATTGTATTAAGCTATTGAACTTTACTATGAAGTATTTTATAATTAAATAATAATAAAGGAAGGTACTTTTATAATTCTTTTAAGAAAATCAAATTATGAAAAATAATTTTATATCTTTTTTTTTCATAGTCTACTTTCATTGCACTTGTTGTTGTCGTGTGCCAGCTAAGCTGGCAACATGGGGTGCGCTGCTCCACTTTTCCAATTGAACCATATTTTGGTATAGAGTCAGACTTCCTCAGTACACAGATGTCATAGGTACCCGTTTATAAGGTAGGCAACCATTCAAACCTCATTCATACAGAGACAAGATAGATAAAGAGAAAAAGTACATCCATGCCCGAACCGGGATTCGAACCCAGGACCTCCTTATCCGCAGTCAGGCACGGTGACCACTAGACAAGTTGGGAGGCTTCATTGCACTTATTCACACAATCTTACTGTAATTCGAATGAAGCCAATCTTTTTTTATTTGAGATTCCATTTGGTACAAAAAAATATTAATTTGTTTTGAATATACAAATTAGTGTTTAGTTAATTAGATACTTCGCAAATTCTAGTAATGAAATTTCTACTCTGAAGTTAAATGTTTTATTTCTGCAACAATACAAATAGATACGTTATGATAAGATTAGATTTAAATTCGATTTTAAAAATTTCATTCTATAAAGTCATATTTAATATGAATAAAAATGTGTATTTTAAATTATGAGAAAACCATTTTTTGGTCTAGTGCAATCTATGCTGGCAATTTGTGGTGCGCTGCTTCACTTTTCCTCTACTGAGTCATAATTTATTGTGGGGTCCGAATTTCTCAGAACACAAATACCTTAGGTACCGTTTTAGAGAATAGGCAACTATTCCCAGCTCATTCATCCAGGGAAAGGACAATGGTGGAAGAGAAAGACAAAGGATACACACATGCCCAAACCGGGATTTGAACACAGGACCTCCCTATCCACATTTAGACACACTGACTGCCATACAGGGTGGGTGGTAAGAAAATTCTTTTCGATCTTATGACGACAATTTTTATAAATACATATTATTTTCTTATTTATTAAAACAGTTTCACAGTTTTAGTCGAATTCATTAATTACAACGTTGTGGCATTTATTTTTACAAAACATTGCTAAATTTTAAAGATAGAAGATATATTTATTATTATTATTACTCCTTTCTACCATATTCGTTATTTAATCACATTAAAGTTACTAATTTTAAATTTCATTTTCTAAGCTTGTTAGTTGTTCAATCTACACATATTGCAGTTATTATAACACTAATGCCTATTTAAAACTAATTCAACGATATTTTGGATTTACAAGTATACAACAGTAAGTCGAACGGTACTTGAAATATCATTGGAACGGCTATGTAATCATTTATTGATCCCCAAATAATTAGAGCAAAGATTGACGAGGGCCCAAATATTCAAACTGAAATTCCTGCAAAATGATAAACGTAAAATTTAGCCGAAGGCTGTTTTAATCCAATAAGTTCAGGAATATGAATGCTTGAAAAGGATTAGCAAAATGAGTGTTATATTGCTTTGAATAGAACAACTGCAAACTTAGAATATTAAGGAAGGAAAATTATTTTGTTCAGGCTGGCGAAGGAAAGAATATTCAGTTTTGAAATTTAAATTATTTTACAAATACTTGGATTTTCTGCTTAGTTTTATTATGAAAGTTTATAACTCTAGTTTTGTCAATAAATTTTCCTTCACAATTCTTTTAAGCATAACTTTGGAAAGAATGCGTTTTCCTTTAAATTTTATTCTGAAACTAAAACAATTGTTCAGTTGTTCGATTCATGTGAAATCACAACATATTTGACTGAAATTATACAAATTTAATTTAATTCATATTAAAATGTAATAAATAAAATTAACGTGTGCACATTTTATTTATAACAAATATTATTTATAATAAATTATATATTTTGAAGTAAATACTTAAACATTATAATCATTCGATTGGCTGTGAAAGTCAAACCATGAACATTTGATTAGAAATCCTGAGCATTTACTGTTTAGTTGCCGGCATGTCCTTATTATGATGTCTTCTAATGTAAGTAATGAGGTATCACTAAATATTGAAAAATTTAATTTGCTTTGTTTCCAATTAAAAAAACAACAGTAGGTTAAGTTAAAATCCCTGCGAAAAGAATGTCTTTTCAATCACATTAATTTTGTTCTCAATAAAAGGCAAATTAAACAAGTTTATATGGAAAATTCTTGAGATCATGTACATTGTTTACGGAATATATTCCATGCAAGGCCCGACATTTGCATCTAAATAACAATGACCAGCTTAACTAGTAAGTATGTTACAATAACTGGATGTCTTCTATACAAATATCCAACAATCCTATTCTTGTAATTCAAAAAGTTAACTATGCCAGAAAAGTCTAGAATTAATAAACAATGATTGTTTATATAAAGTTTACATATATTATTCACCTTTTTACTATGCTTTCTCTGAAAAGTAATTTATTATATTTTCAATTTATGCAATAAAATTGAATACTTAATTTGCAAGCTTAAGAAAACATTTGCTGAAAATTTCTTTGTTTAATATATTTTAGCTATGGTTTGATCTAAACACCAAATATAGGCACTTGAAGTAAGCAGTTTTTTTTATATTGTATATATTCAGCTGACATATAATTCCAAATAGAGATTAATATAATTTATTTTCATACTCTAGGTTGTGTAAGATAAATGTAGAATTTTAATTAATCTATAGGTTTTCATTCCATTTTTGCATCTAATTATATATTTATTTTTTATTTAAACTAGAAACTAAACTTTAAGAGAACGTGTTAATCAAGTAATTTCTTATAAGGATAAGCAAAGCTTTATTAAAGCATCACTTCCCAAAACATATTTATTAATCTAATTGCAGAAAAGTAAGCGAAATCAAAATACTTGTATTTTTAAGTATAGATGAACTAGTCAACACACACAGAAAATATTGCAAAACGCTTACAACTTACTAACAATTTAATTTAACACGACTTCCTATCTAAATATCATGCAAATTAGTTTTTGTGTACCTATGACCTTTTTCAAATAATAATTAAATGTGCAACACTTAGTTATCTTTTATTTTTAATATATATCTTAGATATATATGTCTTGGTATTTTTAGCAATTGAATATTATTTTTACTAAGCATTATTTTTATGTATAGAATAAATGAATCCTTTACTACAAATACTCTTATATTTTTAAAATCAAAATTTACAGTCATAATTAATATACGTGTAATATACATGTAGAATCTGATTAACGATTTCAACATACACAATATGGCATTAAAATTAAAATAATAAAAGAATGGCCAAAAAATTACGAACATTTCAAAATAAATGTAAATTGCCCAGCTGCTGGAGTTATGAACTTGGTTTATCTTTGCTAACAAATGAAGACTGGCAAAAGAGAATGTGGAATGCGCAGATCTTCGCTGCACATTGAATAAGAAACAACGGGAAAAGCATAAAACTTCAATTTCCATACTTTATTCCTGCTAGAAAAATCGGAAATAGGTTAAAAAAAAGAAGAATAAAACTTGTAGAAATTATGGTCATGCCTCAGGGAACACTCGTAATAGTAAAGAATACAAGGCTACCTCATTAACTAAGGCAGTTCCAGCAGACAGATAATTTTACGAGATACATGATTATTTGTTTAAAAAGACAGGTTTTTCTTTACAACAAATACCTGCTGACGCACACCTGAAGTCATGGATAGTTCATCGGCTCTGTAAAGGTTGATAAGAATATGGATATTTTCAAATATTGCTCATACGGCCAGATTGCCGCCAGCGTATGTGGATTGATACCTATGCAGACAAGAAGTGGTGGTTTCCTAAATATGTCTTTTTCTATTCTCCAGTACACTCAAGAGACTTTAATTTTTCCTATATCAAATAAAACCATTTTTTGTTAACTGGTTGCTACTTGCAGGCACTCATAATGTCTATAAAGAAGATTTTCATTGACCTTAAGTATAAACCCTAGTGTCTGCAATGGTGCCGATATAAAGAATTGTGGAAAATAGAATGGCACGGAGTCATGTTCTGAGATCATTCAAGGTTATGTTTCCTCACAGTGATAGTCTCCGCTTCCATAGATGATATTAAAATAGAAGTAGGGCTTACTTGGTAGAGTTTGTGAAACTTTCAACCAAGCAATAACACAGCATCATTTTTTGGATACAACTATATAAGATTCCATAGTTAATTCTGATTTGAATTCAGAACATAATGACGGTTCAACTGCAGGCTGATGATGTACTGTGATCCAGGACATTTTCTTACCTTCAATGCTACAAGTATTCTGGGGATGCTGAATTTATTTTATTAATAGGATATCATTTTACCGCATACTGCTGGAATCTGACAGAGGGATCTACAAAGTATACAAATGTGTCTGACACTGTCTGACCTTCTCTAATAATTTCTCACCAATTGAATATATTTGGGAGTTTCCCTGTCTGACACTCTCTAATAATTTCTCACCAATTGAATATATTTGGGAGTTGACTAGGACACCATTTAGAGACTTTCGCATTCAGAAAAGGAACTGTGAAAGTTAGGGAATAGATTGTCATCTTAGAGAATTAAAGATGTCACCAGGCATCTTTAATTCTCTCATTGATTCTGTGTCTGGATGTGTAATTTTGTGTATCGCCGTTCACGGTGATCCTAAAACATTGTGAGTTGGGACTGTTCTCACTCTGTATCCTGAACATCATATTGAAATAATAAACACTTATTTTTTATTGCTGCATCTCTCATGATTTGCTGAGTTTCATAGATTTCTGTTTGCGTCTATACTGCTTTTTGTTATTGCTTTTTCTCTGTCGTGTAACATATTGCGAAACTACGAGGTTAGGCTATCAAAAATACTGAATAGATATATTGGATTTCAAAAAGTGAACTATTCAATAAAATAAAGATTAATATTGTCTAAATATTTCGCAGCTAACATAAATATCATTATTCGTGAGGAATAATAAAATTATTTTGTTCACTATTTATTTTTCTAGATAATTATTCCAAAGTTTCTATAAATTTTCATTGAAAAAGTTTTTCGTAATTAATCATTGATTTTTTTTTTTTAATTTTATCTATAAATGACAAAAATGATCAATGGAATGGGTGTCTATTTAAAGTTTCTTTTCCCTAGTACTCATGGAACCATTAATGGGCAAGAAAAGATTCATTGCATAAGTGAGAGCATTCTCATCTCGGAAAACTCTCTTACATGAAACAATGATAGTACCAAGGATGTCCTGGCCAGGTGGTGTTCTTTTTTTCTCTATAGGGAGCTTCCGGCTCAAAATTTAATCGAGACAATCAGTAAACTGCTCGTACCATTGAAAACTCATATTCATAGTTATGAGTTGGAAGGCAAAAGGAAAATTTTGCATTGATGCAAGCGTACTCCCTGCGTACAATTAACCACATTACTGTTAAAAATCATGAATTATGATTCGTTTAAACTCATAATTATCTTCTGTTCATTAATCACCCGAGCTGTGTTACTAAAGCACCACTAATAATAGCATCGGAAATTGATTTCTATGATATATTAATTTATGCTTTACTTTTAATTTTCTCCTAATAACGATGAATAATAATTTAAATGTTTGGGAGTACAAATTATGATAAAGTCAGTAATCATTTGGTCTCAGAAGTTTTCTTTCTAAAAGTTTTATTTTAATATTCTGCTCTTTGCTGTGTACCTCAAAAACCTTTGAAACTGGAATGCTTTGAGAATGTACATTAGAAAGGACTAAAACCATAGGTATTCCATTTACAGTTGCTCTACTAATCGGGGGTTTTATAGTTTGACTGTCTTGAATTTTGATAAGGCTTGACTTATATGATTTACCTAATGTTATCTCATGCAACTATGATACATATTTTTATATTAGAAAATGGTGCTCATTATAATTTAAGAACTATAACGCTTATTCTTAAATATCATTTTCTTTTAAAGACGTTCAAATAATGCTTTTAAAAACTGTTTTGTTAATTACTTGTAAAGGTGTGTGAATGTCTTTTATCTCTTTTATAAAAAAAAGTGAATCTCTTTTATTTTTTAATAGATACATTTAATTTGTATCATAATTAAATAAGAGTAATATAATTATTATCCTAATGCTTACCATGAAAATATTTTTGAAGCAAATATTATTACATAAAATTATTTAAAAATATGTGATGTTTGAAATATTTATAGAAATATAAATATAAATGTATAAAAAATATGTTGTTTATGAATATAAAATTAATAACGTGAAAGAATTCCAGTTCCTTTTCTACAGAAAATGAAACAAACAAATTTGAAATTTCACAGCATAAAATATTTTCATAAAGCATTTTTCAATTTATTTCCAATATTTTTATTCAGCTTTGAAATTTTATGTCTCTAAGACATAAAAGACACATTTTAAAGAGGTTATTAACAGCATCATTCTTAACAGGTGGTGCCATAGTTTGTTGCATGAAGGTAAAAAATGAAAATTCCTTAATATTTTAGAAAAAAGAAAAACAAATAATTCCTTCAAATATTATAAAATAAAAGTGATCTTTGATGTATCTTGTTCTTGATCATGTAAGAGAATATATTAGGAATTATTTGTGAAGAATTATGTGAAAAACAAAATACGTAATTTGTTTACAATTTATTTTAGGAAAAAGTAAATTTATTATGTTTCATATGCTTATAATAATCTACAGGTATTTTTTCGACTGATATTGGATATGCGAATTTTGAAAATAAAATTTTAATGAAAAAGTTAGTCTGAAGAATCACCGCTATTTAAATTTTATTTTATCTAGATTGAAAATAAGTTTGATTGCTCAATTATTTACAATTAAATAATTGTATTTGCAATGTTAGTTATTTAAGCATAATAGTTTGTAAGAAGTCATTGAAAAATTTTAATGTATTAAAATGGCTTTTACATATTTTTTAATATTATCACTTTCATTAATTTCGATATTCTGTTTTTATTATTATTTTATATTCTATTATTTGTCTGACTTACATTAACAGATTTTGAATATGGAATATTCACCGTAATTCGTTTTACAACCTTAACTTGAATAATATATTAATTTCTAATGCGAGATAATATGATTGAGAAAAAATATATATATATAAGTATATATCACTATATATATATATATATATATATATATATATATATATATATATATATATATATATATATATATATATATATATATATATATATATATATATATATATATATATATATATATATATACATATTACATATATATATACATATATATATATGTATATATACATATATATATATATATATATATTTTTTCAGAATAAACTCCTAAAAACTATTTGGAAATAAAAAAATGGAAGAATCGCTTTGCCTTCAAGGTGTTGAATTGAAAATTAAGGCGGTGAATTGAAAATTAAGACGGAAAAGATACAAAATTTGTTACATCTGTATCAGTGTCACATTTTTAAACTTAATTGAGCTGGCCCTCATTGATATAAGTTAAAATTATTCTTCATTTTACAAGCACTTTTATTTTCCCTTACTTAAAGAAATCTGACATATTTTGATAATTAAAATAATCTTTTATTTTATTACTCAACTTAGCTTAAATAATCTCCTCAATTAATTTCAAAATATTTTTTTTAAATTTAGGTACTTTAGCTAAGTTTTTTTATTTTTAAAACTTCTCATTAACATTATATTAATTCTAATTTTTACGGAGACAATTTTTAATATGTTGAATTATTTTTTAGCAGGCTTTAAGGATTATAAGGAATCATAATACAGTGAAATTTTAAAATTCACTCATTAATTTATATTAATTATTTATTGATTCTTTGTACGTATATTAAATAATTATTAAATATCTAATAAATTTATAATATAAATCATGTTAATTTTACTAGATTTGATATTAATTCGGATTTACTACAGTAATAATTCACTTAATTTTTCATTATTTTAGTTTAGTTAATGGTTTATTATCACAATAATAACATTAATAAACTGTTCAAAATTCATAACTAGCAATACTTTTCTTTGATACACTATGTAAATTTAACACTTAGGTGATTTTTAATATTTTAATCTGTATTACAGTAATGCATTACGAAACTGTTTACATATAATTAGTAATTGTTATTTAATGCAAGAGCTAATTTTTATTAAATATTAATTTATCTTATGTATTATAAATGAATAGTTTTATTTGCCAAGTGCAACTATTAAAATGTTTTCCCACTATAAAATCAAAATTTTGAATTCATTTCTATATATTCTTTATTTCACATCAAGTAATTCATTACATCAAAAGAGTAAACGCATCAAATTTTATTAAAATATATACTGGAAAACCAAAATGATAAGACCATTATTCTCATTTGACATTTTGGCCACTTTGTTATCTCACAATGCATGTGATCCAGAAAGATGTCACCAGAGTGTCACATGTGGAGTATCATTTCTGTAATTCCTTGTATATATCAGAGGAAATATAGCTTATCTAAGTTAATTTAATAGTGAGATGTGATTGTGATGGCTCAGTTTATCATCAAATATATTGTTTGCGAAAACAAAAATATTTTCAAGAACATGAAACATTGTTGTTTTTGTCTAGTGCTGATTATATTTTACGAAGAAGTGCAAACTTCTAACATCCTGCGTAGTCAATGGTTTCCAAACATCTCAATCTTTGATGTCAGCTTCTCATCTCATCTTTATTCATTCATTTGGCATACGTTTTCACAACGACAGTACGTTAACTGCCAATAAACAATGCAATCACGGAGATACTATTATTGATTTATTGAGCAAGGACAATCATTTTTTTTGACAAATTGTGATGTTCCAATATATTTGATGCCACCATAAATTGTGATGGCATCACGATCTTGCTGCTGAGATCAGCAGCTTTTTTCATGAGACACAATTAGTGTCAAACTTTGGAGGTATTATTAACGTCTTTTTTATTGAGTAAGTTAGTGATTTTTGTTAGATTGGTCTAAATAACTTTGAATCAAATGAGTTTTAAATTCTATACCTAAGTGTACGAAAATTGTTTGAAAAAATACATTGTGCAGTCTACTAAATATTATACTAGAAACGTTTTTAATTAATATTTAAGTATCCATAAAATAATAAATTATGTTGTAATAATCTTAATTAATCATCTTAATGAACAGTATGAAATACACAACGTAATGTGTGTCATAATTGAACAAAATAAACTCCCTTTCATACAATTCATTAAATGTAAAAGCTAAATTTTAATTTAAGATCTTTCATTTGCAACAAGTTATAAATTCATAAATCAGAACAATGGAAACGAAACTAAGAAATTTTTTCCTGTTATTAATCACTTAATTTTCAAATCTCTTACAATCGACATTTTCCTCCAAATATCTAAACGAGAGTATTTAAGAAATCAGATTGATTAATTACTGTAATTACATCAGTAGTTGTTTTATATTTTAGGGTTTAAAATTGCTTTAATCAAATAAAACAACTAATATGAATTAAATAAGAAATAATAAATATATCCTTTCTTAAGATATTTTCGAAGCATCATTTCATTTATTTGTCCACGATTTAGATATTTGTTGTCAAGGGAAAAAAGTAAAGTTGTTTTTCTGAAGCCAGGAGAGATTGCTTTTGGTATTTTGCCAAAAATATGACAATAATAATAAAAACGAATTAAAACCATTCTTTGAAATGAATTTATCTGTTTAACTATTAGAATATTTATGTATAAAAACGTTTAGCACAAATTATCCTAGAAAACAGTGCATGTTATATATATATATCTATATCTCTCTCTCTCTCTCTCTCTCTCTCTCTGTATATATATATATATATATATATATATATATATATATATATATATATATATATATATATATATATATATATATATATATATATATATATATATCTGTTAATTTTCAAACATGTATACTTAATGTAAAGTCTATAGTTTGATTATATAATAACGATTTTAAGTTAAAATATATAAGTTTAGCCTGTGCTGCTATTCTAAAATATATCTAAAAACTTAATAAAAGAACAATTTGTATGCATTTTTCTAAAGTTTTATATTTTTATGACTGTAAAAATGTAAGCTGAAATAATCCTACATTACTAAGTGAGTATTAAACGACTTATTTTCAAATAAAACATGCATTTAGAAAACTACTTTTTTTTAATTACGAATTTGAATTATTCCAAAAAACTTTATATTTATGTTAGATCATTAAATTAGTATTATAGTAATGTTTATAAATTTCATTAAGTAATAGTTAATTTTTTAATATTAACTTATGTAAATTTACTTTTGAATTCTATTAAAATTCAGAAATATCATATTTAATAACATATAAATATTGGTATTTCTTATGTTAAAATAAACTATATTAGAACTACCGACGTCATCTATTTATCTTCAAATAGCATTTTAGAAAGAAATATTTCATTGTGTTTATAATATTTTACCATGAAGCAATTGCAATGTTTAATTTTACCACTATAATTATATTATATATATATATATACATATATATATATATATATATATATATATATATATATATATATATATATATATATATATATATATATATATATATATATATATATATATATATATATATATATATATATATATATATATATATATATATATATATATATATATATATATATATATATATATATATATATATATGTATATATATATAATATATATATATATATATATATATATATATATGTATATATATATATATAAATATATATATATATGTATATATATATATATATATATATATTTATATATATATATATATATATATATATATTTATATATATATATATATAACCTCAAATTTTGCCTGTACTTTATAAGCTGTTTACAATCCCTTCTCATTAGAATTTATGTTAAATTAACTAACGCTGCTACAATTTAATTTTTAACAATTGGTTTCATTTTGAGTGAAATATCCAACCCGTCACAATGAATACCAAAAATATTTAAACACCCCAACAGTTATTTATTCATGAAGTACAGAGATATTTTTAAACTTTACCTTTTCTGCTTGATTTTCACATATATTTTACACAAATTATTTTATTATGTAGATTTATTTGTGAGAAGATTGGATTTTAAATATTTTATAATATTCAAATGTAACGCATGTTTATAAGTATTTATCAAATTTGGTTTCGTTGCCACTCAAATATCGTTTTATCATTTTTTTTGTCCACGAGGGCTAATTAGATCAGATAATTATATATATATATATATATATATATATATGTGTGTGTGTGTGTGTGTGTGTGTGCAAGTGTGTGTGTGTAAGTGTGTGTGTGAGAGAGAGAGCGAGATTGTGTGTCCACGCGTCTTGAATACGTGCACGTATTTTCTGTAAAAATAACTTTTTCCTTTTAGCTTTAGAGCAATAATTTTCATAGCCATGGAAAATTATTAAAAAGAGCAGAAAAAGCTATAGTTAGACAATTTGCTGCTACCCAATTGGTAAAATCCAATATTTGTGAAGCAAATATACCGAAACAAATCAGCTTGAGTGCTTTACTGGAACAGTGACAATTACGACATATATGTAAATCACTAGTCGTTTGACGTACATCAATTTTTGGGCATCTTACTAAACATTTAAGTTATCAAAGTCGCAAAAAATAACAACTATTTATCAAAATCACATTGAGCAACAATTTTCCGCAGGTAAAGTGGAAACTTACGCCAGTTTTGTGGAAAGGTCTTCAGTGGTAGTCAGCGCGTTTGATTGTGGTGTCTACGTGGAGCCCGGTCCAATCCTACATCAATTGCGGAACGCCCATTAACATGACAACTCTGCATCATGGCTTAGGGAACCATTTTTTATGATTTTAGGTCACTTTTTGTTCATATTCATGTTATGTTAACATCCCAACGTTACGTGGATGATGTGTATCTGCCCGTGACACTCCCCTGCTTTCAGAACATGCCCAATGCCCTTTAACAGCAGGATAACGACAGACCGCGACCGCTGATGCTCGTATCAACCAAGATTCCTTACAAGGTGTACAGCAGCTTCTGTAGCTACCATGCTTGGCAGACTTTTCATTAACTGAAGACATTTGAGATATGATTGGATGTCACTTGCAGGCTCTACCGCTTCCTTCTTTAGAAAATGCATCTTGTTCAATGGTTGATAGAGAATGGAGAGCCATTCCTCAAGACGCCATCTGTCTCTCTTTGTGCCTAAACTTGTTTCTTCATGTATTGCCATGAACGTTGGTCCTGAACCTTTTTGACCCGACCCTGTTCTCGCTTTACATTATGCATATGATTTCAAAATGCAGATCATTTATTGTTCGTTGCTGCCTGTCTCTGTTTGGCGAGCTTCGTCACTTTCTGGCAAGTCCTTTATTTTGCATTTGGAATTTCGGGCAGTGCATTTTTTATCACGAAATTATCTTGCCATTCTCTTCGTAATGGCTTTTTCATAATAGATCTGAAAAAACAGTAATGTTCACACGGTGTCTTTGTTTCGAAATCGATGATACTCTAAAATTTCGTGGGAATCCCTTTTTCACAATCTTGTTTTATTTTCACGAGAGATTGTGCTACAAATATCTTCTACAAATTTCTTCTAGGTGGCACCCTTAGTGGTTTTATTTAGTAACGCATAGCTACATTATTATATATAGATTCCGCTTTTATGAATATAACAGTAGCCGTTCAAGAGATAAGAAGGAACAGCGGTATTTTGTGGAGTTGGTGTATATTCATGCATTTGCATGTATTGTTTCTAGAAAAGAAAGCATAAATAATCTTTCAAGTGTATAAAACAAAACGTCTGTCTTGATTGCTTAGTTAAAATAATTTTGTTGCATTTAAAAGTATTTGAAAAAAAATTTTCGCCTTTCTCGGAAAGAAGGCAGAGAAAATAAACGTATGATTGATAGTTTTTATCAAGGAGATATATTTTACAGCAATGGAGATAAGTTTGAAGATCCAGATGGTCTTATTCAAAAAAAATACATTAAACTGATATTTTGACAAAATATAAACTGGCTTCATTCTTTATTCTAAAATATTTCATACACTATTTATTTCCTTTTTATGTAAATTATTTCTCCATGAGATTCCCTGTATCGAAATAAAATTTATTTTTGGAAAAAATATGTGTTTTCTTTTTCTTTAAAAATATTTTTTAGCATTCTTTGCAAGCATATTAATATAAAATATTTTACGATTATAATTAATTTTTACAAGAATATTTTATTTTTCTATAAATCAATACACGTATGAAGAATAAAAATAATATTTTATTCCCCTTAAAATTTCTAAATAAAGCTAGTAATATGTTTACACTTAATCTAAGGTATTGAATGCTCCGCCAATATATTTGTATACCTATTAGTAATAAGTAAAAATGTGTAGTCCTTAAAAAATTATTGAGGTGAGATTAGGTATTTAGTTTGTTGAATTAGCTTCTTCCAAAATGAAATTGATTGATTGATTGATGGTGTACACACTCTCACATACCTTTAAGATTATAAGCTGTTATGTTGTTTAATGAAACTGTAAACATAAGTATTAATTTAATTTTTTACTGTCACATATGAAAAAATCCTCGCAGTAAAAAATGCTTTTATGATTTTTACAACATTTGTAATTTCTTGAAAACTTTCAATATTGTAAAATATTTTTATTACTAAGTCATTTTATATAAAATTCAGCTATTATTATCATAAATCAAAGCAATTTTTGAAGAGAATTATAATTTAATAGCATTAATATTCGATTAAATATTTTAACAACTGATAAAATAATCAGTTCGTTATTACTAACATATTGTTAGAGATTATATTTCTCTAACACTATGAAATAAATAATTACCTAACTTTATACAAATGTCTCCTGTTATTTGTGTAGAAATAATAATAAAGAAGTCTGAAAAAATCTACTGTTGTGACTATTATAATTTAGAAATGATATTAGTTGCATAAGAACATAAGTATCGTATAACAATTTCTCCTATTGTTGTACAATTAGATTAATATCGTATTAACAAATCACCAATTTTTCCAATAATGATACCAAATCTGAAATAATATACTAATGCCATCTCTTTAATTATAGCTTAAAAATATAAAAATGATATAAGAGCAATATTATTGATTTAAAATTATTTTTTCAAGATTCATCAATAACAAGGGAATTTCAAGTGAATTATTGTTTATTTATTGTCGCCTGCAAATGATTTGTAAAGACATATAAACATGAATCTCTAAGATATTTGTTTTCAATAGTAGATAAGGCTGTTGCACGAATCTATTTTTTACTCTAGTGATTCGCTCATACATCCATTTCTAACTTCAAATGAACCGAGAGCTCACTGAAATTCAGGAAACAAATAAATTACCAAAACCTATGAGCCTTGTTGAACATTAAGGTCAGTAGTTATAGAACACACATATTGTATAAACCCTTGTCTTAAATTCTAAGGTTTCTCTTTGGGTATTAAGATCATAATCTCCCCAGAACGTAACGTTTGATAGGTGTTTCAACTTTCAAAGAGAAGGACTCCATCTCTTTGAGTAATGCTTTTAACTGGTGGTTAAAAGC
This sequence comes from Latrodectus hesperus, assembly GCA_037975125.1. Classification (NCBI taxonomy): domain Eukaryota; kingdom Metazoa; phylum Arthropoda; class Arachnida; order Araneae; family Theridiidae; genus Latrodectus; species Latrodectus hesperus. Next base: position 68,759,562 of record CM075858.1, read on the forward strand.
ATTACAGAATTGGGGGGTGGGTCTATACAATACCTGTTATAATACGAAAAGCTTCGTTATGGATAATTTCTGCTTTCTGAATGGTACCAGGGGCAGCTCCAAGAAATTTTTGATTAATTTAAAAATATTTAGTTTCCTTTCCATATATATTACAAGTAACAGCACTTACATATGAAAGTAAATATTTCTGACATGTAATGCATAAAACAATTTCTCAATTTGTTTCTCAACTAATCCGTAACTTTCAAGTCTCTCAATTAGATTTTTTAATAACTGTAAAATGTCTTAAATGTATAATTTCATTTGTTGTTTATACAATTCTAATACATTTATAGGTTTGAAATATTTTCGTTTACAGAGTTATTCAAATAGCATAAAAAATTCAATTATGCTTATATCACTTTTAATAATAATTAACAGAAACTAAAGATATAAATAAGTTTCTTATTTTATCTTTTGTTAATTACTTTTTACACATAATTGATAATTCACTCAGGGTGTACAGTTTAATGGTGTTATCAAGGGATTAAAAGCATTCACATCTCAATTGAGTGTTGAATATATAAGTTGTTAAACTGAATACTAGAATATGAAATATCAGTTGCTAATTCAGTGAGAAATAAAGTTGAATATGAGCGCATGCTTTTAAATGCATGTTAATTTTCTCTGATTCAGAATTTATTAAACAACACATCTAAATAGATCTCTCTTCTTTTTTCCTGTTATACATTAGACGAACAAGGAAAAAGATAATACTGGTAAAATATATCAGAAATATATTGGTAACAAAATTTAAAAACCAACTGTTATATAATAATAAGAATTATTGAGTACTAAAATAATTTCCTTTCTAAAAAACTGAATTCGAAATTTAGTATAAATCTACGTTTTAATGTTATTGTGTTTAAATGTAATCTTTTTGAAATTTTTAAATATAACAATTGGTTGGTTAAGAAGCAATCCATTATTTTTGAATGAAATTCAAGACTTTTTTTATCGCGTTTCGGAATGTCCGATTTGTGTTAAATATGCTCCATTGTGTTTAATTTGTTGCCATTTTAAAGGTAGCTTTTAAAGGTAGTTTCATAATGCACCTCATAGAAGTCTTGGTCCTTATCAGCGAAAAAATATAGTAATTGATTTTCACAATCTTCTCTTGATCAAAATTTCTTCGTAATCAGGAAGTTCTGCAATGTGAGAAAAAGCTGATTATCGCTAAGTGTCAAGTCCGTTCTATATGGTGGATGCATTAAAACTTCCCAACCAAGCTCTCAGATTTTTTGAATAGTCATTACAGACGTGTAGGGCCTAGCAGTGCCCTGATTGAACACAACACCTCTTCTGTTGGCCTACTGTGGCCGTATCTGGCCAATCACTAGCTTTAAACTGTCCAGTTTTTGATAGTAGAGATCTGAATTTACTGTTTTGCCATATGGAAGCAACTGATAATAGATTATTCATTTCCAGCCCCTCCAAGTACACAAAAGAACTTTCCTGGTCCTTATTCCTGGTTTGGCCACCGTTTCATCAGCTTCACCACGATTTGATCACGATCTTTTCCCCACAATATTATTGTATGTGACCCATTTTACCTCCCCAGTCACGATCCGTTTAAGAAAGGGTCGATTTCATTCCATTTGAACAAGGATTTGTTAATGGAAATTTGATCCTTCCATGTTTTTTTTTCTTTTTTTGGTGTTAACTGATGTGGCACACAAACATCAAGCTTCTTTTTTATTCCAAATTTGCGCAAATGGTTCAAAACTGTTTTATGGTTATTCTTTAGCTCTTGGACGATGTTACCACTACTAGCAGGCCAGTAAACTTCAATTATTTCTGTGTTTTAATCAATAAATTCAATTGTCTGGCTTGCATTTGCGTTTCATCAAAGAAAAACTGTTAAATGTACCGAATTTTCTCTTTGTTGACTTCCATTTTTAACATACAGTAACTTACAACTAAATGAACCAAACCGAAAAACGTGAATTATCACTTTGACAACGTGCTTAAATTTGAAATTGTTTGATTGATACTTTGCGAGATATAGATCACTATACAGTAATCAACTGAAAAAATAGAATTTCTTTTTCACTAAGCTGTTATTATTGAGTTAATCTCATTCAGTTAAAGACAAACTTATATTAAGTTTAATATAAGCTTGATAAGTTTGCATTTAATATAAGAAATAAGAGAATCAAGTACCATATCGCACTTATCAAATGAATAGTTTTGAATTTTCAGGATCAAATGATTGTTTTCGAAAGTTAAAAAAATAGTTTCTTATTTTAATAATAGAATTAACATAAAAAATCCTGCAGGAAGCAAATTAAACTGATATGGTAACCAAATTCCATAGCATTCTGCAATATTTATATACTTTAATGGAATGGTGAATATGATTTATAATATTTGTGTTGATATATTTTTTATATTTTTAAAATTGAATTGTGAAAATACTTCTATTAAACAGAACACACTTTTAAATGTGTTTATCAAATTATAAAAGATTATCCTTACAACAAAGGGAAAGCAAAAATAATTTATTATTTTTCTCAGAGGAATATATAATTTACACAGCATTTAGTTATTTAATAATCCTAGTTTCAAAAATAATTTATTTTCCTTAAATATATAAAAAAATATATTTTAAAAGTTTATTCTATCTACAACATTGATCATGAAAATAAAATTTAATTTTATAGTTGTTACAGCATAAATATGTACAATTTGTTATTAAAATATATTCTCTAATGTTCACGTAAGAAATAATTTTGATAGAATACTTCATTTATAGTTAGAAATTTATTTGGTTTACACACATAAGCCTGAAAAGAAATTCAAATCACGAATGGCGGTTTTGTAAGGATGTTTATCAGGTAAACTCTATACATAGCTGATTTTGTTTAGCAATCATTGGCTGAAAATTCTCGTGTGTTGCACTAATGTCAATAAATTTTACTGTAAAATATTTTGATTTCCTTACATTAACGTGAATAAAATATTGAATGTGTTGAATAGGCATAGTATTTAATAGAAATTGAAGAAATAAATCCAATAATGTTTTTCAGCATGATCTGGGTGTCTAATTCTTGTTACAAATATGAAAGATTGTACAACCTGCAGACTATTTAGTTTTTGTTTCTTAACAGTCGTACGAGGTGCTAATAAGGCAGCTACTTACGGTTTAAAGTAGATTCCATACAATTATAAATATCCAAGACTAAAGCATGAATCGAACTCACGAGCAGTTGAATAAAAAACCAGAACTCTGATCTTTGTACTGCCAGCTCAGAGTAAGACGTTAAGAACTATCACTACCACAAACGCCTTCTGATTGGGGTAATACCCCTAATCAATAGTGTTTTGATTTGGGAAATATATTTTTGTTGTCCACATATTTTTGTTTTTCTAATGTCCATCAATGTTTTGCATTAACTTTAATGGCTTCTCTTATTGCATCCTCTTTTTGTCTCATTTTTATTTTTATATAAGGTACAAATTTGCTTACCTTTTTTATTGCTGTAAACTTGTGTTTACTATTTTTTATAATTGGCACTCCATTGTATTTTATTTCGTATTCACTGGATATTTAACCATTTTTTTTTATTAAATCCATTTTTGGATTTTACATGAAGAAAGGAAACTCATTCACTTACTAAATCAAAATTTTGTAATTAAATTTGTTGCTGATATTGCATTGATATCAATTACTTCATTAACTGGTTATCTTCCACCAAATAACTTAAATGATGATGAAAATCTCTTTATAATTTAGTAATTTAAAAAATAATTTCACTAAATTATATCTTTATGAAAACAAAAATATGAATTCCCTATAATAAAAATAATACAGTCTTATAAAGAACAATGAATAATTCTTTTCAAATTCTTTATATCTGCCTGCAAATATTGTCTTACAAATTTCACTTTAAGTAAAAACTATTATGCTTCAAAGCCATTTTAATATTTTTAGCATAAATAATGTCTTTTATGAGTGATCTTAAAATAATATTGCGTATGCTTACTACATAATGTTATGCATTTTCAAAATATATGTCATTATGATTGTGAAATCACATGCATACTTGTCTGAGGTATTAAGAAAAATGAAATAATGATTGTATTTTTTTTTCATTGAATTACTTGAAAGATACGCTTATCTTTATCCATTCCTGAATCTGAAGTCTACTTCGCGTAACAGCCTACGTGTCTCTGAGCTCCATTGGAGAGTTAAGATACAAAAGAAAACGATGGCTCACCTTTCCCAAGATAGCTTTGAGGGATACGCGATTAAGGTCCAATCACATTTCACTTCGCGTAAGAGTATATCACTTTATTCTTCTGTTCTCCTCACCCATTTTTATATAGCACAATCCTTTCTTTCCTAAAAAATATAATAAAATTTATCTTCATGTACTATACTCTCAACTAAAGTGAACGTTACTTTCGTTCTTCTTGTTCATAGATTTTGATAAAAAAAAACTAAAAAAAACGGGAAAAATGAGTCTCCCAAGCTAGTACTCCACGAATGGGGCACTTCAGATTATTGCTGCTTAAGAATTCTTGTGGACCTCTCAGAAAGGGTTTTGTCATTATAAAAGATATTTTTCGTGATCAATGGAATCTATTCCATTATGTCTCGGGAAAATATCGGTCTTGCTTCTCCCTGATCCATCACATATGGTGCTTTAGAACTGCATGACTATTTTAAAATTGGAAAGATACCATTTGGTCATCAAAAGATTGTCTGCCGGCATTTAGCTTATCGCTTTGTTATGGTAAGATGATGTCTAAATTATTCAGGTTAATGAATTTTTACCAAATTTTTTAGATCACATTGATATGGCTTAGTGTAATTAATTAAAACTTCTGAATTATATAATAGTCACTTATAAAGTAGTTCTATTAAACCTTTAGTAAAAATATTTTGTATTTTTGAAAATTGTAATAATGTTTTAAATCCATGTATAAATTTAAGCGTATCTGACTTTGTTGTAAATTGAAAAATAATTTTTCTTAATATATGAAATTTATTTTGTAAAGCAAAATATGTTTTCCAAAGAAAAGTTTCTACAAAACTGTAAAATAGAATGCTTATTGAAAAATTATTAACAAAAATGATGTATAATAATATATACAAGCTTAGTAATTTCATGTTTAATTTCATTTAAATAGATAAAATAAGGTTTTATTTAGGTCATTTACATACTTAATCAAATAATAGTTTCTTAAAAATTCAAATTTGAAAATTCTTGTTAACATTTTTTAAAATTACAAAAAAATGTCTCAGAATAGTTTAATTCTTAGTTTTAAGATTAAATATAAAATTTGACTTAATATCTAAACATTTGTAGGAATAATACTTAAAATAAAATGTATTCACATTCAACTGAGAAAATTCTTATCTTATTCAGGTTTAAATAAAAAAAATTGGTTTAAATCATAGGTTCCCAAAGTTATCCAGGTGGACCCCCAGGGGTCCATAGGAGACCACACGGGGGTCCACGTAGACTTGAAAAGAAAACAGATGTTCACAAGTTGTAAATGGGGGTCAACGAAAAATTTTCTGGTTTTCATAATAAAGAACAAAAATTTTGGCTTGGATTTACCTATCAACGTAGGCAGGTAGCATCTCTTACTAGATAGGTACACAAAAATATTCCAGACTCACTTCAAACACAGAATTGAATAGAACAATAGATAATAGTATAAGTGTACACCACATGTCGAAACTTGTAAAGTGCCGCCCGTGCGCCTGCTCATCCGGGATGCTTGTTTAGACCAGCAAAGGGATGAAATGCGACTTGCGCTGTGCTTGCAATCTACATAAGTATAAATATAAATGCCAAGAACAAAACGTATGACTTTTTTATTGTTGATTTAAATATCAGAGTTCATTGTTGATTTCTTGTCAGTTGTTGATGGTTTGTAATAATAAATGTTAATAATTTCGTAGAATCACAAGTATTATTTTAATAAATAGGACACAAGAAAATGTGCTTCTTTTTTTTTAACCCAATTTAGGGTGATATATTTTAGGGGTTTTGGGAATACAGTAGAAATGTAGCAACAGGTGGTCTATCGAAAACAGTAAGACTTTGAAAGGGGTGCACGAGAAAAAAAGTTTGGGAACCCATGGTTTCAATATATTTATGTGCTATTAGACATCTGCATTATAAAATAAATTGACTATGAAGAAAAACTTTATCAAAATTTTAATTATAATCTTAAAAATGTATGTTATTATGTATGCTAAAAATATATGTTATTAAAAATGTATTTAAACTGTTTTCCATAGAAATAAGTTATAATATGACAATATGTATATATATATATATATATATATATATATATATATATATATGTATATATGGCATATCAGAAAAGAAGAAGAAAATTCTACAAGAATATCCTGATTCTAATATTTGACTAACAAAAATATAAGAAATACAAGACAATATTATGTTTTAGTGAATAAAGTTACTTAATTGTAAACATTCCAGATTTCTTACGAAATTGTCTTGAGCAAAAAATGTATTATTAAAGTATGAAAAGGATCGATTGCAATAAGGAAGGTTTTTGTGGTTTAGTTAGAATATATAAAATGTCAGTTTCCAAAGTACTCAAAAATTGATAGTTAAAGAGAGAATTGTTAACAATAATCTTGGCATATATATAAATGATGTTCAAATTAATTGTGCAATACGTTTTGTTTTTAATGATTAATGCTGAATACGAAAACCTGTTGATCGTAAATCCTTCTGATGTAAAGAAGTTCATGTAATATTATATTGTAACTATTTTATTCAGCGTCTTATAATAGTTTCAGTTAGATCACCTTATAATAAATAGTTTGATACAGTAGCTTGAACGCAGAAAAATAATTCTAAGAAAATTAATATAAGTAATGAAATACTACCCTTTCATTGTAATAATCATTCCAATTTTCAATTACTTAATTTATACTCAAGAAAAAAATTAATTTTTTTATCAGTGATGCTATATTTTTTTCTTTTTTTTCATAACAATTTAAATATGTTTTTGATATGTTTATCTGTATTCACAGTAAAAATTGTTTTTCACAACAATAATAATTTCCTTCACTTTTTATGCTTTGAAAATATGTTACAACTTTTACTGAATCTTGTTTCTTGATTTGTGTACTTCAGTAGAAACATTTTTCAAGGAATTGGCTTATTTTTGATAGTCAATAAATTTTTGTTTTCTTAATAAATAATTTGCAAGCGTTAAGCAAAATCTTATCTTTTTCTATTTTTAGTTTTTTGTTCATATTAAAAATAGTATTTTATATTGAAACTATTAATCATAACAAACTTCGATTCTATAAAAATATTAAATTTGCCACATTAAGCATTTGATTTGGTTTCTTTGTCACTGAACGGTTATTTTTGTACTCTGAAGCTAATTAGAAAATAACTACAGTGTAAAGTGGATTCAGAACCATGAATAAGCCCGTAGTAGTGCTCGAATCATTTAACTATTGCACCAAGGGCTAGAACAGTGAACACTAAGCTGCCAGTTTTGCTAATAAACACGTGACTAATACATTTATAGCTCATTTGTAGTATATCTTTACGTACAGATTTCAATTAGAAATCATATTTTTAATGTTAAAATTGCTTAGTTAATTACTAAGATAACTAATAAATGCTGTTTTCAGTTCAAAACTCATCTCTTTAATGATTGTTAGCCAGAGTTGGTGAAAAACTAGTTGGTTACCTAGTATTTAGTTTAGTAGTACATGGTTTTGATTCTCATTGAGATTTCGGTAGCTAACAGGGGCTTGGTTTGCTCTATTTAACTGTAGATCCCAATCTATATTTCAACAAGCGTGCAAAAATTGAAATAAAGTAACTAATAAACGATTCCTTGCTTATTGTTAGGAAAGCTATCAGACTTCAGAAATATTTTGTCTTCTAAGATTTCTTATAATGCTTATCATCTCTTTTCCAAACTCAGCAATTTTCAGTTTTCTTTGAATTGACAAAATTTCAACAATCTATTAAGATATATTTGTAGATTAATTTTATTTGAGTAGAGTTTTCTCTGGGAAAAAGAAACAAAATTTTATATTAATTAACTAATTATTCAAATAAAAAAAGGTATAACTATACATTTGGCCAAATGAATCCAAGGAAGAGAGATTTAAGGAGGGCCATGAAGTGTATATTATTATGAGGCTTGTAATCCTTTCCGTATCCCTGATAACTCGCATCGAAGAACTTTCAATAAGTTTTTATGAACAAACACTGGAATTGACATACAATTTGACATATACTGGAATAGACATAGAGCTGAAAGAAGTGAAAAAAGGTGTATTTGTCTACCTATATCTTTAGCGCGCTTTATATAGTCCCAAAGATTTTCTGTGGTACTTAAATCAAGCTTCTGAAAAACACAATCCAGTTTTTAAAACGCTGCTTCATAAATTTCCATCTGTGCCAATTTCTGACATTTTTTACTGAAAGACAATTAATGTTTCCCTGAAACAATGCTGTAATTGAATGTCTATGCATATTTTACAACCCATGCTTGCAACCACAAAATCAAAGTAAACTAGAAAAAAACATCATATATTTTTCCTGTATTATGATGCCATTATCATCATTTAACAAGTATTTGATTAGTCAGCAATTGCATGTCTATAAAACCAAGAATTTACTTAAACCTTTGACGAACAGCTTTGCTATTTGCACTAATGCCATCCAAACTTTAATTTAAAAGATTTAAAAAAAGTGAGGATTTTTGATTTTCTTTCACTTGCCTTTTAAGTCTTCAACGCTCTGCTTCCACTATTTTCTAATAGTTTATTATATGTTTCTCATAATAGCACACAACTTCAGTTCTACTTTCTAGACATTTTCAATTCTTCGTTAGATCATTCACAGTAATTTTCAACTTTTTTCGAAGGCCGGAAATGTCAACAAACTAGTTTCCCACAAAGGTGATATGCCATTCTGTTGCAGCGATCAAAGTCACTAAGCAGCATAAACTAAATAGGTGTCTTACAAATATATAAATGTTGCCTTGGAAACCATTATCTAGATTTTTGTCATATTTTGATCCGCATCAAATAACGTCACAAGCCATATCTAATTTGGTGTGCATCCAGATATTTTTCGCCTGATACTTTATATTTTATGATTATACTTTTATAATTCTTACATATGTTTTTAATTTACCCCAAAATAATAAGCTTCATATTCATTTCATAAAAATTTAATTATAAACTTAACACTTGTTTTTGTATGTTCGATAGTAATAAATGAAATGATAATAATATAATTTTATATTATAAAATAATATGCTTCTGAAATTAGAGTATTAGTAAATTATTAAAAACAAATAAGCTATTGGAATTTAAACGATATTTTATCATCAAATATTAATTAAGAGAAATGCATACTTCGTTTCTATGGATCATTAAGTTTTTATGAATGAATATTACATAGTAAATTATTTTTAGGAATTATTTTTTAAAAAAATTAGGACATTTGTTTTTAAAAATACTCTTTAAATTTATATATATATATATATATATATATATATATATATATATATATATATATATATATATATTATATATATATATATATATTATATATATATATATATTATATATATATATATATATATATATACATATATATATATATATATATATATATATATATATATATATATATATATATATATTATATATATATATATATATATATATATATATATATATATATATATATATATATATATATATATATATATATATATATATATATATATGTATATATATATATATATATATACTTATGTCGTAAGGAGGATCTGAAGCAACCAACTTATGTAGCTTTTATTTTTAGTTTATTAAGCCTTAAGACTTAAGAGATGAATACGCAACATTTTAATCTTAGTTTAAGTCCCTGTGCATTGCTTTAGAAGTAGCTACGAAAATTCGTGCAAGGCCTATCATCAATCAAATTTCACAACTGCTTATGACAAGTTATGTGATTCAGTGTGTCTTCAAATTGTAGATGTTGCTCGTTACATGTTAAGCTTACAATGTTTCGTGACCTACGGAAGAAGAACGTTTATTAGAACTTTGATTAACAGTAAATATTACTCAATCTTTACTTTATAAATAAAAATATTGCGATAGTTTCCAATAAAATTTTTTTTGTAGAGAAAGGGCTGTGTAGAGAATCTTTATTTTGGTAGTCCTCAGAAATTTTATCAAGGGCAAAATTGGAAAAGGCTGTATAAAATGAAATTAAACATACATCAGGATGTGTCGGTTTCTAGCTATGTTGAAGTGAAATTTATGCTTCATTTCAAAATATTAATGGCAACATTTAGAATTTATTTTAAGCAAAGTTACGGATGATTTTAATTCCTGTAAAAATTGCTTATATATACCTTGATAAAATTAATTAAATCAAGTTAACTCTGGTTCAAAGGTGTTCTTGTTTCAATTAAAAAAAGCAAATTGTAATGTTCGTTTCTCTTTTTTAAAATAGTCATTTATAAGTTACTATTTAAAATATAGAAAAAACATTTATATATGGCATATACTTTTCTTTTATTCATTCTCTTATAATTTTTTTTTAAGAAAATAAAGCTTAGATTTTTTCGATTCTTGAAAAAGTATTGTTTTCTTCAACATATGTTTTTTGCTTTTGCTAATAGGTCACTAGTTATAAATGCATTGGAATATAGATGAAAAAAGGACATTAACTTCAATATTTAATGACATTATTACCAAAGAGTGTAATTAAGAATTACTTGTATGACTTTCTTTTAATTAATCTATACATGAAATCTCAATTCATGAGGCAACTCTTTCGTTAGATGTTGTTTTAAAACATGCTCACTTTTATGCAATTTTAGATTGTAATTTAAAATGCTTAAATTCTAGAACATCAAGCATACACAGAAATTTGAATTAGTTTTGCAATTTCCTTTTCTGTTTTTATTTATTTCGATATACTGTCTACAAAATATATGAAATGTACTTTTTGTGATACTCTTTTCCTTAAAAAAACTAATATTTAACTTTTCACTCATAAATAGATAAAACTTAAAATATGCTTCGAAATGTGTCTGTTATTATATGTGAAATTTATAAATTTCCTTTTTTCATGTGTTGAACTGAAACTTTAATCCGAAATAGTTTTGACATCATAATTTTGCTTAACTTTGCGTTCCAGGTAGAAAAAAGATATCTTAGTTCTGCTTCTGTTTTCATAACATCAATTCAATGTATGTGTTTCCAGTTCGAAACAATATTAATATTTTAAAATATGTTTATAATCATAGTTTCCGTACGAAAAAAATGCACAAATATTTACTAACCAATAACAAAATTTTACCTCACATGAATTATTTTTGTTTGTCATTGTAGAAAGCATTCTTTTTATATAATCGCAATAGATAAAATTCTTATCTGTCTGTTCATCAAAATTTTGTCAGCTGTTGAATTATGAGAATGGCAGAACAGAATGAAATAGAACGTATATTCGGTTGTTCTTCTCTACTCAGCTTAAAAAATATCTCTGTTATACTTTCAATATTTGTTAACTGTAATTAATTAAGTCACCATTAATGAGTTTAGTCATCATTAATTTTAACGATTATATTCCTAGCAGCAACAATGGTGAGAATATTGTTCTCTCTGGCGGTTCCTAACTTTATCTTACGTGCGCTGGTGACCTGCGCAATTCAAATTATTTGCACAATTGTTAAGGTGCGTCTGCTTTTAAATTTGCTTAATTTTCTGGCCACTTCTTCTTGGTGTTGCATTTTCAAGACCGGGCAGTATATGCATCCACTCAACTAAATCGAAATTCTGAGTATTAAGCAATTCATTCTGGAACCTGTGTTTTATCATTTCTTTATTTTGATTTCAACCTCGTGATTTCATAATTATAATGGTGTGGAATACATTTTAAATTACTTTTCTCGTCGAATCAGACCTCGTGTGAAGAAAACGACAGTAGAAAAAGACCCAAAGGAACACCCCGTTGCATTTTACCCATGAGGTGAAATTCAACTAGAACTTACATTTCAATGCCCATTCCGAAATTCTTCAAAAATTCATTTCTTTCTTTGGTATTGAACACCGAATTTATAAATTGAACATTAGAGCCCGAGAAATTTAGCTACATTCTTATCATCCATTTAATAATGTGTCCGACAACTGTGGCAACATATATTTGATACAATTAATTTATAGTTGGTTAAGAGACCCTAATACAAAAATAATACCATAACTATAAGTAATCTATAAAGGAAAGTAAATCATTATTCAAAATTTTCAATTCAAGAAAAATATTCATGATTTAAATAATTAAATATTATCATATATTAGTTTTAAATAAAAAACAAACTATAACATAATCTAAATATCAAGATTTTATTGCTTATAATGCAAATTTAAAAGGTGATGTCTAATATCCTAGTTTTAAACTTTTAGAGTCATTTTTATAAGTCTAAATTTGTGAAGAAATGAGAAACTTATTTTGCCCAAAATTAAATTTATGAAGTAATTTTGTGTTTATTAAGCATTATAATTGCTTTTTATCGTATAGAATCAACAACAATTTAATTATATTTCTTCAGTCTCTCAATATTTCTCTATTTACGATTGCTCTTGAATGAATGTTTCTTTTCCATTATATTTTCTATTCTTTTATTAAATAATTGCATGATTGTTCTATTATTTTCTAAACTTTTAACTTTTTAATCAGATTTAAAAATTCTAATCCTATACATGAGATTAGGATACAGCTATATCATCAATTTATAGGTTTTATTTTTATGTAATTCAACAAAGAACTTTTAATCGGATCAACCAAATGGGCATTGAGCGTTACGCTATGAATAGTCGAATGTAAATAATGCATCATCATCAATCATTATTCTTGATGATGCACTGTTTGCAGTAATGGAAATAAAGTGAACTTTAGAATAAAAAATGCTTAATACATAACTTTTTAACATTATCTTGATTTTATTGAAATGCCCAGTATAAATATATGCTGAATTGAAATAAAATACAGCTAAATCCGTCTAGTTCATACCAATAAATATGTCCTAAATACAAAAGTGATATAAAATATTAATTTTGTTCTGTATCATTATTCATTTATTTATACAGCAAATCATAATCACACACACACACACACAGATATATATATATATATATATATATATATATATATATATATATATATATATATATATATATAATCCCAAACTTTTAATTAAAATATCTAATAAACATTGGCAGAATTTTTAAAATTCTTTTAAACTCTTAAGATATTGATGTAATTGAAATTAAGGAATTAAGGACATACCAATTCGAAGTGATTTTTATTTTAATTTTTACCTCTCAAATTAAATATCATATAGTATAATAACTTTTCGAGTCAAGCATAATTTCTTGCAATATATGACGTATAATATACACAGCACATCGTATTATTAAACAGAGAAAGAAGATACAAAATTATAATATAAATTATATGAAAATAAACACTAATGTAAATAAAAAAAATAGGGTAAATGGAATAGGAAGTACAATACATAAAGTTACAGTAATGTATACAGTAAATATGTAAATATAATATTCTATGATTTTTTAAAACCAATGATGAAGATTATTCAAAATACAGGCTTAAATGGGCCAGCATACTATTTTAGTTTTCTTCGTGATTATTACCGAATCCCACTCCAAATATCTTAAGGAAGTATGGCAATTTATTAGATTAGAGCATTTTTAAAGCTTTATTAAGAATATTTTTGCAAAGAAGTTTTCAATGCTGCAGGCCAAAATTGGTATGTTGGATAGCAAAACAATCGAAACAATTCCAAGCATCTATCGCCACTTAATGTGATTTTGCAGAAAAGTTGTGCCCTCATAGAAAATTTTCCTGTTTGATTCCAGTAACTGTATTCAGGAATGAGACATAGATAGAGCATTTCTACTTTTTTGGTCGTAAATGGGTTACAAAGGGTGCCTACTAACACCTGAATGAAACCTACTTTCTCTCAAAGCCCTTTTTTAGTTAAGAAGGCTCAAAGTTAAGAAGGCAAATAAGTAGTCGTGCTCAAATAAGTGCTTTGAGCTTCCATTTGTTAACCTATTATTTTACAATGTTTATTAAACTATATTGACTATGAATGTCTATTAAACAGCATAAAGATAAATTATATGCTACTTAAAATTAATTTCATGATTGTAGATGCCATGTATTTCTTTTAAAATACAAAATTCTAATGACAATGTAAGCTATGGAAATACAATCTAAATAGTGATTGCTATTTTGCATTTCTCACGCTTTCAGACGAATTATGAGAATGCTATTTTTTTTTTATTCAAGGATTTTTTTTCTTCTCTAAAAGGTCTCTATTAAGTATTCGGAATTACATTTCTCAAAAGTTCACAATGTCTATATAGGTTGTTAAACAAAAGAATATTGCTCTAAACTAGAAACTTTTCTTCCTAATCTTCTATCAAAACATGTTGTGTCACTGCTAAAAAGTTTTTCTTGTTTTATTTTTAGCTAAAACATACAATTTTGATTCAATATTCTTAAAAGAGCAAGAATAACTCTAAAATAGAAACATTAGTTGAATCTACATCTTCTTCTAACTAAATGGAATATCTAGATGACTTGCAAACGTATAAAAATGATCATTGGCCAATTAATTAACTTAATAGAATTCGATGTAAATATTGTATTATAAGTGCGATTTTTATAGGTAAGTAGAATAAAAAAAATACTAGAGTATAGTAATATAAAAATAAATTAATTTAAACTGAAAATTCAATTCCTATTTTATTATTTCAACAAAATCTAGCTCTTTATAACAACAATTTATGTAATAAATGTGAAACTTTAAATTTCTAAAATAATCAGGTGTTCCCAAATTCATGATAGACGCTGTAGGTTATTTAAAGTGTTGAATTTAATGTAAAAGTTTTGTTGTAGATTTAATTTATTATTTAAATGTGCATCAATTTCATGCAGAGATATATTTGTTTTTCATAAAAGTGATTGAAACTATACCATTATTTTATTATACAAACAATTTTTTTTTCTAACCAAAACTATTTGTGCACAGTAACATTATAAAATGTATGCTAAAAACGTTCAGGCAAATGTGATCATAAAGATATTTTTAATACATAATTATCCACGGAACTCAATAATTTTGACAAATTTGAAAGATTTCTTAAATAAAATAAATATATTCAAATTTCCAATTTTTTATGATGCTTTAGAAAAAAGATTGTTTTTTCAATCATAACTGTAATGTTTTTGATATTGTTTTTAAGTATGTGTGTGTTTTGCCATTTTTATGTATTAATAAAGTCATATTATAAATTTTCCCTACAGGTTGATAAACATTATATAACAAGATATATGATTTAACTGAAAACCTTGAAATTATATTGAATTTTAAGTTTGATTGTTATTTGTATGTGTTTTGGTTGATTTCAGGCATTAATTTGTAATCTATAAAAATAAGAATGTAATAATACTCTGAATACAATTTATTTGTAGTTTTCACAGTTGAATTAATCCATTTTTACAAAATTAACATCCGCGCATGTTATAATATAACAATTAATCAAACATATAATTAGCTATAGAAAATAATATAAATGTTTTTCAACATACATTTATTCAATTAAATTTACTTATATACATTTAACTATTAATTTATGGTTAATATATGCAGCATAAATTAACGTAAAATTTTTTAAACATAGTAAATTCATGTCATATTAAATGATTTTTACATTTAGTCGTTCACATTTATTTATTTACGCAGAATTTTTAATAACTTTCACCGTTATATTTAATCGTTCCTACAAAATTCAAGTACGCCTCTTCTAATAAAGAATAAACTAACAGTTCGCAAAGCATTATTATTTTTGTCCATGCAATTCAGCATAATTGTTTCGAATTCATCTAAGCAAAACGCTTAACCCACTTAGTCTTCATTTACGAATTTATCACGGTATTTGAGTTAGCAAATTTAAAAGAGCGTGAAAAGGACTCATAAAACGGACTGGATATAACGGAAAACGGATTAATCCTGTTTTCTACCTTCCGGAGCTCCACTCCGGCGACAGAGCACCGCTTCTCCCGATTCCGGGAGAAGTTGTGGTGCCCTCCCACCGAAAACTTCAGAGCAGCACTTCTCCTCCACTAGGGGTGTGCTTGCGCAGGAACCTCGCGCGCGGGCGGCAGTTCGTTTGAAATCTGGTGAAGCGGGCGGATGTTCCGAAACTTGGCGTCCAGCCTTCGGATGCGGATACATCAATCTCAAGCATGTCCCGGAAGATGCTCTTTGTCTTCTTCCTGCAGGCTTACTTCTTCATGTACCGTAAGTGTTGAATGAATGTTATTGTTATTGAATGAATGAAGCAGCATGAATTCTTAATTATTCAGGCAAATCTTACTTAATATTCATATTTTCTGAATAAATAAGAAACAATTACATTAAAATTAATCATTGTAAATATTTTTAATCACTATTAATATTTTCATACAACTTTTTTAAACTAAAACATTATATAAAACGGAAAATGCTTGTAAAGTAATAATAAAACCATTTGTTTCAAAATCACAAGTGAATATCTTATTCACCACTTTTTTATGTACCGTAAATGCTAGATCAAATTTAATTTTATTCGTTAACTATTAAAATTGTTATTAATTATTATTATTAGTTATTAATTATAAATTAACTATTAAAATGGAAATTAAAATTTATTTAACAGGTTTTTGTAAAGAATAGGAAAATATTCTCATATACTTTTTACTTTTTTAATCACTAATACATTATTTGATATAAAAAATGTTTTGACATTAATGTTAAATTATTTATGTAAATCCCTGAAATGAATTATTGTTATTCTTGTTTCATTTAGATCCGTAGGTTTATAATAGAACTTATTTTAGTTCTCTAAAGAATAAAAAACTACTTACATTTAAAATAATTTTTAAAGTGATTGTTAAAGATTATTTAAGAAATTTGTGTAGAAGTGAAACATTATTTATTTTTTCCATTAATAATAATGTATTACGGAAGACAGAAAATTTGTTTCTATAATAATAAAAAAAATCTTTTATTCTAGCCTCGTAAAATAAAGTAAAAAAGTACTGTTTCTGTGAATGATTTTGCAGTTGTTAAATAAAATTAAGCTTTATTTCACTAAAGAATTAATTACATTAATAAATACAATTTTTTTTAAAAAAATTTAATGTATTATTTTTGAATTTATCAATTATCATATTTAATGCCAACACACATTCTTAAGCGTGATTTCTAATAGACTCAGTTTTCAGAAAATCAAAAGTAAAAGCTAATCCCTCAGATATAAATAAAAATTATCAGGCCTTATGCTTACGAAAAATTAGTTCTCTTAAAACCAGATAAATTTTTATGGATTATGTTTTAAAGATAGTTTGTAAGTTAGCCTGAATTTAATATTAAGTAAGCATATAATTATTTACTTGTGGTTTTTATTTTTTACTGCATTTGAAATGATTATAAATATTTATAGACAATTTAAATTATTTTTCCTGTCAACGTGTCCGCGATATTACTTATGCAAATTTATATACGGAAATAAATAATTTATATCGCATCTTTATTTTGTATTTAATATAAAATGGATATGTCCAATACATAAGCTTAATTTTATCAATTTTCACAGAAAAATAAAATATTTTATATTAAAAGAATTGAAATTCTAATGCGAATTAATAAAATTTCAATGAAAACTCATTAGGAAAGAGCAAATGAAAAATTTAAAATTTTCAGTGTTATTTATTTTAACATTGGAAATTTAAATTAATTTTATTTACAAACTTTCTTCGTTTGTTTTTTATTTAGATTTTGCTTTATTTTCATTACTAATTTCTTTGTTTTAGCATATATTTAA
>CM075858.1:69382541-69655041 GCA_037975125.1 Latrodectus hesperus
TTTGCATACATATTCACATTATTGCATAATAATGATAGTAATTTATAATTTTAAAATTGAGAGAGGTATATTAAGTTATTAAGTATAATAAATTTATTACTTAATAGCTCAATATACCAAGTAATAATACCATCTGGTTTTCTAACAGTGGCAGTTCTCATAATTTAAATAAAATGTACATAAACAATGTAAATATGCAAATATTGAACTGCGAAGTAATTGCATACAAATCAATTCGAATAATTACTTAAATATACTAAAATTTGTTTCCATCAATTGCTATATTTATATTATTGAAATGCTTAAAAAGCATTTCTGTAATATAGATGGTCAGCTGTTTTATGATTGAGATTTTTTCTAATTTATTATATACTTTCCCTTAAAATTAAACTCCAAGTTAACTCATTGCGATTATTTTTATAAGGAAATATATTAAATTACGTGATATAAGCTATGATGGCAATTTTTTAAAATTTATTTTTACTTTTCTTTGTTCCCATTGAAATGTTTCATAAAATTCTTCCCACATATTAATTTCCCCAGGTGTTTACTATATGGTAACTGAGGGAGCTTTGGAAGTTAAGAGAATAGAGCTGGGGGAAAAGAACTCCTTAAGTAGGGGGGAGATGAACATTGATATAACAGATTTTCATGTGAACAGGAAAATATGCTGAAGTATGAGTTTCAGATGAACTGAGATGATTGATTGAGGGAAGAAGAGTGAGGTCATTAGAGCACCAAGGCGTTCAAGAATGGATTTAAGTCTAATATTATTCCTTAGATTATTAAAATTGAATGTAAATTAGTTTTAGATGAGAGGTATTTGGAAGAAAAAGATTCTTTTCCAAATACCAAATAAAAAATATTATGAATATAATATAAAATTTATTCATAATACATTCAATGAATATTTCAATATTAAATTCTCAAAAAATATTAATGTCTATGAAGCAAATTATGTTGTTTGTAATTTTATTTATAAACAATATTTTTTTGGTAACTAATAATTTTATTTGTAAACAACTTGAGCTGATACACATATTGGCTTTGTGTAATTTGCATAGTTTCTTTAACATGAGTTACCCATGTTTTTCATTTTTCCAGGTGAGGGTCAGTGAAATTAAATTAAAGCTTGATAAATGTCATAAAATTTATGATGCATTAATAACGTTTTTTTTTTAAATTATAAATCTCCATAATATTTTCAATTGCTACATTCATAAAATCAGTTTCTGAATTTGTACAGCAGATTTAGCATATTTTACAAAATCATTTTTATTAAAATAAACAGTTCACAAATACAGAATAAATTTGAGTGATGTAAGGATTGAAGCTTCACACAGATATAATCATAGGTATTATAGACCTTATTTGAATATACAATCTTAACATTCTCTAAGTTTAGTTTTTTTATGTGATACTAAGTAAAATGACCACATATTTCTCATACTAATCTTTATTTTCAATCATTTGAAGTCAAGCTTTAAGCTTTGGCATATAGTTTTTAATCGAGAGAGAGCGGCTCCCTCATTGCAACATTCAAAAGTCATAAATAGAAAGAGTCATCCGTAAAAATAAATCATTGGATATTGTGTACATTAACTCATTGAAGAGCATGTGGACTATAGTCATCCATCCTATGTTTTGAAAATCAAAAAGCCAGGGAAAACTATTTATCTGTAATCAACCATCTTTAAAGTATCCTTGGAATGGGCATTCTTATTTATTACCTGCCTTTTCTTTCTTCATATGCATTAATATATACAGTACTTCATATGCAGTCTCAGAATTCATATAACATTGGGATGACTCGGTGCTACAAGTACTGTTTCCAATTTTTTTATAAGCAGCTCAGTTTTGTGTTCCAAATTTTTTTCATATTCTTGTTAGCCGTTTTATTTCTAAGGAATAGTATACAAACATAAAATTAACTGGAAATGAAAAAGATAGAACTCTTTAAGTTCTCAAAGTTAAATACTTCTGCAGAAGATACTGATTGATCCAGTGAGGGTGCACTTCATGATGGTGACAATGAATTTGAACAGTGATGAAAATAAAGAATCTAAATTAGAAGAATTTCGTATAAAATATTTTCCAGCTACTTTGCTTGTAATAATTATGTCAAAAGAGGTTTGTGCTTAGTCAGTTTAATAAACATAGCAACTTACATAATTGTAAGCAATAGTAAATTATCTATGAATAAATAATTAATTGTTCTAATAATGCATAGAATTTATATTCACAATGAATTAATAAACAAATTCTTTGTTATATTTACGAAAATATAACAATACTAAGTCGCTAAATCTTCAGAGAGGAAAAGATCATGTAAACGCAATACGCACACATTCATTGTTCTCATAATACAAAGAAATTATATCCATGAAAAATTAATGTACTTACGTATTATCGCAACCAAGGATAACTTACCAAATTGGCAACCCCAATGTCACACGCATCTAAGGCACTGGATTGGCACCCATGTGCTTCTTTTCAAATTTACCCGTTTTCTCAGCCTAGCTGTTCTTTGAAAATGGCCAGGTCGAATATTAAAATGCGAATCTGGGATTTACCGAATAAGATGCAGTTACACTTGTACAGAAATATAATATCTTACCAGACGTTAGGAAATGTACCAACTCTCACCTGATAAAGCTTTATTTTGGAAAACAGATATTTTGGGAGTGCCAAATTGCAACTTGTAATCAACACACGGGAATAAGAAATGGTAATTGGTTGGAGAATCATTCCCCGTTATTAACAGCAGTAAGATTCATGTATTGCTAGTGCAAAAAATTAACAACAGTCAAATTTTGTGACGAAGATCTTAATTTAGTAGACGAAACAGTCATAGACTGGAATAATTATATGAGAGAGATTTGTGTTCTCCACTCATGGAATGCAAAGAAAGAACGAAAATAGGTGGACCTAGCCGCATTGGGGAAATAGATGAAAGCTTGTTCACAAAAAGGAAAAATAATTCGGATCGAATATTGCCAGAGCAATGGATTTTTGGTGGCGTCTGTCGAGAGACCAAACAAGCATTTTTAACAACCGTTCTTGATAGAACTGCAGTCACGACGCTTTGCCAGAAATTTGTCGAAAACATTGAGGAAAGGAGAACACTTTATTCTGACAGTTGGATAGCGTATCAGACTGATCAGTTGGCAATCGCTGAATGTAATCATTTAAGAGTAAATCACAAATATAATTTTGTCGAACCCGAAAGGTGTGTACACACCCAAAGAATGTGGGGTTCCACGAAATGGAGGAACAAGAGACAACGTGGTACAGCAAGACACCATCTTGAGTCTTACATGGCTAAATTCATATGACGACAAAACCAAGAAAAGGATAAAAAAATCGTTTTGATTCTATTCTAAAAACCATTTTGCAATATTTTCCATCAAAACGTAATTGATATATCGTCAAATAAAGGTAAGAATTATACAGATAAAATTACTTATTATTTTTCTTCATATATTATTTATTATTTTCTTTCATACATTTTCTATCACATTACACATTTGAACTACGCCATCTATGTCCCGTCAGCGTATTCCGTTTTTAGAATTGGTCCGGTCTTATATAATGTCGCCAATATGGTTGCGATAATACGTAAGTACCAGAATTATACTTTGTTATATTAATAAAATTGTAACAATACTAAATCAATACATTTTTCTAAAGAAAAACGGAATACATAATTGTGAAATCCGCAATGTTTAACACAGACATAAACTTCCTAGCCAGACAAATTTATCACTTTCTTTACATCGCCAAGTCACTGAATCATAGCCAAAATCTTCTGGGAGCCAAGGCTCCGGGCTCGGTCTCGAGACACTAGTCATACAGCCATGAACAATCAACAGTAAGGAAAATAAAATGAAACCATATATCATATATCACAGGTATTTTAGGGAATTTATTTTCATGAAAAAATATTTTTAATATGAAGTTCTACGTGATTTGAATTTATAATTTATTTATTTATTCTGTTACACTGATTAATATTCCAGCTATAAATAAATACATCCATTGTCGCTTTTCCTATAAAACATTAGCGCATTCGCAGAGTTATGGCCATTCTAAGTAACTGCGCATGCGTCGAATGATTCGTTTGTTTATGAATCGCTCGACGCTTTCTTTCTCTCTAGACGCAAGTTAGTCAATCCAACAATACGATATCAATCAATCAACTATTTGTTTTTCTTCTTGCCTCTCAGTGTGAGCTATAAGCAACTTTAGCAAAGAGCTCCAAAACTGCCGGCCAAAATCGACCCTTAAAACTGACTTTTAACGAAGAATATAAGGATTTGACTAGTAAATACCGATTTTTATGCAGATGTGATTTGGTAACCAGTGAAATAAATTAAATGAAAAGTATAGGCCACACACTTGTCGAGGAATGTATTTTTGTTTTCCAGACTAACTCGAATCCGCGGTTTTTAGATCTGTCAATTTTTATAATGTACAATTCTGTAGGAAAATTGATTTTGTACTTCTGTTCAAAAATTTATCTTAAAATTCTGTTTGAATGCTTATTTTGGAAATTGTCTGAAAAGAATAGTTTAAAAGTTCACTTTAGAATACTTTTATTTTTATATATATTTGTCTATTTTAAATGAAAGGTTATGGTTGATAAAACATTTAAGGCTAAACTGAGTATTATGGTCTCACCTCGCGGATTGCGGAATATTTTAAAAATCAGTGGTGTTTATTGATTTAGCTTTCAGTTGTACTATATTGATTTCTTTCTTTCTTTCTTTTTTTTTAGTGTACCATTCTTTGAGTAATTAAAGTGAAACATAAAAAGAGCAATTGTGTGTATATATATTATTGATTAAATATGAATAAATATCATTGTTATTTTGATCTGATTTTTACTACATATTTATATAAAAAAATTTTAATATAGCCTTGTTATTCACTTTAGAATACTTTTATGAATAGAAAACAAATATTTCAAATAAATAAATAATACGAAAGACTTAGAATTGCATTATTAGAACTACAAAATTACGTTAAATCATGAAACTTTCGTTTTTGAATTTGGGGTGGTAAAAAATAAATAGTTATTGCTAATAAAATTAGATATTGCACCAAATGTGTATCATATGGTGAAATTTTATAATTTTCATTTGTGTGAAGAGGAAACTGGTTCTCCTGGTTCTTGTTGCTCTTAGGGCTAACAATCCAATCATCTAAAAACTACCTTGTCACAAAGTTTAATGTTGGTAATTCGTGATATATAGAATTTTTTTTATAAATATTTCCATAGAATCATGGCAGATTCTGGCCTGGAAGCGAAAATTAATTTCATTCTGTTATAGGTCAATACAATCTACTTGTTATTACAAATGGTTATAAATTCAGATTAATTAATTTTGCTTTGTCCTATATTATGATCATTGGGAGTAGTTGCTTTCCACATAAAAATATATACAAAGAACTTGGGAGATAACTGAATGGATTATATGCTAATCAAGTAGATCATATGCTTATTAATGTAAGAACATTTTCTAATTTACATAATATTTGAATTTATAAAAATGCTAACATTGACTCTCTGATAATTTTTTGGTGATTGCCAAACCGAGAGCTAATATATATGACAATAAGAAAAGGGATAATCTTACAAGTATTAAACTGAAAGTAAAAGAGATATTAAAATATACTGATGGTGTTGAAATTACACTTGCTAATATACATTCTGAGAATGACTCAGTTAAGACAAAATTGGTGAACAGAAATTAATGTTTGTGATGAAGTCTGGCAGGGTGACTCTTTATCTTGTTTTCTTTTTAATGTTGCTTTAGAGAATGTCGTAAGAAATTCAGGAATCAACATTAAAGACAACATATTGTCAAAAAGAATATAAATTTTGACTTATATAGACATTTCAAGACCTTTTTTTTTTGCATTAAAAGATGCTTTTCTTTAGAAACATGTTGCCAATAATATGAGATTTATCATAAACAGCAAAAAGACTAAAAATATTTCAGTACTAAGTAATGGAACCTCCCATGAACCATCTAGAAATTGATTCTCACAAATTTCAGGTTGTCCACAGTTTCATTTATCTTTGTTCTATAATTACTGCTGATATACTTAAACTTTGAGAAGAAGACAACTGAGAATGGAAAATTTGGCAGTTTATATGGTTTCTGTATGGTCCAGCAGACTTGAGATCCGTAAAAGTTAAATGTATAAATAGATGTGTTTTTGACATTAAGTGCCATTTTCCTTCATGTGCAATTCTAATTTCTTCTACTCTTCATTTCATTTGCAAATAATTGATACTAATTCATCAAGGATTTCCATGTACTTTTCACAAGATGAATCGTAATTCATGTTTGTTTTCAGTTTCCCTCTAGAAAGTAAGCAGACAATTTCATCCACAAAGATTCAATGATGTCTAATGCAAGTATATAGTTGCATAGTTAAGGAGGTTCAAAGTCTTCTAATAAATGCAAATATATAAAACATTTTTTTAATCCTCATTATTATCACAAGAACTACAAAAATTTTGTAAAATCCTAACTACACCAATATTTACTTGTGGCTCAGAGACTTAGACTCTAACTGAGACTGGGGATAATAAAATAGCCACTTTCAAAAGAAAAATTCATCAAACCATTCTTGTTAAAATAGAAGTCAACAATCCTTAGTGAAGAAGATATAATTTTGAGCTATGTAAAATGTACAGAAAGCCAACACTATAAATTTCATAAAAATAAATCAGATGAACTATTTAGAACAGCTGATAATTCCACATTATTTTGTTTTTTATCTGTTATATATATATATATATATATATATATATATATATATATATATATATATATATATATATATATATATATATTATTTGTATAAGCCTGTAACAAGTAGGAAATAGAATCAAAATAAGATGGATAGTCTGACATATTGGCTGTCAAGGACAGAAACTAGAGCACAAGGGTAAGAAGTAGAATGCATTGGAACAGAATGCAAAGGAAGGCCCTGATACACACTAGATTATCTAGCCAAATATGATGATGTTCTAGTATTATTGAAATACAAGTGCTTAATAAAAATCTAACCATTATGCTTCTAAACTAAGATTTTTTATCAATCCTATTTAGTATACTGGTTTTGGTGTTTTTTTATTTTTATTTTTTTCTTTTTGTCACCAAAGTTTTCAAATTTTGGCATATTTGCCAATTTTTTGGCTTTGACAACTATTACCTATAGTATTTACAAGTACTTAAAACAATTGGTGAGCTATTAAGTAAATATAATTTGAATGGCAAAAAATTTTTGTTAGGCAAAAAAGATTAAGAATATTTTGATTAAAATATTTTTTATGATCAAACTTATTAAGTAATTGTTAGCAAATATTCTAGTAACTGAATTTTAAATGAGGTAATAAATTTAGAATATTACAAAATGTGAAGAAACTGTAGTATTTTTAGTAAAATTTTATAATAAATTATGTTCTCAAATCATAATGATTAATAATTCTTGAAACTTTATTTGTATTCTGCCTGTTTTAAATTTTAGATTGAGTAAAATAGTTTTTATTTTTATATAGCAAATAGTTTGAGACCTGGTTAGGAATTGTGTTATTCTTATAAAGATAAAGTGATGGTTCTGTTCCTCACCTAACTCAAAATCAATCATGTTCATTAATTATGACAGGGGCATGTAAAACAGGTTGTTGTTGCAATATCCTTCCACAATATGGAAAGGAGAGTGCCACCTCAGGTTTTGACCTAGTTATTTAACTGGTTCTAAACTACAAAGTGAATGGTTGTGCTTAGCAATATTTTTGTTGGCAGATAGGTAACCAATAATACATTGCAGCAAGTAATCAAAATGATGTGTGGATAAATTTACTTAATTGAACTTCTTTTTAATGAAATTTCAAAACATCACCACTCAATAGTTTGGACCAATATGTCAATTAATTGTTACAGTTAAATCAGCCAGAATGATTTTAAGCTAGTTGCTTTTAAATTTTTTTGCAAAAAAAAGAATATTCTTTATGTATTATAAAAGATTAAAATATTATATAAACTTATTGATGCTTTTTTTCATTTTTCCCAAATGCACATTTTTTTAATGCATGAGATTCAATTTTATTGTAAAGTTACGATAATTTCTGAAGTATATTAATTGACTATCCACTTGTTTTCCCAATAATCAAAAGGACTCATTCTCTACATACTTTTGTCTTGCAAAAGGAACAAATTTTATAAAAAATAAGAATCTTCTCTCCATGTCTGACTATGCCAAATGCCATCTTGAAGTGATTGTATGGGGTTGGCACTCTGATCTTCAGTTTAGCAATTTATGTTTAAATCTTACCACTGGGTTCTAAATTGCTGTAGTTGAAAATCCACTTTAAACTAGCTTTGAGCCGAATTAGTTGTCCTTTGTAGAATATAAAAATTGACTTTTCATATTTATTATCTATTGTGTATTTCTATATATACTCACTGATTTGTCTTAGGTTTATTTTTGTATGTTCAAGCCACAAAAGTTTTATTCATTTTGTAAATAACTTTAAACCATGCTATATGACTTCTAAATTATTTATTTCATTTTTACTTATCTTTATATGAAGTGAGAATTTTTATAAATATTGTCTCTTAAATTTGCCATTTTATTAAAAATGAATATTGTATTCAATTAGCAGTATTTATTTTATTAAATATCATTAATAATGTAAAAAATATACTGTTTTTATATTAAAAACAATATACTGAATTTAATTTTAAGACTTGAAAGTATTTGGTGTAAAAAATAATAAGAAAACTATAAAATAAGTTTTTCTGAAATTTTAGGAATTCATATCAATTTAATTTTATTCAAACTTACAATTGTACTTTAAAATTTCCCTTATTTCATAATCTTGTCTTATTCTGAAATTCAAATAATCTGAATCAGTAATTTTTGAAGTGTATTGTATGATATACTACTACTAGACCATCAAATCATATACTTTGAATTATTTCTCTTGTGTCTATAAATAATAATTTTATGTGTACCATATGAATGATTATTTTATTAATATTTAATTGATATAATATATAGATTTGTTGTAGTTTTAAGTTGATAAATTTAATGAAAATACTGATACATGTAATGCAAGTTAAATTTTTTTCATTTTCCATATTATGTGTATTTTTTTTTTATTCTACTGTATAATGGTTTCTTAAGAATTACTAAATTTGCATAAGAATATACATTAATCTTAAGATCTTTATACTGTTTTAGTACGTAATTTTTTGTAATTTTATTAGGTAACTTATTTAGATAATTTTTTGGAGACTCTTTTTAATGGTCTTTACAGAGAATTAAATAAAAATGTTTTAAAGCAGTAATTTTTTTTTACTTTCCTTTACTGATGAATCTTTACAATTACATCTTGTAAACTATATTATAATGTAGCATAAATCATTTAATTGCAGTCAGTAAATTTCAAATTTTTGAAATATTTGTGAATATTTTCAATGTTGAAATTTTTTAAATATTTTCTTATATATACAGGACTATATAAATGCAAGAAAAATCTATTTTTTCAATGTAAAAATTTTTAAATATGAATTGTTTTACAAAAATCATACCCTGAAGTATCTATTTTTTATTTTTGATTTAATTGTTGATATATATTTCTTAAGTTCAATTTTTATAGTATCAAATGTAATTTTATATGAAAAAATTAAGATTTCCAAGGCTCAAAAATCTCTATATTGCTATCATTGTTAAAAATATTTTTTTATTTAAATGCAGTTTATTGATCGATTATTATGAAAATTAATCAATTGTTTTAAAGGAAAATCTAAAATAAAAACCAGATTGTTGATCAAAACTTTTATCCAATATACATGATGGACAATTGATGTTTTTGTTAAAAATTTTTAATTCATTTTTAAAAAATGTTTATGCTTTGTGTCCTAATATCAATCTTGTTTTATAATACAATTTCTTTATGCAATATTTTTCTTAAACTCAAATATATATTGTATTTAGTTATTTATATTCATGCAAATGTATATTAATTATGTTTTCTGTAGGTACATTTGGTAGACTGCAGTGTAAGAAATGTCTGTTGTGGTTTACATCTCAAGTAACTCTAACAAAACATAAAATATGGCATCATAAAGAACCATGTTCAACTTTTAAATTTAACTGCAATTTATATATTTACTCATCAAATAAAAAACTAATTTTAAAAAGCATTCTTCTGCACATGACTTAAGAAGGGTATTTTCTTGTTATGTTTGTAAGAATAGATTTTCTTCTAGTAATAGTTTAGGAAATCATATTATTATTCATACAGGAGAAGATTTTGAGTGTTTTTAATAAAATCTTGAAAATGATCCTTATTTTTAACAGCATTTTTTGTTGAAGTGCTGAAAATTTTTTTCTTCATTGCTTTTTAATTGAATTCCCTATAAAATAAATTTAAAAAAACAGATAAGAAAAAAATTTAGTATACATTTATATTTTGTATATGTATTTGTATTTTTACATTTATTATTATATGTGTGACTCTTTGTATGATTAGAAAATTTTATCTTTGTCTTTCATTATTAATATTTTTCATTCATTTTTATTAAATTTGTACAACCTGAATTTTTTAAAATTCTCTTTTAAACTGGTAATTTTCCAAACCATTGTTACATTTTATTTGTCTAGATTTTAAATAATTTAAACATTTTAAAGATATATGTTGTAAATTAATTATTGAATGTAATCTTTTACTTTCCTTTTTTCTTCTACTTCAGTTTTTTCAAAATATTGAAATTTAGATCTGAACAATATTTGCATCAAAAGGCTTTATCATTATTATTTTCCTTGTTGATTAATAGTCTTTTTTATGTGACAAAATAATAACTTTAAAGAATGTTGATGTTTCTTGACAGTTCTGAAAGTTAGTACTCAATTCACTTTAGGTTTTATAGATTATTTTGTAATTTTTCAAAAATTAATTAAAGGAGATTAATATAAAAAAATATATGAATAACATTACTTACGCCATACCACCACAAACCCATTTATAGGGTGGGCCACATTCATACATCTTCTCAAAAGAAAGGACAGAGAAAAAGTAACATCAGTGCCCAAATTGGGATTTGAACCCGAAACTCACAGCCTAGACATCAGAACGCTAACCACTCATTCATCGGACAGCAATGTAAATAATATGAGTGGCTGGGGAAAAGTCATTCATTCAATTTCATGCATAATTTACCACATGCATAAAGGAATGTAAGGATCATTTTCTTGAATTTATTTGATTATATTCAATGCCCACATAGAGTTTAGGTAAATTTTGTACAAAAAGTAATTGTATTTTTTTTTTCTGAAAAAGAAACCAATTAAGGAAATTTAAATCAATTTTTTTTATCTATTTTAGTAGACTATCATGTTATTTTTGTAATGAGCTGCTTTAACATTCTTTTAAAAGAAAATAGTTGATATGTAAACATTTTTTCAATCAATTTGAAATGATTTATTGATGGGTGTAATTCACTGTGTGTTGCTGATAGTTTTGCTTAGAGATAATTAACAAATTGTGTGTGCCATATTGACATATTTTTTCTTTTTCTTCCATTGTATAAACATATAAAAGGCATTGAGGTAGTTTTGCAACACAATTTGGTTTTATATAATATTTTATGTACACTGTATTTACATTTCCAGCGATCATTCAATTCTCCTGAAATCCTTTTATATGTTAATCATCGGTCAAGTAAAAATAACATAAATTCAGTATTTTCCTTGTAAATATTTGCATTTTATTTATTTAGTTACAAATAATTTTATAAATTTACTTTACCTTATTTTATGCATCTTTATCGTTAAATTTTGTTTATTATCTCCATTTCCTTGAATTTTTCCCAAATTGATAAAATTTAATTTTTTTTCCTATTTTGCTACATTTTGTGATTATCATATTATCATAATTAATATTTAACTTATAAAATATAATCATTTATAATGATAAATACAAATAAATGACTTATTTATCAAATGATTGGTGATGAGCTAGATTTTATTCCAATCAATATTGAGTATTGCTGATAATATTTGTATTTTTCAGAATGTAATTATGATTTTTTTTTAATAAAAATTATTTTTAGCCATATTAAATACATATATTAATTAATGTAATGCAATTTTTTAAAACTAACTGTGTTAACATTTATGTAAAATTGGATTATTTTTTTAAATGGTCTTCATATTTTGCAAATACCTTTAATTAAATTTCTACTTAATTTTTGTATTTTGCCATGTATTCCCTCTCTGTCACCTTACTATGATAAATTATAAATTTTATATCATTAAATTTGCTTTAAAAATCTTCAAAAAAATAGTTTCAAAAACTTATGATTTTGTATTTACTGTTCTATTTTTCCTTTTTTATAGAAATATTTACAGAAGTATTATTATGAAACTATATAAATTTTTTTAATTGTTTCAATATTTAAATTAATAAATTTTAATTATTTATATTGAAAATGTATTCTTCATATTTCATTTTTATGACTAATTGCTTAAATTGTAAAAGCTGAATCTTATTAATGTTAATAGCAATTTATATAATGCTTTCTTAAGCTTTTGTTATTGCTTACCTTCTTCTTAATAAAAAAAATTTCCTTTTTATATTCAAATATTACTTTCTTTAGTTTCCAAATATTAAAAAAGTTATTTTTGATTTCTGTGTATTCTTAATTTTTTTACTAAATATTCTACTTTAATGATGTTATTTATTTAATGAAGAATTCAGCTTGTGTTTCTTTTGGTGTTTTGTTTAATATATATTTACCTTTCACACTTTTATTTATGTGTGATTAGACATGGTATTCATATATCACATTAATTTATTATGATATTCATATTATGGAATTCTAAATGAACAAATTAATTATACTTATTTTGTTTCAAATAATTTACTGAATTTTAAAAGTATTTCATTACGCATATCTTTTTTATGATACAAATATTCAGTTATCTGGAAATTCAGCGATTCAGTAACAGAAATTTACTTTGAAAAATATAACTTGATAATATGATTAATTTTTATCTTTACCAGAAACACTCTTTTAGTAAAACTATAAAACCTTCTGTTTAGAAAAAATACATGTGATTTCTTTGTTTTCAATGAGGAAGATAATTAAAAACCTATATTTCGATACCAACAATAAAAAGTGAAAATGGAATTTTTTATCAGAAAACTTCTTTAGAATGTTTGTTTTCTTCTAGCTGCTTATAATTCACATTTACAACTGTTTTAAAATTTTTCCTAGATTACAAATTTTATTTGTTCAAAGTAAACATGCTTGATTTTTAGTGATTCAAAATCCTATTTTAAAATTTAAGATTCCTCAAAATTAGCACTTATGTACAAAAAGTGATCAGAGACTAAACAATCCTTGCAATTAGTGCATATCTGCAGTATTTTGAACAAAATGTTTGGTATTTTATCTAGCTTATTAGTGCAAATGTTAGCAATTTGTGTTAAATATGTGATAAAAAGTTTTAATAACTTATATTTCATCATGATACTAAATCTGTAATGATGAATTTAAAAATGAGCGATTAGATGAAAGTAATTTTTCTATATTATGCTATATATGTTAATCAAACACTAAAATAATTTAAATGTCACTTCATAAAATAATTGCTTGTCGTCAGTAACAAAACTGAATAAGTATTAGTTTCTAAAAGTTATATGAATTTTGATACTTATGATTGATAAGTGATGCAAATTCATGATAATATCTGTTAATCAATTAAGAATGGTTTCCATATACATTAGAAATTGTAAGTTCAGAAACTCCTTTTCATGGCTGACTGTGACACCATTAATTTATTTGCTGCTCAATTTTTAACTACTTGATACATCATCATGTTTCTCACCATGAACTTTTAGAACTCTTTGATACTTTTAAATGTGTGTTTATTATCTTTTATTCCATTGATTAATGTAATTAGTAAAAAATGTCTTCCCTAAAGGTTCTTTTCTATCAAATTTGCTAAACTAAAACTTATTGAATAAATCATTATTGTTTGAAATAAAAGAAAATTT
This sequence comes from Latrodectus hesperus, assembly GCA_037975125.1. Lineage (NCBI taxonomy): Eukaryota > Metazoa > Arthropoda > Arachnida > Araneae > Theridiidae > Latrodectus > Latrodectus hesperus. The sequence continues at coordinate 69,396,628 of CM075858.1, forward strand.
CTTATTCACCACTATTGCTTTGATATTACATGTATTTAATGATTAAAATTAAGCAGTATTCAAACAATATAATATTTTTTTAAAACATAAAAAAATACAAGTAATTTGTGAAGCTAGAAAGAAAATAAAAAAGCAAATTTAACTGATACCAGTTTTATAAATCAAACATTTGTGTTTTTGAAGTATAGTTTTTAATTTTTGTAAGTTGTCATTTTTTATCAAGTGTAAATATAAGCTGTATTTATGTTATGCTGTAATATTTTGTATATCAAACAATATTTTCATTTCACTATTTTGTTTTGCTTTCTTACATGCTATCATCTTTTGCTATTCAACATTCATAATGAATGTCTGATCCTGATTGTTTATGAATTATAATTTTTGACTCATATTTCTTAGTGCTCAAATCTTTCTAAACATATTTTTCTCAAAAATTAACTTTATTGTTGATTTTGTCAATTTTAATTTTCTCTTGCCATTTAAATTTTATTCCTAAGACAAAGAATTTTATTTTCAATCTACAAAATTCAATTTTTAGCCATAAGGAATATCCACTAGTTAGGAGTTTTATTGTATTTAAAAAGATCGTGAAAGCTTAAACTATCTGTAATAATTATTAAATATACATAGTAAAATTAAATATTGTATTGCAACATGTTTTCTTTAAAAAATATTAACATGTTTTCTGTAAAAAAAAATGCCCGAGAAATCAAATATATTTTATGACATATATTGTTCTTTTTTCTGATAATAAATTTGTGAAAATGTTCATATTATCAAGTCATGTTTGTAACACATTGTTAATTTGTAACACAACAAATCATTCTTTATATCTAAAATTTTTTTTTCTATTTACAATTGCAGTTTTTCTCTCTGATCACTGAGCGTCTCTTTCATTCATATGAGTTGCTTTCAATATGCTTTCTGAGTACTTTATACTTTCTGAGAAATTGAAAATTTTTCATATTATTTCTTTGTATATTAGTCATAAAATGTGTTAATTCAAATTTCAAGCCAAAAAGTTATTGCATTATTATAAATGCATGTTACTGTATCTTATTAAAATTTATTTTTTTAATTAAAACTAGTAAAATTTATAAATTTTGTGTTATATTTATTTCCAGTTTGTGAATTTAATTTTTAACTAAATAATTTAAATTAATTCAGTATAAAATATTTATTTAACTGTTTTATATATTTTACATAATGACCTGAAATACATGTAAAAATTACAAGATATCATGAGGTATTTTTTCTTATTTCCAAAGGTAATGTAAATAATTTTTACGTTTCTTGATGAACTTCAGATTTAATTTACTATAAATATTTTAATTATTCATTTTATCCCCAAGCTCAATAACATTGAAATATTTTTATCATGATGTTGAGTACAAAAAAAAACAATAAAAAATAAAATTCCTTGTTAAATAATGTTGCAAAGTCATTACAAAATTATTTAAGTTAAAGTATTTTATTTTCCTTGTTTTTGTTAAAAATTAAACTCACTTCAGTATATTTTTTGTATATGCCTCTAAAAATATCATAAAATTTTTGTAGTATTCTAAAATGCTCTTTAATATGTTTTTCCCTAAAATATATAAAACTCATTGCAATTTGCTTAAAGAAGATTTTCAAAACAAGTAAATAAATTGGAATTGAAAAAACTTATTTCTTTAATTAAAAACTAATAAATGATTTATGACAATTTGGGCTTCTTTGATATGATTATTTTTAATTTGTTGTTATATTTATTCATAATAATTTTAGATTGGCATTATATATCACTTGTATTAATTTGATGTATGAGTAATTTTTTAAATTCTAAAACAGTTTACATTTTGTTAAATATTTTTGTAATATTTCTTATTGAAATTTTATATTCTGTAATAAATACTAATATATGTTAAACAAAAATTTTTATATTAAAAATATTCTAACATTAATTGTATTCAACAGGCTTTTCACATCATTTGCAGTGCAAGAAATGCTCTTTGCGGTTTTCATCTCAAGTTACTCTGACCAAACATAGAATGTGGCATCACAAAGAAGAATTTTCTCATTTTAAATTTAATTGTAGTCTTTGTCCTTATTCAACTCATAATCAGACTAACTTTAGGAAACATTCTTCTGTCCATGATCCTAGGCGACCCTATCAGTGTCTTATGTGTGGTAATAGATTTGCATCAACCATTAGTTTAGGTAGTCATATCATTATACATAAAGGTGATTAAGGTAAAAAGTTTTAACACATTATGGGTCTAACTATTATGCTGCACTCTATTTACTTGCACATAGTCTGCATCTCACCATTTTATCCCAATTTATAATTTAAAAAAAAAACACATAAATTGGTCTTAGACTGGATTTTAACAGTATATTATGCAACCAAGAAAAGAACTCTTATTCAAATTCAGTATTTCTGTTGTGTAGTTTTTGCATGCTTATTGTTGATCAACATTTTCATACACCTATAGTTTGCAAAAGAAACTGCTATATCTTGTAACGAAATTAATTTCAGCCTAAAAATGTATGTACATGACAATTTGAAATTGATGGTTTATGATCTGTGGAGGAAAATCTCTATTATATTGATTTTACTGTGATTTTTCATGCCAAAATTTAGGAAAAGTACCTTTAGTCATACAAATTCACTATATTTATATTAGTTGTATTGTTAATTTATTTCCCAATTAATAATTGCATGTTTAGAAATTATCTTTTCTTGGTTAATTTATGCTTAATTATTTGCTAAGAATTAAAGAAAATTAATCGATTTATTGTTAAATACTTTTTTATCAAATAAAAATGTATTTGACATAATATTCAAGGTATTTGTATCATATATCAACCTAAAAATGTGTATTTCTTTATCAAAATTGCAATTTATCTGTCAGCTCTCTTAAAAATCATTGTAAAATTGTAAAATAAAAAATTCAAATTGATTTGTCTAAAACTAAAATTGTGTGCCAGTTGAAAATGATTCAAAAGAAATAGGTGTGTGATTAAATATGCAAGATCTGCATGCACTGATTTTTAGTTATTTTTATTATAAAACAATTGGCTATAAAAATTAAACAAAAAAATTAAATAAAATATCCTATAATTTTAGATAAAAATGAAATAGTTTCCTTTTAATACTTACTTCTGATCAGGTTGATCAAATTTTCTATTTTGATAAGATTAGCTCTGCTGACAAAATAGCTATTAGCTCCAATAAAAAGGAGTACTTAATATCTTTTCTCTATTTTCTCTATTTTATTTAGTTGTATATTTGTATATTGTTTAAATTGTGTTTAAATTTTTTTACTTAAATGTGTTAAGAATAATAAATTACTGCTCAGAAAATATTGAATATGTAGGATTACATTGAAATTCAAGACTGGTAAATTCTTTGTGATATAAATGATTAGAAAATTTGATTAAATTCTATTTGTGACTTATGAAAGTAAAAGGTTAGGAATTACTCTTTTGTTTTTAAATTTTTCATCCTTAGTAAAATGTGTGTTACATAAAAACTTTAAATTTATTATTAATGCATTAAGATTTTCATCTTTGTTCATTTCAAATCCATGAAAAAAGTGGTGTGTTTAAGAGATTTGAAATAATGGAACGTGAGTATTAAATAAAATAAACTATCAGAAGTATAATAGAGATTTCCATACATCTATTCTACTGTTTAAAAATTTTTTGAGAACATTCATAGATTTAAAGAATATTAAATTGATTCTTTAATTATGTCCTGATATTTCAATCACATTTTGCAAAAATAAATAAATAAAAATATAAATTTTGATGGGATATTGAAGATAATTCAAATAGAAATTCTGGAAGCATCTACAGCTAAGATATCTATTTAAATATTATGCAACAAAATTAAAGAAGTTAGATATCAAAAATTTAAACAGACATCATAACTATTTAATTGATTATTTAAACAGACATCATAACTATTTAACATCATAACTATATAATTGATTACAATGCTAAAACTATCATAATAGTTATATTTGTGTGTTGTCCAATAATGATGCCAGAATTTATGTTTGTGATTTTAGAGAAAAGAAAATTCACATTTTCTAAGGCTGTATGTTTCCTATGTAACATTAGAAACAATTTTGTGAATGAATTCATTCTTGTATGTCAGAATTTTTAAATATTTTTAAAAAATACCATGATTTCTTGTTTTTAATAATTTTTAATTATTAAAAATTATTTAAAAAAGTAATTTGAGAATAACTTATATTTCTGACAATGCAATGCTTTGTGCATTAGTTTATGAAATATTTTGTAAAAAGAAGATCATTTACGAAATTGTAGAGTTTTTGTTTATTACCAAATTATACTTTCATTACAGAAATACAAAGAAAAGAATGTCTACATTAGTTGGTATAGGAATTCTAACACTGTTATATAATGAGACAGACAAAAAAAATTTGTCATCCAGCATATTTATTGTCAGTACTTGATTTCTATAGTGCAAATGATACAAGTTTATTGCAGTGAGCAAAAGTATCTCCTTTCTGATTTAGATTTATTGTTTATCTTTACCAAGGTTATAAAGTATCTTTTTGATCTGTAATCATTCAAATTGAAGTATGAAATATTATCAAAGAATTCATCTGTCTTTTGACTGTACTCTTACCTTCTATCGAAATTATGCCTTTCTATACTTTCAATGTATCTGAAATTCATAAAGTTTTTAAAGAAACTTATTTTTGTAGTAAGAAAGAATCTGTCCTCTCCTATTACATTGATTTACATAGAGGAAAAATATATTCATTACAAAATTGGTTCACCATTTGGAAAAAAAAGTAGATTCTTAAGATATGAATCATTGAGAATATTTAGCTGGCTTTAAGAATCCTGAAAACATTTAGTATTCTAATTCTTCTAAGAACTAAAATCAGAATTGTATATTACTGATTATAATGATTGTTATTAAAATCTCAAATATTGTACCCAGATGATCGTTTTTCTCTTGCCAAGTATTTTTTAATTTCTATTTCTAAAATCAGTAAAATAATTTAGTTTTCTCTATTTATTCATATTAAAATCATTGAATTTTTTTTAAATTCAGATCTTATGAAAGTTGTATTTTCTATATATATATATATATATATATATATATATATATATATATATATATATATATATATATATATATATATATACAAATTTATTTTAGTTTTTTTAACTTGGGAATTAATATTGTTTCAATTTTCAGAATATTGCATTTGAGGAATAAGATTTTATAAAGTGATAACCTTTTGGTTATGTTTCGAAGTATTATATAAATGGTGCTTAATAATTAAAAACAATGTGCTGCATTAGAAAGTTTTAAGATATGTAGTTAAATGTGACATATAGTAAAAATTTTTGTAATGAATATTATGCAATTGTAAAACATAAATTTTATCTGTTTTTAATGTGAAATTTTATAAAATATTATTTATGTGTTTATTAACTCTGTGTAGTTACTAATAAATATTCTTTAATATGAAAAATATATAAGAAAGAATTTTAAATTAATTGATTGATCATTTTGATAAATGTAATATATTTATTTTTATTTTATTTTATTATTTTTTTTTTGAAAGAAATATGTTCAAATGCATGAAAATGGAAATGCATAATCATTTTTTGCTATTTAATGTTATCATTAAGAGTCGCTACAAGTCATTACTTTTGTAGCCAGTATTATAATATTCCTTTTTATTACATTTTGAATACTTGTCAGAAGATTTTTATTTAAATATTACATGTTATTTGCTGTCTATACCCCAGAAAAATGCTAATGCCAAAAAAATATGCTTTTGTAAAGAATCTTATATGTTTTATCTATATAAAATCTATATAAATTTTATCTAAATAAACTTTTAAGCATTTTTTTAAGTTTAGAATTTTATTATTAATAAAAGTCGTCTTTTATTATCATATATACATGTTTTTTCAGCATTGTTGATTTTAAATTATTTCCTTAATAGTTTAAGAGACAATTCCAATTGTAGAATGTAAAATATTGATTTCATAAAACGTCTTTTATTTTAAAAGTTTTCTTACATCTCAGTTTTAAACTGCTCGAAAGTTCAAGTTCCACTTTAGATTTGGATATGGGATGTAATTTGGAATCCAATTTAAATTGAAGATCTTGGTTTAATAAATCTTAATGTTCAGAAGGGGTTCATTGAATGTCAAACCTAACTTCTGTTTTAATATTAATTAGTTTGAGACTCTCTTTGTTTAATTATTTTATAAATATAGTATAAACTCATTTTTAAATTTTATTTGAAATCCAATTTTTATCTAATTTTATGTGATTGTACTTGGTTTTGTACAAAATAATTTATTTTCTATAAAATTGAAGTGGAAATATAAAACATAAAAATTAAAGGTGTAACAAAAAGGAAATAAATATGAGATAGTCTTTATTTAACTGATCCTTTTGATGTAACTTGGAGTGTTATAAACATATTAGTTTATTACATATTACATAATTGAGCTAATTAGCTTTCTTTCTTAAAAGAAATTAGTGAAATAATCAAGACTTACTTGGAAGATTGAAATATATACTGATGTATTTAGAAATTTACATAAATTAAATTTTTTGACTCTGATTTCTTACAATTGGAAAAGAAACTAGTCTATTCACTATGCAAATAGAAAATTATATTTAAAAAAAATTTTGGTTGTTATATATTAACCTCTATTCATTTGCTTTCCAAGAAAACCATATATAAAGATGTGCAATCATAACTAATGTTTATAAACTAATAATAAAAAATGTAAATGATGTTATTAAGTAGTTTTACATTTGTGAAACTATTTAATTCAAACCTTTAGTATCAAAATGTTATCTGTGGAGATAATATGTTTGTACTTAAATTGTTTTTTATACTTAGAATACCCATATATTATGTGCATTTCATACACCTTTAAAATTTTCTAAAAAAATGTTTAGTATACACTTTAAGTGGGAAGGAAAATTGACATAGCATAACAATCTTATTGCTGGTAACCGTTGTAAAGCAAAGTTGTAAGCATTCAAACATGTGCCTTGTCTTTATCTTCTGGGAAGATCTTTTATAGGTAGTGGATTTTATTCATGCTTTGCAAGTTAGTAAATTTTAAAAAAATTCCAAACACCCATTCTGATAAATGTGCATGCAAAAAATAAAAATGCCACATCAGTCTAATTTTCAACAATGTCTTTGTTAGGGACTTTCCACTTCAAAGATCCCTGTTGTATCAATAAACTACTGTGCTGGCAGCTGAATGATTAATATCCTGGTCTTTAATTCAACAACTTCTAGCTTCTGTTTATGAAACAATACCTTGTTATTCAAGGTCTTTGAACTAGGTCCTAGTCCTGTTAGCCTTTGTGTTCCAAAAGTGATCATAGAGTATCAACCAAAATCAAGTCCACAAAGCCGTGAGAATTATCTTATTGCTAAATGAACTATCCAAAAGCTATTTGATATTCATTGTGTATTGCTGTATTCACTTGTTGTCAGGTTAGGAAATTAGAAAAACTCCCCCAAAGCATCCATCTCAAGATTAGTGCTTTCAAATGTGGATCATCCAGCTTTTGTTGTTCAGTTGGACTTTTATCGAATATGGATTTTTACTTCCAATTTGTTTATATTTAATTGGTTATATACAAATTTGATTACATATATAGGTAGTAATTTTTATACATTTTTAATATTAAATTTACAATTTTAAAACAATTGCATTTACTTTTTTAAAGCAGAATTTTGTGCTCTATCAAATGATTTAATATTTTATGTGCTCAACAGGTTTCCAAATGTGGCAGTGTAAAACATGCTTGCTATGCTTTTCATCTTGAGTCACCCTTAGCATACATAGAATTTGGCATCACAAAGAGCAGTTACCTTCTTTCAAGTTTAACTGTAGCATTTGTCCTTATTCAACTAATTATAAAACTAATTTTAAATGTCATGCTTTAGTGCTTAATACAAAATGGCCATATAAATGTCAAAAATGTGATAACTGATTTGCTTCAAATATTGGTTTAGGAAACCAAATTGTTATTCATAACGGGGAAATTTTTTCCTAATATTTATAAATACGACAATAAAAATATGTGCATTGTGTATTATTAATCCTTTTTAAAATAATCCATTGCATTAATATGTAAGATAGTTTTGAAAATAGAAAGTATTATTTATAAGTTCAATATTTTTTGTTGTAAATGCATTGTAATAAATCCGCCTGCAAACATTTTATTATTACCATAAAGAATTAACTTTTTATTTTAATGATGACAACAAACTTTTATCCCAAAAAATTGCATGTAAAATAAATTCTTAAAAATATATATTAAATGTATACTTTATTGTAATAAATTTAGAATATAGTTATCTTGTTAGAATCAACTTCTCGAGCAAAATCAACTGTACTCTTATAAATAATGTAATTTCAAGCAGTTAAAAAGAACTTTGAACAATAGTGTTTGGGCACAGTAAATCAAGATGAAAATTGCTGATCTGCATTCTTTTTTAAATTTACTTTTTGTTAGTACCAATATTGTCATTTTTTTAACCCAAAAAATGTCTTTCCAAAATGTTATGTTGAAATCATTATAGTGTACTGAAACACATCTCAATGAATATGCATATTGATGTCAAATATTGTAGTGTAGAGTTCTGTAAATCAAAATATTTTTATTGTTGATTTAATAAATTCATTTTTAATAAAAAAGAATGCGTACTTTATAAATTTGTTTTTAAACATACATAATTAATAAAATAAAAAAGTTTTAATGCAATTTGAACACCATTGTAATTTTATGAATATCAAAATTTTATTTACGGAATATGTTTTTAAAAAGTTTATACTTTAAGGAAATGGCATGAAAAGTTACATAAGCCTTTTAATTTTTCTAAACTGGGGGATTTTTTCTGTTATTTTAGAAATTTCTAACAACTTGATAATTAAAAAAGCATGTTTAAAAATTTATTCTTTTTGCTGACTGAATATTATTGTAAATTGACAAAGTGTAATTATCCTACTTTTCATTCTAATGAAAATGTGTTTAAATTTGTGATAAGTTTACCAATAATTTATTGCTTGAAATCTTTGAAGAATTTTTAAATATTTCAAAATGACAATCTCTTTTATCCCCAAGATGTTCTCGAACTTTAAAATTTTTCTGGAGTTTATGAACTTTTTATGAAATTTATATTTATTAGAAGTGTCAATATGATATTGTTTTGTAAATAATAAATGCTTGAAAATATTTAAAATGCCAAGTTTTATAGTATTCACATTATATTTTTTACATCTTTTAATTTTTAATGATATACTCAATCATTATTTTATCCATATAGCTGCTCATTTCATCCATTCATAACAGTTGAATTTAAGGGTTATTAAATATAATTGTTATGAATTAAATTTCTTAATTTATTAAACAACTTTTTATTGTTTTGGTTGTAAAATATGAATTGGATTTTTATTTAATATTTCACATTATAAACAATATGCAATAACAAAAATCACTAACAAGCTTTTTGCATGTTTTTTATATTATTTTATCCAAACAAAGTGCTAATTTAAATTGCTTTTTCTTATAATTATGTTGCGTCATTTTATTAAAAGTATTGCTTAACAAAATGTTTTTATTTTATTTTAAACATGATTAACACAAAATTTGCAAATGTTATTCGTTTTATGTTTTGTTTTAAATATGTATGAATGGTATTTCTATGTTTGTTTTATTTTAATTTCTATAGTATTAAAATATATTTGCATGAGCATTGAACCAGCAAGTATTTTTATATAGTTCTTGTTTCTATATTTTTAATTGTATTGCATATTTTAACCTGATAATTTGTTATTACAAATTATTGCTTTAATTCAGTTTATTATTGAAAAAAATGTAAATAAGATTATTTTTGAATATTAAGTAATAAAGAAAATTTTTACTAAAGTTGAAACTTATTTTTAAAAAACATTCATTTTTTTAATTTAATATATAAAATTGTGCTCATTGTTTTTTGATAATGTAAAAGTATATATAGTAATAATGGGGAAAAAAACCAAAAAAACCTGATTTTATTGAAGTAATGTGAAATCAAGATTAGATATAATTTAAATGTTTTTCTGCCAAAATTTCTTGCAGTTGAATTTTTGTAACTATGATTTTTTAATTTTTAAATTTTGTATTACTTTACATTGTAACCTTTATTTTTTTAATATTCTACCATTATTATGAGTGCAGTACACACTGTAGATAAAATTCAAAACTTAATGTTTCAAACTTTTTATTTTTAAACTAATAAAAAGTGTATAAAATTTGTGCTCAATTTTAACAAGAATTTATATTTGAATATGCATAAAGAAATTTAATATTACTTAAATTTATTGATATGCATTGGAATACAAAATGCAGTTAAAATTGAATATAAATGTTGCTTATATGTGCAACCTAAATGCACATTTGATCCATTTTAAATTTATGAACAGGAAAACTAAACTTATAGGGACTATTGTTCCAGTGAAGTTGAACTGATTTTGTATCTGGCATATAAAAAAACTATTTGTTAAACAAGCATTTCAAGATTTGACATACTTTATATGTTAAGAATTTGATTATATAAACCTTTTAATGTTGTATTATGCATGATTCATTTAGATGAGAAAATTTAGTAGTATTAAATTGTTTCAGATATTAGTTACTATACATTTTATTCATATTTATTTCTTAATGAAAGGAAAAATTATCTATTATAACTACAGATTAACAAATTTAACTAAATATCATTAATCCGTGAGTTATGGAAATAATTAAAATGTCTTACACATTGCTTATTTGTTCTCATTATAATATCCCTCATTACGGTTTGCATACTTTGCAAATAAGAAAATTATTTAATAAGGGATACTTAAAAATTATTTAGAAAAATTTTTTTTAATTTAACAAACAATAGAATCAAATTTCAAATTTAATGAAATTTTATGCTTTGTAATTAATATATTTTATAATTTTTAATATCTGTATTTGTAGTAACAATTGTGTAATATTTTATATGTTTTATAATTAATATATGTTTTTAGCATTACTTTATCCTGTACAATATCACAAGGTACTTTGAAACATGTATTTTTTTAAATCTTATTGGTAAAGGAATATTACTTGCTTTTATGTATTGATTGGTAATTATTTTATTTTACAGGTTTTTTGTATACATTACATTGTAAATTGTGTCCTGTAAAGTTTACTGCCGAAGTTACTCTTTCTAAACACAAAATGTGGCATCATAAAGAACAGTTTCCTGATTTTAGGTTTAACTGTACTCTTTGTCCTTATTCAACTAACACTGCTACAAACTTTAAAAAACATTCTTCTGTTCATGATATGAGAAGACCATATTCCTGTCATATTTGTGGAAACAGATTTTCTTCTTGTAATAGCTTAGGAAATCATATTATTATTCACACTGGTGAATAAATTTATAATATTTCATTGTTGTGATCATGTCTTAATCTTGTAATTCATATTATTTGATTAACTATTAAATGGATATGCCTTTCAGTAAATATAATTATTTTATATGATTAGTTGCAATGTTATTATTCCATTACATTAAGAAAGTGTTTTCTACACACATCTATATTTGTGAAAAAGAAGACTGGTGTATTATATTTGCTATCACTAATTGGTGTTGTAAAAAAGTGTATGTGAAAGGAATTTGATGATTCAATTGATCACTGTTTCAATGAATGTCTTTTTCTTCTTGTTACATAAATATTTCTGATTAAAACAAATTTGATAACTATTTTAAGGAAAAAAATGCTGATTAACCTTAAAATGAAAAAAGGAAAACCTGTTCATATAAATTACAGTTTACTGAACCAGTATACTGAAGTTTATGTGTCAAATGTTTATTATAAACAACCTAATTTTAGTAAATGTTATATTATCAATAAAAACAATCATGTAGGCAGAAGTTGTAAGAATCAGATCTTTATTTCTGTACATCTTATTTTATTTTTATAGTGTTTCCCTTTAAATATAATTAATATTCAACTCTTGCTCTTTTATCAATGTGGAATCATGAATAAACATTTCTATTTTTTATATTAATATGTGGGAAGTTATGAAGGGACATATAATTTTTTTTTATCCTACGTCGAGACAGCGGCCTTATCGGTCATGAGTCCTCTGGCAGCCGAATAAAAATTAGCCTTATTGTGAAAGTTGTCGGGTAAACAGTTCAAAAGAGAAAGCGCAGGACAGCTTGTCAAATGAATAAAGTCCATAAAAGCTCCTGAAGGACACAAGGTACAGTAGGGCATGTTGACCATGCCGATATGGCTTAAGTGTCCCTGGAGAAAGTAATTTAATTTAAAAACAAGTTTCTTTTTAAGTATTATTTTCAAACAATTATTATTTAATTATGTGTCATCATATTTAGCAGTATATTATAAAAAATAACAATATTTATAATTACAATTTTCTGAGCTATAACATTTGTAAAAACTTTTTATTATGAGTTAACACATGTAGTTATTTCAAGTAATACATTTAATTACTTTATTGATTATTCAGTTATTAATACATAACACATTAAAGAAAGATATATTTAATTCCTTTTTCATGCATATATTTTTATAAATTATATTATGGAATAATCAAATTAACATATGAAAAACACAGTAAATTTATTTGCAAGCAAATTTAAAGAATGCCATAATTGAATGCATGAGCTCATTTAAATAAAATTTTAAAAATGAAAACTATCAGTTATTAAGTTCTATGACCTCATTTTTTCAAAATGTAACTTCTATTTCTTACATTTTTAGGCTCCTTTATAGTGCTTCATTTATGAACATTTTTTGTATATTTCTTTGAATGTTATTTCTATTTAATAAACTTTTAGTGACATTTTGATCTGTATTTTTTTTTTCATTTAGACTTACAATTCTAAAATAATACTCTATTAATATTAATTATTAACTAGGAATAAAATGTCATTGATCCATGAAAATCATTGATTCCCAAATCAATTATTTCTGAATTTAAAAAAATGGCTTAAAATATTCATAATCAAATTTTCCAGTATCAATTTATAATCAAATTCTGATTGTTTCTAATTAAACTAAGCATAGCTTATAATAAAAAATTTAACTGGAATCAATCAGAATTTGACTGTAAAAATTGACAAAAAATTTAATTATTAATAATTTTTTTTAATGCTTAAATTGCTTTAGTGGATCAAATAACAGTAAAAGAACTTCTGACTTAGTTGTAGATCCATGCTGTTTAGAGTAGTAGTTTCTATTTTCAAGTGCAGTCCCTCTGTTAAATAACAGAAATTTGAACACAGTATTCCTGCTTTCTTCATGCGCATCTGTTGTGATTGGAAATTTTCTGAATTATTTTTCCTTTTTTTTAAATAAGTTTAGCATTGATTAATTTTATTGGAAATTATTAACATTAATTTTGACTGTAAAGACATATTTTTAAGTCTGAATTTTAAAAGTTTTTGAGTGTGAAATATATTTTTGCTTTGGGTAGTATGTAAATGTATCAGAAAGAAAATTTGCGCTATTTAAAGGATCTCAATGCAACTTTTTTCACTATTTTTATAAGAAAATCTTCTGTTTTTAGCTATGAGATATTTGATTAACTTTTACAGAAACATATGATGAAGACTTATAATATTGATTCCACATAAATATAATTTGTTTGCATGAAGAATATTAAGCAACTTGTGTTTATAGTTTTATTAATTACAGATTCATTATCCCAAGTAATAAATATATAAATTTTGCTGTTCATTTACATATTTTTAACTATGTGAAAATGCATTTTAACATAGAAATTTAACTTTCTTTTGCTAAATCAAATAAGATTTTTGTTTCCAGTTTTCTTATGTTTTTTATATCAAAGTTAAATAATAGTATATGGGGAAAACAAATATTACTTGAAAAAAAATTGATCTAGAAAAAAAAATTATAACAATTTGTTTTTCTAAAAATCTAAACTGAAATATATAGAATTGATATTAATTTCCATATTTTTGAATGAAGTATAAATTATATAAGATGTATTTATAAAGTTTTCTTTATAGGAATTAATCTATTTTTAATCGCCATTTGAAATATCAATTTCTAATTTGTTTTTTACAAATCTGAATAAAATTTTTCTTATTACTGATTTAAAAAATATTGATTTGTTATTATATTGATTTAATGAAAAATGCTATAATTTTTTAAAAAAGCACTTTCAATAATGTTTATTTTGTGACTAGTTTTATATAATTTTCTATAAAACTAGTCACAAAATTATTTGTGACTAGTTTTACTATCTAGTTTAATTGTCTAGTTTGTTGAAATTAATCTAGTTTGATGTCTTGAATTTATTTTTAACAGAAAATTATTGCATAGTTTTCTGTATTATTTTCAAGATGACTATAAAGTCTTAATATAATGTTTTTCTTCTTATTATTGTCAGTAACGAAATTGTTATTTTTTATAAATGAACTTACATAACTGCTGAATTGCATTATTTTAATACTATTTTCAGTTTTTAAGCAGCTAAAATTTCATCTTATAAAATTATTCTTATTTTTTCTATTTCATGTAATTTTAATAGAGTATTTCCCCTGCTTCAAATATTTGAAAAAATAATTGCATCACTTCAAATTGATATTTAAATTATCATAACTTTCTTGTTTTATTTCAATGATATTGAATTTTTGTTTTATTTCAATAATAATAAATTTAATTGAAAAATTTAAATTAAATTTTTTTCTATTTATTGCATAATTAATTTAAAACTTCTAATGTATTGAAAAATTGAGGTTTTTGTTACAAATAAAAGGTTTTAATGAAAATATTCTCAAAACTTACTACATTAGTTATATCAGATGAGTTTTATGAAATTATATTACCTTTGAAGGAAATTATTTTCATTCTTATTTTAGAATATCTCTGCCTATAATTCTGTAATTTATTTATAGCTGTTTAAGTATTTTTAACAAAAAAATTCAATGATTATTCATGTTGGAAATTTATAATAGCTTTGAAAAAATTAATAATGTGAAGTAATAAAATTTTTAATAAATCTTTTATATCCATGAAGTATTCAAATGCGTGGGTTATAATATTAACATTCTTATGAAAATATTGATTAGACATTTTTTTACTTAAAATTTATTTACCATTCTAAAATCTATTTAAAATTTCTGTGAATAACTTCATCACACTCATCATTTTATTTGAAGATAATTGGAAGAGTTTATATTTTTTTCATTTTTTATGTTTTATTATGATTATTAAATGGCAGTCCCAACAAGTTCTTATTTTATTCATGAATTTCCATTTGATTTTTAATTTTGGATATTATTGTATTTTTTAAAATAAGTTAATATAGATGGCTCATTCCCAAAACTTAAAAATTGTTTTCTTTTTGTATGATTTTAACTTGTAATTATATAAATTTATTATTTTTTTTTATCAATTTTATCATTATAACCAAATAAATATCTTATGATGTTTGTCATTGTATTTATCTGTTCATTCATGATGAATATTTTTTGCTGTCACAATTTTGTTTGTAATTCTTCATTAAAAAATTTTTTAAATTCTTGGGGAGTTTTAAGAAACATTTTACAAATTTATAAGCTGTAAGAGTATAGGTATTTCCAATGTGCAATTTTATTTAAAATTCTGTTATGTCAAAATTAATATCTGAAAATGCTTTGTTCTTCTGCATTACCTTTATATTTGATTAATTGATTTCATTTTTGTTTTGTGAAAATATCTCAAATTAACTAAAGTTCAGAAGTATTTATCCGCAATATAAATATTTATTTTTTTACTATAAAAACACACTAAATTTAATTTTTTTCTGAAATTGCTCTTTAAATAACAATTTTTGAAATCCAAATAATAAAATTAAATTTTTAGATTAAATGCATTAAAATTGTTTTTTGTTGATGTATTTGGATTACTTTTCTATTTTTTAAATGTTTATATGAACTTGCAAATTCAAATAATTTGTTTTCTTTTTTTTAGATTTGAGTTGTGGTTTTACATGTCACATTTGCGAAAAATGGTTTGCCTCATCAACAACTTTGTCAAAACATGTAATGTGGCATCATAAAATTTCTTCACACTTTAGATTTAGTTGTGACAAATGCCCATATTCTACAAACACTAAATGTAATCTAGAACGCCATGCAGCTGTACACAGAAGTGATAGATTGTATCAATGTGAAGTTTGCAGAAATAGATTTTCTACACTTACAAGTTTGAATAATCACATGATCATACATACTGGAGAAGAACCTAGAATGTTTTGGCGTTTCAATTAATATGGGCTTAGTCGAAGGATAATTAATATATTTTAACTGTCTTTGCATATTATTTTTACAAAATTTTAAATTTTTTTTAAATAATGATTGCATACATATTATATCAAAAACATGTTTCATATAATTTCAGTGCACTTATATTTCAGCATAATGTCACTTTCTGAACATCAGACAAAAGAGTTTTTAATCTTCATTTGACAAGAAATATGTTATGAAGCAATGTGCCTACATTAATTTTTGTAACCTGAAGAAAATTCCAAAATTGTAATTGTGAAAAATTATTTCCAGGTATAATAAAATATGTTAAAAATATTTATGGTAAGTGTTTTAAATAAAACACAAAAGAAAAACGATAAATTTATCTATATTAAAAATATATAAAATCAAGAAGTGTAAATGAATCACAAAAAATATAACTCAGTGCTAAGGCATCTTAAATATGGAGTGTAACTATTTTTATCAGTTATGCAGATATCATCATTTATCATATTAGATGCTTATTTTTAAATGAAAATTAGAAATGTTTTTCTTACCATTTCTAATTTTTATTTTAAAATAATAAATAATTATTAGAGTTCTATATGCAAGTGGTTGTCAAAATAATGGAAGCCCTTTAGAATTATAAAGAATTCCTTTTTTAATATTGCATAGGAACACCTTTGTCATGTAATACAGCTTGTATTTGCTTCGGAATTGATTCATACATGTGCTGAAAAGTGTTTGAAAAATAGTGTATCATTCTTCTTGGAGATATTGTGAAAGTTCGGGTAGAAATGACAATGGAGAATTTTTATTCCGTATTGAACTTTAATGTAGATTATTACAGTTCTATTATACTTGACTGTGAAGGTCAAGTTAGATGTGTAACGTCATCCTTGTGTTCATCAAACCGTACTGGCGAAGTCCCACTGCATAAATTGTTGCACTATCATCCTGGAAAATTCCATGTTCAGCAGAAAACAATGATTGCATCATAAGATGGAGCTGGTGAGCTAAAATTTCTCTATATTTCTTTGCAGTGGTTCTTTCTTTCAGAGTTGCAATAGTTCCCAAGAGGAAGTTATGACACAGTGCTCATATGACAGATCCATCTCCCTTCTTAAAAGTTAAAAGAAGTCAGTCATAATCATATTCTTGTGCAAGTGTCCTCCTAACATCACAAATGTACATCCCAGTAAAGAAAACTCTAAAAGATTTCTTCCACAAATCTATCGACCAGTTTTTGTGAGTGACAGTACTAAAGACTGCATTTGGTATTAACATCTGTGATATGTGACTTAACAATTACTACTGTACCATAAGTGTTTTATGTTTGTAGGTGCCATCTAACTGTAATCATTGACACTGGTGAACCTAGATGCTGATTGAATTATGCAGTCACTTTAGCTGCAGTTGTTTGGTTTTTAGACATCTGCTTCAATTGCAAGTAGTCTTTTTCCCTATGCTTCTCTTTTTTCTATAATTTTACGTTGCCAAGATTGTCTTGCCACTCTGTATGTATGCTGACCTGACTTTAGAACCATATTTCTACCAAAGGACAAACATCTTAATAGTTAGAATATTTCAGTCATGCTTGTTCCAGCTAAACAGGCTCTTACAGTTTGGTCTTTTTAAAAATTTGAGACATTCAACATTTTACGGTTTTGAAAAATCGAAGGTTTGCGGAATTCCAGTAAAATTACCATGTACTACCAGAATATATACATGACTATTGATAAAAAACAATGGTAGCTATTATATTTAGTGCTTACGAAGTGCACTCATAATGTCACTTTTATTCACAGGTATTTCCATTATGGGGTAACTACCTGTATGCATGTGTAGTATCCATAAAATCACCAGTTCAATTTCCTGATTCTGTTGTTAATTAGATTGCTGTAAATGTGTCATTTTAATAAATTAGTTTTTATTAATGAAAAAAATGAAAATTAGCATTAATTTTCCATGATAAAAATCACTTGATTCAAATTTGTTGTATTTAAAATAGAAAAATAAAAATATATTTCATATATATTTTAATGATGGCATTGAATTTGGATAAGAGAAAAAAAGGAATATTTTAAAGTTTGATTACATTGATTCAGGAAACCGATTAAAAATGCATTTATATTTCCTTATAAATGAGGATTTTAATTTCTTAAATAGTTAGTCATATAGTAATTTACATAAAAAACTTTAATTTGCCTTGTAAATTACTGTTATCAAAAATCAATACAATTGTTTGAGTATAAGTAAACCTTATTTATGCTGGTAAATGTGTATTTTTTAGTTTGTTACAAATTTATTTTACTTGTCTATCTATTAAATAAATTCACATCATTTATTCAATTGATTATTTAATTAAATGACTTCTATAAAAGTGTCATTTTGTTTTCTTTTACATTAGTGTTTTGTTTGTAAGACTGTATTATATCTAAAAATTCTTCAATTGATGATATTATTTCCTTTTTATTCCTTTTTTCATTTATTTTATTAATATGGATATGGTTGCTGCTAAAAAAAGCCTTAAAATACCCATGAGACTCTAAAATTATGAAACATTTAAGGTAGTAACAATTGTAGGGCATATGTTATATAGCCTTCATAAAAGTTTAAAATCCCTTAGAATAATCATTGAAAAATCTTAAAGTCACTGTTCACTGTTTAAAGACATTGTTTGTTGAGACTTTGTTATCACTTCAAAGTCTTTGAAAACATATTTAACACTCAATTTAATTCCTTTTATTTTCTTAAATATATATTTGCTATTTTTTGTATTATTTGAATTAATAAAGTATTCAAATCTTTTATTATGTTGAAAGCTTTTGCTTTTGAATATTTAAGTTATTATTTTTTATTTTTTGTGTAGTTATATTTGTCAGTTTTGCAAATTATTTTCATTATTTAACTTTCATTATAAAATTGTTTCAATGTGGTTTAAAAAATGAAATTTGTTATAAAAAAATTAAACTTAAAAGTTAATAAATAGTTGCCAAAATATTTTTTTTCCATGCTAACCTCTCAATGTTTGGCATGTTTTTTATAAATACCAGAAATTATTTTTATCATAAAATATAAGAAATTTATAATTAAATTTGCTTTATATACAAAATTATTTGGATTTTGAATTATTGAATATAATTTTTTGCTTCACAATCTTTTTGGCTCTTTACAAATTTTCTCAGTTAAACTAAGTCAATTTTATTTTTTTACCACTCTTGAAGTGCTTAATTACAAATATTAGTAAATTGTTTGATAAATTTTAAAATTTAAATAAGTATGTATATATATATATATATATATATATATATATATATATATATATATATATATATATATAAGGGCTATTTGCAGAAATTTTTGTACTATTCAATCTTTCTTGAGTTCCCGTAGTTAAAGGTTGATTTATTTTAAGTATTGTTTAAAAAGTACTTCCAAAGGAAATTAAGTTCTATAAATTATATTACTATTAAAGAATATTTTTTTAGAAAATTACCATTTCTATTTGTTGTCATTTGAGAATTTACTTATTTTAAAATGTTAATGTATAAGATTTTATATATATAAACATTTACTATTTAAGCATATTTAACTTCCAAAAATAATTACATTTTTTTTACAAATTTCAAATTTTTTGTAGATAATTCCCCTTTTGTAAAAAGGGGAAAGAAACTGATTTTATATAAAAAATTTTTATCATTTATTTTTATGAAAATATCTGCTAAATTAATAATTTTTGCAACTGTTATTCATAATTTTCATTGATGAGTATCATATAATCAAAAGTTTACTAAAATAATTTATTTATTATTTGTATTACTGTTTAGTTGAGATGCCTCATTATTTTTCCTTCTATTGTCTGATGTTTTCCTCTTGTTTGATGTTACATGAAATTAAATTTGCTTGATTTTTATTATTTTTTTAATTGTAATTTGAATAAATGTTCGAGATTTTTAAGATAATAAAATTTTGTTTGTGAAATTTTATCATTTGAAGAATTCTTTGAATGTGTTTCATTGGGTTTTCTTTCTTATAAATATGTAAATCCTAACATATTTATCACTATGTTATATTACATACACTTAATCTACATTTCTTTAAAATATTTATGATTGAAATTGTAAAATAAATTTATATTCAAGATTATTTAAATGAAGTATATTTCTGATATTAGGATCACTTTCTCTTATATAGTGCCTATCCTCATAGGTTCTTTCTAAAAAATATAAAAGAAGAGAAATGATTTAAAATTAATTTATATTTTAAAATAATTTACATACAACAGTATATTTGTTCAAAACTGTAATAATAGTACAAAAATAAGTTCTCCGTATTCATGTAATGAAATATGTACTTGCCTGATCTATTTTTTATTTTTTACGTTTTATTTTATGTTCAAAACTCTTGAAAAATGTCTTATTGTTATATTTACTGTAGGTAATCATTGTCTTATATCAATATTTATTCATTTGATTTTCATTTTATTTTAAAATGTAAAAATGTTTGTTGAGCTGCTATTTTTAGGCTTCAACAGACAAAATTATATTTCATTGGATTAAACAGATTAAATTGACTTTTTCTCTTTTTTTTTTTTTTTTTTTAGGTAAGCAGGAATATTTATGCAATATTTGTCAAATGTTCTTTGGATCTACAACTACTTTATCAAAGCATATTACGTGGCATCATAAACCTGTGAAATTTAAACACAGCTGTCCTTTCTGTCCTTATTCAACTGATAAAACCACAAATCTTAGACGACATGTTTCTGTGCATAGTAATGATAGATTATATAAATGTAAAATTTGTTCAAACGGATTCCATACTTTATCTAATTTGAAATGCCACATGATTATACATACAGGAGAAGAGAACTTTTGACAAAATATTAATTTTATATTTGTATTTTTAAATGTAATTTTGCCACAATTTCTCTTTGCTGGCATTCAATAAAATGTTCACATTTTTTTAAATTGTTATCTTTTTCAATTCAAATAAATTTAATTTTGATAGTAAAAGCTGCTTAATTTTCTATTGATTGTTTAATTTTATAGTCATAAAAGATGTATGTATCTTTTATTAAAATAATGAATATTTATTAAGATTTTTTATATATATAACACCATTTTAGAAAGATAAACTTCGATTACAATTTGATTTCACAAGACAAATAAATCAGCATGTGCAAGCAAATACGAGAAACATCTGGTTTCCACAAGCATGCCATAAATTTTTTCCTGCAAAGTTAACAGAATAAAATTTTAAACTTCTATCATATTGTAAATTACAGAATGTTATTACTTGACAAGATTAAATGGTAATACTGCTGCATTAAAAAGTTTATTTATAATATAAATGTATACTGTATTAATTACACAAATTTCTAAAACCTTTTATAATTTTTTTTAATATTCTGCAAACCTATTTAATAGTTAATATGAATTTCCATAAATAAGTCAATTAATTTTTTCAATATTTGGTTCTAACTACAAATTTTTAAAGTATATTTTTCTTTATATGAGAGATTTTTATATACAATAGTAATTCAAAATTGATTCAAAATTATACATTAAAGTACAAAAGTCTTTGCTGTTAAAAATTAAAGATGATTCTTTTATGATATTAGTTTTGTGTTTAACGTTTTATTATTCACAGCAAAAATAATGTATCCATAAAACATAATTTTTGCTGTGAATTATAAAACGTTAACTTGTGATTATTTTTACTTTCTTCCATGTAAATTTAACCTTAATTTTCTACAAAAAATTCTTATCAATTTTTATAAATCAGTGGTACTAACATTACACATTTGAAAAAAAATTTCTATTCTTTGTAGAAATTGATGTATTTAGATATGAAAAAAATATTTTTGAATAAACTTTTGTAACATTTTTATAAAAAGATTGCAATAAAATCAGCATTCTTCTAGTTTAATAATAAAACTATTTCAAATCATTTTCTATTCACATACTTAAATTCATTTAAGTTAATTTCTAAATTCTAATCTAAAACTATATCTTCAAATGTGTTTTCTTTTACTATATTACCAAGATTCAGAAAATTGCAACTAAGATTATAAAATTTTTATAGATTTCTTAAATGTACTTTATAAAAGAAAAAATTACTGTGGATAATATTTAAATAAATTGATTGTTTCCCTTTCTAAATCTATTGTAAGAATCACTTTTAATTGCTTCTTTGGTTTATTAAAATATTTAATTTTAGAAGCAATAAAACTTTTGCTAAAAATATTCTAAGAAACTAAATTGTTAAAAATATTTTTATAAATTATGTTTTCTTAATCCCATATAAGTTTAAGTAATATTTTTATAAAAAGTATATATTTTTCAACTGGGATCTCAAATGTTATTTTTGTGAGAAAATCCTGAATAACTCTAAAATATGATTTATTATTGCATTAGATTTTTATATTGTTAAAAATGAATTTGTGTTTTCTTAATTCTTTATTATTTGAAATAATATTTTTTACTTAGATATATTAAATACTTTGTTAACATCTTGTTTCTATTTGAGATCTTGCTGCCAATGCTTATGTATTACACCTTGACATTGTAAACTTTGGAAAAGCAGATCTTAGAATTATAATTTTTAGGAATCTTGAATAATTAAAAGTTACTTATTATAATAATATCAGATTGTGTTATATATATATAATACTTCTAGCTTACTTTCTTTTAAGTAAATATCTAAAAATATGTTTCTTTACATCAAGGTGATGGATTGATGTTGCAATTTATTATTAACTTCCATACATTAATAAAATAGTCAATACATAAAAAAGTTAATCTTTCTAATTATTAATAAATAAAACTTTAAAATTAAAATCCGAAAGATATGCGTGAAAAAATTACTATGTTGCTGTTAAAGTCATAAAAAATATAATCACTTTATTCATGATATAAAATTTAAGTTTTTATTTGTGTATTATGTTTTTTTTGCTCAGAATTATTTATTCCTCCCCTCCCTCTACCAAAAAAATTTTCTGGTTGTGTGAGTTTTTAGAGGTTAAAACATCTTATTTCCACTTTTTAAATAGTTAGAAATCTGCTGAGATCGTTTAAACATTTATGCAATTCAAAAATAAACTAGCTTACAATGTTCTACTCTTTTAAAGAAAATAGCATTTATAAATATAAAATTCTTTGAAATATCTCTAATTTTCCCTTTTACTGTTTTGTATTTGTGTATAGTATTTTAGTGAAATAAATAAATATATTATTAAAAATATTTAAGTAATGATCATAGATTGAACAAATATCTTTTTCCAACAATTTATAATACTCTTATTCCATGTGAAGTAAAAATGTGCAATTATTAATAAATAGTGATAAGAGGAATTAATATTAGTATAGGAAATTTATTTGTTTTAGCTTTAATAAATATCTTCTATGACTAAGGTATTTTAAAAAACTATAATTTGTGTATATTATGTGGAACATTAAAGTATTGAGAGTGAATATTTTCACTTTAATGTGTTTTATAACTTAATATGTAGCCTTATTCCTCAAGCATTGTAAGAAATATAAAAGTTTGATAATTTAATATTTTAAAAATTTCTTAACAGGAAATTTTTTATATATTTCTGTAAAGGCTCTTTCTGACACTTTCCTTTTAAATGAATATTTTAGGCATTTTTGAAACTGCTATTTAAAATAGTAATTTAAGAATGTTTGTAAAATATTTGTGTCAGTGATAAATTGTTCTAAACTACTGATGTCTTGACAAATTATTTTTGTTAGAATACAATACATTACAATGTTGCCATTTAATCTTGCATAAATTTTATTGCATCTTAATTTATTGTAATCAAACTAGTTTAAAGATAACAGCATTATTTGAATTTAAATAGTGTTTTTATATCCTAAAGTATGTGAATGTGTGATTAAAATTTGGGAAAATATTTTTCCCAAAATAAAATCATTACTTATATTAATTTTAATGCAAACTTGTATGTGTATTGAATTTTGATCATACCATTTTTATATTTTCCATAATGTATTTTTAGAAATGTGAATATTAAATGTTTGAAAAATCAAAGATTGTTTCAGTTTTGATATTTAGTATTAAATTCATTGTCTTTTATAATATTTTTTATTTTATAAGATATTTGTACAATTCACTGTTAGATTTTTGATCAAATATAAAAGAGTAGTGCTTCTTGCTTCAAGTGTTTTTATTCCAATCATTAAAGATTGATAATTTATTGTTAATACTGTTTTCCTGTAAGATATTTCAACGATGTAATATTTATATTACTGTTTCCTTTCACTAATTATATATTTTATTATTTGAAAACTAATTTCAAATTACCAAAATTTTGCAGAGGGTATTTTATTATCATTTTTAATTCAACAATATTCCTAAAAGATAATATATTTTTCAGAATGCTAATATTCATTAGAATAGATATTAAATAATTTCAAAATGAAAGGGAAATACTTATTTAAGTAGCAATTTTTATCAAGTAATAGTTCAAAATTAATTTTACAATTGAATCAGTACAAGAAATATGTTTTATATTTGAAAAATTGATGTATTTAAATATTTTTGAAGCTATACTAAATGTTTGTGATTATTAAAAATTTATTAATTACAGTATTTTAAGTTATTCACATGAAAAAATTTAATTTTATTAAATGTTTAGAATTTTACAAATGGAGGTTTTTGGAATTTTTTATAAGCTTGAAGTTTTAATTTTTTTATTTTTCTTTATGTAGTTAAGAAATTAATTTACAAAATTAACTTGCTGTGAAAGAATATAAAAATTTAATTTTGTGCATATTTTTCTTAGCTAAACTGATTTTACTCCCTTGATTTTCAAGAATAATAATTGATATCTATTCATAGATTGAATTACCATGAAGAAAATATACTGTGTTTAAAGTTATAACAACAGTTTTTTTTTTTTTTTTTTTTTTTTTTTTTTTGAAAATAGGTTTGAGAAATATGGTGCGACTTTTATGTTGATGTTGTGTATTATATGTTTTTCATTTCATGCAATTCTGAATTTTTTTTCTGTCTCAGGATATTTTTTTGTCCTTGTAAAGTGTGAGAATATTACAGTTTTGTAGAGTTTGGTGAACACACTTACACTGTTTTTGACAATCACAGCTAAGTTCTTTTAAACTTTCCAGTTTTTATGAATGGCTTTTAAATGTGTAATGGGTTTTCCACTGTTCAGTTTTCTTAAAAGTGATGGGAAGTTCAGTCTTAAAATCAATGTTACATTTCTAAAACAGCATACAAGCTACATATGATTATGCATTCTAAAGAACATGGAAACAGGGCTGCAGAAAGGCATTTAAAGCTATCCCCAACTGAAAAAATGATTAGAACTTGGAAGAATCATTAAGAGGATCTAAAAAAAGCAACTCACAGTATGCATTACCTACAGAACTTATATAAAGCAGATAGGGGTAAGTCTTAAGAAGTAGGTCATAGTAATACACTAGATTGTACAGAGGACAATTTGTTTATGTGAAATTTAGAAGGTTTCAAGGGATTCTTAATTTAGTTCTGTATATCAATGTCTAGGTTTTGACAAACACTTAAAAGTTATTATTTCCAATATAGATTGGATATTTGAAGAAAGCACACATGTATTTGTATGACTTTATATTTAAAATTCTGCAAATGAAGAATAATGAATTGTAATAAAGTTTTATCATTCAAAAATGTGTATAAAAAAGAGCTTCCACTGGTAAATATAATATATAAGAATTAGGATTTATATTTATATATGTATATTTATTAAATTGTGTGAATAGTATGAAAATAAAAATTCCTTTTTTTCAATTATTCCAAGAGAACACTTTCAGAAAATGAATATATGACATAGGGGAGATATAAATAAGCATAGATATTAAAATATAGCACTAGGTAGAGAAGTGCACCTAAAACTACTCTTGATTTCTCCATTTTTTTATGCTATTCTATACGTTAAAAGAAGTTTCTTTATTTTAAATAGTTGCAATATAATTTAAATTTCTACTTGACACTTTTTGAATGTATTCTATAACTTTTCTTTCTTTTGAAATTAAAATGTCATTTAGAATAGTTTCTTATATTTCTGACCGAGAATGATTATTGTATTCACTTATTTTGTACTTTATCTTAGACTTTTTAATTTGAATAACTTTCTCTATAGGAACATTTGTTCAAGTTGTGTGTAACTGTTGTGGGAAAAGATTTACTTCCAAAGTAACCCTCAGAAGACATCATTTATATCATCATAAACCTCCTACTGCTGTCTTCAGATACAATTGTGCACTCTGTCCTTATTCATCTAATAGAAGTTGTGACTATAAGAGTCATTCCTTTGTTCATAACTTTGATCGTAAAATTGTGTGCAATGTTTGCGGCAATCGTTTTGTTTCATTGAGTGGTTTAAGTGGTCATATGGTAATTCATACTGGAGAATAAAAAGATTTTCTGTGATTTATTTGAAATTACTTAACCATTATGTTATGGTATATTATATATATATATATATATATATATATATATATATATATATATATATATATATATATATATATATATATATATATATATATATATATATATATACACACATTGCTAATAAAATCCGAGCATAATTACAAATATTGATAATTTTATTAAAGAAAATTGCATCATTGATGCCTCATAAATGTCCACAATGCAGAATCCCTTGTGTTTTGATTCTCTGTAGAATTTTTTATTCATTGTTTGCAACATTATAAACATTTTATATGTGAAATATACAGTAACATCAATGCTATTACAGCATTGATGTGTTCCTCTATTTTACATAAAGTTAAGATCTTAGAATAGGCAACTAGAAAGAAAAATTGAAGTTGAATTAATTTTAGTAAAAATCAAAATTCTATAAATAATGTTCTAAAATATTTCTTTTCTTCCTGTATATTTTGTTCAGAAAATCTATGCAAAATTATTATGTAAATTTTTTTCATATTTTTAAAACTCAGTGTTAAAATTTGAGATACTTTTTCATTTGCGGGATTCAAACAAGTTGTTAGCAATCCCTTAATTAAGAAATAGTAATTATTATAACAATGAAGTTTCTTAATTTTTGTTTGTAGAATTTAATTTTTCCTTGTTGTAAGTTTGTTTATTCAAAAGTTCTCTTATTTAAGTGAATAATTTTCAAGGAGTAAAATGCTGTTGATTTCAAAATTGAAAAACTTTGGCAGAAAAAAATTACAAATATCGATTTAATATTACGTATTGTGAAACATAAAGAAATGCTCAGAATAACCAGCATACTTCTGTAGAAAAAACGTTTGTAAATTTATATAATGTAGACTATTTTTAAACAAAATTTCTGAGATAAATGTTTATTTATTATTTGATTGCAGATGATAAGTTATTTATTTGATTGCAGATAAATTATATGTAACTTTGAAGTTTCAAATAGTTTTACTAACAATGTGCGAAATATATGATTGTTATAATGAAATGTTTGTCTATATTTTGATTTACTATTCAAAATATTTTTTATACTTTGTAAAGTAAATTTTTTAAAAAATCATTTTTGCGATTTTTTAGCATTTTTTGTTTTGCATCTTTTTATATATTTTTTCATGTTATAAGATATTCAAAAATCTCAAAAAAATAATCATTGAATTATAAATATTAACCTATAGCATTATTTCTGTATTAAATTTACAAAGTAAAATTCTGAAAAAATTATGTTTATAAATAAGTTATTAATTATTATATCAGTATTTAAAACATATAATTGTTTGTTATTCCTCAAATATACATAATTAAAAATTTTGAGAACATGAATCAGAAAAATTAAATTTTTATATGGATATTTGACTTATAGAATATAACAGGTTTTTTTATGAAAATTGTGCAAATTAGTTATTAAACATTGTCATACATTTTAACATCCACCCTTCATTTCTTTGTGGAAATATTTAATGCCTCCAAATTCGTAATTTAGCACTTTGGTTTCTTTTAAGAAAATAATTTATGTTTTCTTGTATAATTTTTTATGAGCCTTTATTATTTTAAAATATTGAATGATTTAGTTAAAGTAGAATTTTAATATAAGGTCTTTTACATCGTTTATCTCAAAATAATGTTCTTTTTTTGTTAAATAATGCAACTTATGCAAATATTTTTACTCTTTACTAACTGTTCAATTTTTGTTTCTAAAAGATCACTATACATGAATTTTGTATTAATTTTAGCTGTTACTGTTGGGTATTGATTAAAGTCTATAAATCTAATTAAAGTCTATAAAAATATTGTTTCCAGAAAATTTTTAAAAACAGTCTTTGTGACTTTTGAAAATTAAGTAGTAAAGATTGAGTAGGTAAAAGATTCCTTTTCCATTACTGTATCATATTTTCTTTCTTTTATCAATTCCCTGAAAAATGACTTATTTAATGACTATAGTTTTGTTTAACACTCATCTTATAAAAAGTATAAAATTAAATAAATAAAGATATTTTTTTTGTTTTTATTCTTAATTATTTATAATTGATGATTGCAAAAAAAAACTTTTAAATGTAACTTAAAGAACAGAGAAATTTTTCATATCTCAAAACAATTTTATTTACTAAAATTTCATGATTAAAATTCTTTTAAGTCTGAATTTTCTTTAAGTTTGAATCTCCGTTGCTTTTTTTTAATTTTTTAATTGGATTAAGTTTTTTGATGTTCTGATCTTTTATTCTAACTTAAGAAAGAAATGTATTTTCTTTCCATTCTTTTGTATTTTTAATGTTGTGTTTTGAATGTTGATTATTTGTATTTAAAGTTAAAAGAATAGTAATTTAATTTTCTATATATTTTTAGCGTTTTTTAAATAAATTTTATTTAGTCTTCTGCCAAATATTCTTAATTTTAAAGATTAATTCTTGAAAAATTGTGTAACATTTTAGAAATTGGTTGTGTAAACAAATTTTTATGAAATAATATAAGTATGGAAATTATTTAAATATATCACTATCTCTTATTATGAACTTTTATTTATTACTATGTTATTATGAACTTCCATTTATTACTGTTTTTCAGTCAAATGAATAAAGCTTATGGATTTTTTGAATATGCTGAAAGAATATTTTGAAATTTACTTTAGACACATGTTTAAGGTTACACTTTTTGCATGTAAGCTTTAAAATTGCTTAGTTTAACATTTGCTGAATATCTTTTTAAGTATTCCTTTGACTATTCTAAATGATAAAATCCACTTTTGATTATTATTTAGCTTGTCATATTCATGTATTAAAAATAAAACATTTGCTACTTGCACTTTCATAATTTATTTTTGTTAAATATTTGAATGTCAGTCTAATTTGATATCAGCTTTCTGTTTTTAAGGTAAATATTTTTCAATTTTATTTAAAACTTTAATGTGTGTTTTGAGTTGTATCTTTCAAAATTGCTACATATTGGTATAGTAGATTGATTGATGAATAACGTATTACATATCAAGTCATAAAATAAAGGAAATTTAGTTTTTGACCATAATTTACGTTTTTTATTTTATTTATTTATTTTTTGTTGCATTTTGTAATTTTTTTGATTGAAGAAATTAAATAATGGGGAAATTCAAATTCACCACCATATTTCTCCTATAATATGTGAGTACATTATTTAACTTCAAATTGTATATAAACATGTTTAAATTTTTTCTCCTGTTGTAAATTTATTTAATATGTGCTATCAATTATTTTGATGATAAAAATTGCTGAATAGTTTCATGGATTTATGAATGTTTATTTTCTTTTCCTGTAGGTCTGCGTGTAGGATATACTTGTAACGAATGTGATAAATGGTTTGCTTCCCAAATGACTCTTTCCAGGCATAAGATGTGGCATCATAAGTCTTCAACTTTGTATCGGTATAACTGCAATAAATGTCCATATTCGACCAATGAGAAGACCAATTTCGATAGCCATAGTTATGTACACAGACCTGATCGATCTTTCTGGTGTCAGATTTGTGGAAATGGATTCACCACATATAGTAGTTTAAACAAACATGCCATTATTCATACTGGAGAAGAAAGCAGTTCTTTATTTTCATTTTTATGTTGATTGAATAAAGAATTGATGATTTTACAACCAAAAAATTTAATTTTAAATGTATACATTCTTGTTTGAATTATTGTTTATAAATTTACAGTGATATAAAAAAAAATTTTTTTTCCTAAACTGTACCTTCACTTGTTTTTAATACTATTGCTATGTGGGTAAAATATGAACACTTTAATTATGAAGCAAATTTAGCTACATTAGAAAACAAATTTGGTAACTTGAAGCTATTTTTCTGAAACTCTGCTTGTTGATTTATTTTTATAATTCATAGTATATTTCAAAAGGTTATTTAATTGACAAAATATGTGCATTCATCAATTAACAATACCAACACGGTTTTGAATAGTACTGATTTTGTTAGTTTAGTTAAATAATTTAATTCTATGTTTTCTTAAAAATCAAACTCATAAAATTCAGTCCACTTATTTGCCATAAGATCACTTGTACTTAGTTAAAAAATAATTTCTAAGGCAATTGTTTTGCATGATTTAAGTTGATAATTCTATTCTTTTAAATAATGCCATTTTCTTTTAACTTTACAAATTAATGTTAGTTTAGAAAATGATTCATAATAGTCATCAAACATTTAAAACTTCAAATGTTTAACATTGTGAATTAATGTTACGTCACAATAAATATTCATTAAAAAGTTGTTTTTCTTTTTAATTAATTACTACACACACAAGTTGTCATTAATTCTTTTTCAAATATTAATATCAATCACAATTTATTTTATTTAAAAATTGTATTTTTGGTTGCTATTTTAAAGTTCACCCAAAATGATTGTGTTACAGTATAAAAATAAAATATACTGTTTAGTCAATTAGATTAAACTATTGCCACTAAATATTTACTAAGCCATAATAAATTAAATTTTTCTATATTTTATTTTACATGTCGTACAATAAATTTTTTTTTTTTTGCAAAGAATTTTTTCATAATATTTTAGTAAAGTATGATTATTCTATTCATCTTTTGTTTCCCCCAAAACAGTGTGTTATCTTTACAAAATCTAGTTACTGATTTTTTTAATGCTTGTAGATGTGATATTTTTTAATTATTTTTCTAAATTTTTATAGTAGATAAATATGTCCTTTTAATGTGTGCTTTTAAGTATACAAGTTGCACAATATACAATATTTAAAATGCAAATAATCATGAAAATATATTTTATTTAAAATGTAGTTATTATGAACTACGTATTACTTTTTTATTTTCAGTTCTGTACTTTCATATTAAATTTAGTACTAGTGTTTTGTATAGTTTGATATTTGTAGATTTCCTAGAATTTTGTGTTTATATGTTTATGAATTTTGTAAATTATCATTCACAATATTCATATTTTAAACAATATTTGTATATTGTACAATTTTGTGTAATTTTGTTAAAGAAATTTTCATATTGAAATATTAAAGACACATATGTTATGAATAGTGAACTTCAGAATTTTCAGTGGAAATTATTTTACGAATATTAATTTAAAAGCTTTAAGCATATTCTCAAATATTCTAATGTCTGAAAAATGTTTGTGCTTTTTCAAATTAAGAAATGTATTATCTTTCTATTACTATTAAATTATAACTATTCATTTATTTTTATGGGCTCAAAACTATAATTCTAAACAATTATTGCCAGGAAATTTTTATTTTGTTTTAATGTTTCATAATCTTACGAAAATTTGTTTAATTTTTGGGTACATAAAAAAATCATTTTCTGATGAGAGAAAGATTTTCAATTTTATTTAAAACTTTTTATCTCAAATTTTAATTACAATTTTATGCTTTTAATATTTTACCATATAATTTTCAAATTTACATTATTTTTTCTAATTTTCTTTATTTTATTTTGTGGTTTTTTGTTTTATTTTTGGACATCTTGTTTTATGTTTGAAATTTATCAAATATATATATATATATATATATATATATATATATATATATATATATATACACATGTATAAATTATGATGTAAAATATGTCTTCAAATGTATATAACATCAAGTTAAAAAACAAATTGTTACATAATAAGAAGACAAACATTTTTATTTATCTCTAAGTAAACTTAATACTATATACATTTTATAGTTAATTTTTATTTAAAAGTTCCTTTCTGAAAAATTCTCTTTGCAATATTTTTATTAAAATTTTATGTTCTTTAAATAATTTCTCAGATAAAATCTGATTTCATTTTTTATGCATTGTATATCTTGTCCAATTTTATTTAAAATAAATATTTTTTTGGATAAAAAGATTCCCTTTTATATTACAATGGTTTATGTATACATTTTTTTTTTCAAATTCATGAAAGATTTTCTTTCCTTTATAAAATTGTTTTTCTATTTTTTTATCAGCTGGTGCAGAATGCAGAACTTGCAAGAAGTGGTTTTCTTCTCGTTCTACACTTATGAGACACAGAATCTGGCATCACAAATCAGAATTTCCTAAATTCAAATATAATTGCAGCCAGTGTCCATATGCCACCAATGAAGGCACTAACTACAAAACTCATGCTGTGGTCCATAGCATGGATAGACCCTATGTTTGTGAACAATGTGGGAATAGATTTAAGGCTCTAAACACACTTAATAACCATTTACTTATTCATAATGGTGAACATTTCCATACTATCAATTACTTTACATTGCAATGAGTGTGTAAATAATGAAATTAATTTGTGTGAAGTATTTATGAACCATTTCCTGGTAATTATATAAATATCTTTGATTATTAAGTCTTAAACATTATTCTATGTATACTGATTTCTGAATTATTTCTTGTTTTATGTTTACACATATTTATATGCTCAAAGCATCCATAACTAATTCTTCAAACATCATTCTTAAAATATTAAAATTAGACAATGTCATAAAATTTATTGAAATGAATGTATGCTTTCCTATAAAATAACTGAAAAATGTAGGTACTTTGTGTGATCCTAAAATTTAAAAAGTATAATGTGATCTTCAAATTTTACATGCATGAATTTTTTTTTTTTTTTTTTTTTTTAAGTTTGGGAAATTTTTTAGTGTTAAGAAATGTCCTCCTTTAAAGCTAAATCAATCAAATATATGAGAAAAATGTTAAGAACTGTATTGAAATTGAAATAAGAGAAACTATTTTCTTATTTTACATTCTTTTTCTAAAATTCTTAATGACAGTTCTTCCAATATTATTCTATTATCGAAATTAAAAATTTAATTTCCCTTTATTTTGTTTAATATGTAATGTTGCATAAACTAATAAAATATTACTAAATAGTAGTTGAAATTATTTTGTGTTATAGCCTGTTATGGTACTTTTCTGTCATTGGAACTGTATTCATATGCCAATAAACCCTCTATATTCAGCAGAAAATGTAAAGCAAAATTTATCACTAAAATATTTTGATTTTCCATTAATTTTAAAAATAGAGAAAGGGAATTAACTTTTTCAAAATATTATTTTAATTTATATATATATATAATTGCATTTTTATGCAAATCCCACAGCTATTTTAGAGTCAAATATTTGGTGATAAATCTTGACCAATTAACAACAAAGTATTCCATACCATTTTCTCAACAAGAAACATGCTCCAATAGATTATTAGATTTGTGAATTTTAGTCATAGAATAAAAATATATATTATGAAAATTTTACTGAATATATGATTTGTATTAGTGATTTTGTAAACTTTGAGGTTTCACATTTTTTATTTTTAAAGGTATTTATTGATTTTTAGCGATTTTGTTGCTACATATTTGCAAAAAAATAAATAAATAAAAATAAACTATGCTACTCTCTCTCATTAGCCATTAATACAAGGTAACTTATGTATCTATTTCAAACACATAAAATGTAGTGATTATCAGTTAAAAAATCAGAAAATATCAAATGAAACAAAATGAGTAATATTTAAATCTACTATATACTATTTTGTCCTTAATCGAGATCTGTTAAAATCACCTATGGTTATTTAAAGTTTAATAACTAATTTCTCTCTTGAATGTCTATCATTCTAATCAAAAGAAATAAAATTGCCTACCACATGATTTGATTTCTAAATTAAAACTGGAAATTACCTTTTGCAAGAAGCAAAATATAAAATTAAACTTTTATTTTTAATGATATTTGATTTCTTGAAATGTGAATTAAGGTAACACACACACACATTTCTGTCCCTGATAGAATCAGTATGAAACAATATGACAAATATTTAACAATTATTATGTCATCTGATTGTATTTTACAGCAATTATTTTTAAAAAAATTCTGTTATATCATTATGATATTTTTGTCCTTTTAATATTACATTTTATTTCTAATATAGATTGATGACATAATTTAAAATTATTTCTTTTCCTTAAAACTAAATAGAATAAATAAGTAATATGAAATAACATGGCTCTTTCAATAATTTTTTTATTTGGTTTCCATTATATAGTTTCAAACACAATAAATACTGAATGTTAATTTTTTTATCAGTCAAAATCATAAAACCTATAAAGTTGCAAAAACATTTTTTTTTCTTTTTTAAAAAATATTTTACACATACAAGTGTTGATTTCATTAATATAAAAATACTTGATTTTTAGAAATATGTGAAAATTTATGCCATTTAGATAAATAAATAAATCTTTATATTTTTAAGTGGAAATTTGCTCAGTACCAGAAAAAAAGTCTTGTGTATTATCACAATCTTTAAATTTCATTTTGTGAAGTTAACAGTTGTTTTTACTCATTAAAAATGCTTAAATCTTATCTTTCAGAGCAATATAGATTTACTTATATTATAAATTTAAATTTCTCTTGTTCTGAAGGAACTTAAAACAATAGAATTATTGTTTGTCTACTATTATATTGCATTTGTAACATTTTTAGATTTAAAAAATATCTTTTAATTCAAATAAGAGGATAAGTGTCAGAAGACTTGGTGTCTAAAAGTGAATAATACATTTGTAGATACTATAAAAATGCATGTAATCAGAGATGCCATTTGTTACGATTTTTCCGTATTTAGTACGGATTTCTACTCTTCGTTACGGAGTTACGGTAATCTTAACGAAATTACGGAAAATAAATGTCTCTCTCGATCTCTAATAATAATCCTTTTTTGTCATGCACGATTATATTATTATTATTGTATTATAGCAATTATAAAATTTGTGAAGATTACAAATAAATTACTAATTTAGTGTTGAAATTGGATTTAGAAAAATATGCCTGATATATTAAAAAGTAGAACTGCTAAGAGCACGCGTACAGGTCATCATCGACTAAAAGTAAGGCATTTAAATATAAAAGAATGGTTTACTTTCTTAAGTATTATTTCTTTTTATATTTATTATGATTAGATGATCATTTTGCTTTTATTTTTTAACATAGGTTACCTTAAAAGTATTAATTTTATGCTCATAAGTGTATTCTTAATGTAAACCACATGTTACTGAAATTTTTTTAAAAGGTTACTGAAAGTACTGAAAATATGTCCGATTAGTACTGATTGAGATGCTCAGAGGTTAGCATCTCTGTCTAATTGTTGAATTTTTCTCACTAAAAACAAATTTTTCTGAATTGTTCAGAATAATTTTTCCTATTTTTTAAGATACTTTATTTTCTTTTAGAAATAAGTGATAAAATTGTTTTGCGTTGGTAGAATCAACACTTAAAATTTTAAAAAGTAAATTTGTTATTCCAAAATTTATTTAATAATATTTAATGATGTAATCATATTATTCATAGAAAATATGTTTAGCTATGTAAAAATTTGTTTCTAAACATTTTAATACAAAATGCAAAAATTATTTCTTTTAATGATGTATATACAAATAATGTTTTGTGTCCAATTAAATTTTTATAATTTAGAACTAAATTTCCATAAAATTTTGATTAGTAATAAAAAAGCTCAGGCTCATTGTAAAATTATTTTTGTATTATAAACATACACTTTTTGATTATTTTCATCTTTTACTGAAGTCAATTCTTTTATTTTTACGAACAGCATTATTTATTTATTTTTTGCATTTCAATAATATATAAAACTTGTTTTTCAATAAAATGTTGTTGTGCAATGTTTTTCAATAAAATATGTTTTATCACTGTAACTCCTCTTATTTTAGCTTCTCTTCAGATAACTAAAATTTAAATAAATCTGTGCAGCTTATAAAAAATGAATTTCAATTTTTATTATAAAAATATCATTTTATATAAAAAAAAGAAGTTTGCTTATTGCATTAAATTTTGAATGCCATTTATTTTAGTTTTAAGAAATTATTTTATAAGTTTTTTAATACATATATTCCCATTTTTTCGCACAGGTGTTGTTTGCAAAGTGTGTTACAAATGGTTTTTATCTTCTTCTGTCCATGTAAAGCATATGATGTGGCATCATAAATCAATATGTCCTCCATATCGTTTCAACTGCGACAAATGTCCTTATGCTTCTGACATTAGCTCTAACATGAACACACATATGCGGGTGCATTTACCTGATCGGCCATATCCTTGTTCCATCTGCGGAAATCGATTCAAAGCTTTGAGTACTCTGAACAACCATAAAATAATTCACACGGGCGAAGCTCGTCACGTCTTAAGGCATTTTTAGTTTTTTAATGAATAGCTTTCAATTTGTTATATAAATGATAGTTTTTCAGTTATTAATTTGCTTTATACTATTAAAACTAGCTATATAAATTTTTAATTAGGATTATTTCATAAAATTGTAATTATTGATTTGCTTTTTAATATTAAAATCATTTCCTTATAATTTATTTTATCAAAAAAATTCTTAAAAATAGTTTTACATATGATTTGAAAATAAAATTTTTAAAATATTTATTCCAGCTTATTGTCTTTTATTTTGTTTATTAATTATTCCTTGCAAACACTGATAATGTATTAAACTCGAAGGATATGGCTAAAGTTTGGCTGAAAAAAAATTTCTTCATGGAATTCATTTTTATATTTATGAAAACATTCTTATAAATATTTTTAATTCTCTAATTGTTGATACTATTTTCACAAATATATAGTTATTGATTTTTTAAATAATATTAATATCATTTACTTGTAATTTTTTTAAAAAGAATTAATAAAGGATTTCTAAATATATGAACATTTAAAAATAAAATCCTTAAAGTAATCTCTCGTTAATTGAGTAAAATCTCTTGTTTTATGTTAAATATTTGCATTTCGAAAAATACTATACAG
This sequence comes from Latrodectus hesperus, assembly GCA_037975125.1. Taxonomy (NCBI): domain Eukaryota; kingdom Metazoa; phylum Arthropoda; class Arachnida; order Araneae; family Theridiidae; genus Latrodectus; species Latrodectus hesperus. Next base: position 69,434,216 of record CM075858.1, read on the forward strand.
AAAAATTATTTCCATAGATATATTTCGTATACTTAGATGTTTGTTTGGAAAAAAAACCCTTATTGAAATGAAATTCCTTTCAATTTATTTGAAATATTTCTAAAAACATTTCTTTAAATAATTAATACTTTTAAATAAGATTTACACAATAATGATTGTATTGGAACATATTTTAGTGAAAGGTTTATTTACTTTGTATATTTGGTGTATACATTTTCACTAAGAAAATCTGTATTTATAAGAAAATCATATCTGCATGGAGTAAGATATTTTGTAATAAATGCATATAGCATTTGACGAAATTGTAATTGTCTTATTGAAATTGAAAAAGTCTACCGAGTGGAAGGTTTCAAATTAGAATGTTGTTACACCATTCAAAATATGTTGCTTTATGTAAAATATGAAGCAACATAATTTTCATAGTTATAAAAAACATATTTTAGAAACTTTTATTTTAACAATAATTGCATTGAAACTATTTCATATAAACTTTTCCGTTTATAAAGTAATACTTTAAATTATATTCAAGCAATATAATTTAAAACATTTGTTATGATTTTATACTAATTTCCCTTTATTGTAAAGAAAGTCTAAAGTGAGTTTGAATAATACTATGAGTTTCCTTGTGTATCCTTTATTAAAGAATAATTCACTGTAGCTACAAGGAATTTCTGGTTATCCAAAATATTGAACTTGAGTTTTTATAATAATGCTTATGCTACTATTATTATATTACCACAGATATTCTTCCATATCGCAGATCAAACATTTTGAAATTCTTCAATGACATTGAATGAAGTTCCACCTCAGAAAAGGACAGACCCAGTGATTTAGCCAAAGAAAAGAAACTATGTCTCTTCAAACATGGATTGTAACTCCAAGCATGGAAGTTCTATGCAGTTTAAAATAACTGTAAAGCTTGTTATAAATATTTTGTTATGCAATAAGTTCCTATTGAAAGAGGTGCCTTATTGCTTTCATAAAGCATTTTATCATTCGGACAACTATGCAGAATCTCAGTAATGATTCTGGCACCACTATGCTTTAAGCTTTCAAGTTTATTAATATTGGTGTTTGAACCACAAGGAAAGATGAGGAAGCCATACTCCGAAATGATCGAACAAGAGAAGTGTGTTGGCATCAGCTCCCCAATCACATCCAGATATAAAATAGAGGGTATTAAAGCCTTCTGTTTTTTGTCATTTATTGCTTAACCGGGTTGCAATTCATAAAATCTCATGTTGGTAATTAAAAAGTTTTCTGTTAGTTCTAAAAATGGTTGTCACTGATTTCGAAGCATTGAAGATCAATTTGTGATGATTGGCAAAGGAACGAACTTCATTGATAGCATGATTCAATTCAAATTCAACATCATTAATGTCCGATCCAGAGTGTCACACTTTGACATCAGCAAAGATCCTCACACTACAGTGTTTAGCAATTCCCTTTTACAAACCAGCGATGTAAAGAGAAAACAAAACAGGACTCAAAACAGCGCCTTGAAGAACACCCCATTTAAAACCGAAACGATTTAACAGAATATTGTTATATTTGATTCTAATGATATGTCCCGAAGGGGAAGTCCGAAATTCAGGTAAGGCCCTTAATGCTAAAAGAATCATGGAGCTTGGTAATCTAAAGTTGACACTAAACTCGATCAAAGACTCTATGCATGTCCAAGAGGGCAGCAGCAGATAAGCTTCTTAATTTACTCGTCACGAACTTTCTGTCATACAAACAAGATTTTATCTATCGTGCTATGTCTTTTTTGTATTCATGATGCTGACTCGGAAATGAATCATTAATATTCAGATGGTGTTTCAAACTGACCAGAATAAGACGCTCCGTAAGTTTATACACAAAAGAGATCAATGCAATAGGCTTAAAGCTCTCAGGGGAACCAGCATCTTTACAAGGCTTTAAAATGGGAACAGCTGTAGTCCATTCTAGAGGGAGACGACCAAGTCAACAAGAAAAATTACAAATATCGAAAAGTCTCTGCATACTGAGAAGTCCAAGATGACTTATCATGGAACCATGAATACTATAAAGGCCAAGAGCTTTACGAAGATTCCTAGCTCTCGGAGAAAAATTAAGTTCTCTGAAGAAAAGATCACCTGAACCAGAAGTTGGATAATTGTAAATTTTCGATTTTTCTCTTTTAGATTTGTGTTTGATCAGAACATCATTTTCGTCGAATATCAAAATTCGCTTATTTTTGCACAACAGAATCAGACATCTCTGGTGATTTTCAAGAGATTTTGGGAGCTCTAGAACATTCCTACAATAATTTTGTTTCCACTCGCACTTGTCAAATCAAAATTTGGAGAATATTAACATGTTTTAAACACTAGAAATACTGTCAAATCGCCGAAAATAATGGCAATTTGTCCCTAAAGTTTTGCAGACTCAATATCTGATCTGAAAACACACAGATTAAAAATTGTTCAGACATTAATTTCACAAATCAAATAATAAAAATAATAATTACTTATCTAGAATGATCAAATTATGACACATTGGCAAAAAGTTTTATACACTTTATATTTTTCATTTTAATGTTTAAGCAGTAAAACATGAAATGAATGCAAATGGATTGCAATAGAAAGTCATTGCTATTTATGTGTCAATATATGGTTTATAATCGGTTGGAAAAAGAGCAACATTAATTCTATTAAATTATTTAACTACGCAATAATTATTTTTCAATAATAAAATTAACAATTATATATATAAAAAAAGTTAGCAATCATTGAATATTAAATATTACGTTTTCTTTTATCAGGTATTCTTGTTCATTCTCACATTTGGCTAAAATTGATTATAAAGTGAATTTGCAGATTATTCCACTTTGTCACTGGTCCATTTTGACTGAAGACTCGTTTGTCTTTTATTTTATATTATTTGATAAGGATCCATATTGAAATTATTTTCATTGTTTAAATTTTCAACTGTATTACTCCAAATTTTATTTCTAAATTAGGCCCGTAATTTTTTATTTCTTTGCTCAATTTATAGGTAATTGGTTAATATTTAGAGTCCAATGTTTTTCGATAATATTTTTTATTCCTGCTCTTTTTTTGATGCTGTGATACTATAAAGGAATTTAAGGAAATTTTCGTGGCACTTAATTTTCTGTTGTAGTATTTTTTTCATTTATGATACCTTCGTTAAAATTAGAGAATTCTTCTTCAAATTTCATTTTAAGTAGTTTATTTTCTTTGACGGTTTTGTATATTCTGAATTTCTTCCAGGGTATTCTTGTTATTAGTTAATGCTTTATTTTACAGAATGTTATAACATGGTAGCCAATCAGTTTTCTAATTTTATAAATTAGAAAACTGATTCAAAATTTTCTAATTTTATAAATTCCGAGATCTTTATTATTGGGAGGTGGTCAGAAGGGGTCCATAATTGTGACTGATTGTGGTATCCAAATGTCCCAAAAGATGTTTGCAAATGTTGGCTAGAAATGAATAGGTTCGCTGGGAGCTATGATATATATTTTATAGTGAATAATGTTTATAAGTATTTCCCATTATTTTTTACAGTACACAAACTTGCGGTTTAATTTACCTCCGATAATGCAAATAATGGATGGTGGGATTGCGATGATGTCATATGTATTTAATTCTTGCTGACGTCTATTGTGTAGGCTTGTGACTTTAATGTTAAGTTATTGGTGAGATTGATAATGACTGGTACTTATTCATCTCTATTACAGTTGATTTTGCTTTATAAAGGGGAATGGGGCATTACTTTTTTAGTAAGGACTGTCGTACCTCTCCCTTTGTGATGAAGTTATGGTTGGCGTGCGTGTTGAGATTGTTTCTATTTAATTCTTCATTGTGAAAGAATAATTTATTTGCATATGTACAAGTTATATAAAATATTTTTATTTCATATTTAAATATAAAACACAATAATTCACATCTAAGTATAAAGCAAAATCACAATGTATTCTAAGTCAGTAATATTTTAAAAAACAAGCATGCATTGTTTATTTATTTATTTATTTTATTACATAACATATATTCAGACTTGTATGCTTGATTCTTGAAATCCGCTTTTAAGTCTTCGTCGATAATAGGACAAATAGCACAATGACAGATGTACAACCACAGAAGAATAACGAAGAAAAACACCCAGGGCCACGGTGGGAATCGAACCCACACTCCTACGCTCTCAAGCGATTAGCGGTGATGCTTTAGACCACTCAGCCACGGAGCGCCCTGCATTGTTTATCTTTCGATTTTGGGGGAAACGTTGCTGTTGCCACAAAATCAAGTGTTCCACAAATATTATAATTAGAGAAGTTAAATTTTTCATGCGATCTCAGGTGCGTTGTTAAAGTACTATATTCGTATTTGTAAGTCAAGAAAATTTGTAAATTCTGATTGCTGCTACACATAGTAGATAAATTGTTAATCAATACCTCTGACTGTAAATCATTTTAAAATTGGCTGATAAAACTGCATCATTTAATTCACATAATTATTATTTATCTATTTTAAAGCTCATACATTTAAAAATATTGCTTAAGCCTCTTCGCCGCTTACGTAAGCTATTGGGTATATTTGATTGACCAGAAAGCTGTTTTCTTTAATTTTATTGTTTATGATTGTTGTGATACTAATTGTTTTATGGCATTACCATTAGAATATAAAATAAATGTTTTAATAAGTGGACATTTACTTATTTATGTGTCAAAAAAAGCTTCAAAGGAATCCATTATTTTTAATATATACCCAATACACTAAAGCAAGATGGACCTGAAGCTCTAAATTTTTGAAGGAAATATTAATGTTTCTAAATCTTCAGAATTTATGGAAAAAATTCTAGCCATACCTCCTCCAGCAAAAATAAAACATACAGTTAAAAATAACTTATATTAAATTCTAAAATAAACTATTCAAAATAATGTATTAAGAGTATCAAGAATTTAATGGTGAGATTAAGAAACGTTTTTAATTCAGAGTCTTACTTTCCATATCAATGATAATTAAATATAGTCGTATTTTCAAGAGGATGCTTTCGGGTTCACAATATGATCGGCAGAGCCTGTTTATAAATTCTGTAACTCAGTTTTACGCGACACGATAGATTTCGTTCTTTGCAAAAAACAATTGATAATATAGGAAATAATATCTTTATAGTTTATGAAACAAATTTCAAAATTTAAGAATATTCTCCTGAAATCTAATCTGAAGTAAGTATACTCACTTTTTGACCGTGGCAGATGTCCATTATTAGTTTCAGCTACAAGGTCATCAAAAATTAACGATATAGCAATCACATTGCACAAGAAAATTTATAACTTCAAAGGAAGATTTTGAAAATTATATGAGATATTAGAAAATTAAATTCTTAATTTATTTTGAATAAAGGTGTACATTAATAAAAGATTCAGTAACTAGAATGATTTACATATTTAATAAATAATATGCGCAATAAAATTTAATATTAATTATCAATAGCTTACATTCATATATCATGAAATATAACAACATTTTAAAAAAATGAGTTAAGGTGCATTCAGCTTCAATACAAACATCTAATGAACAAAAATATTTGAATGTAATTTTTTAATAGAATTGTACACATGTCAATGACAAATGTTTTTTAAATTTTTCTGCTGCATAATAAAGGAAAGACAACATATATCTACTTTCTTAAAACAGGTTTTTAACACTTCCTGTGATAAGCCACTAAATCATGTCAGAAAAGACCAAATATTACTACAGGAAGATTAAACATAAATATTTTTATTGTAAACTTCTATTGTGTGAATTTGACAAATCCCATATCGCAAAGCACTTTTAAAATATAAACATTAAAAACTATGACAAATTTTAACATATCAAGAAGTGCGCAAGCTTTTATTAAACAAGATATATCGTTTTTGGAGGAAAAAAGTAAATGACAAACATTAAATTACACGCGATATCAAACTACATGAAAACGCGAATATGTTTCTATTTTAGATTACTGCTTTTCGAGAGTAATTTGTAATCCCAAAAAAGAGCATTTAATTTAGGAATTGTCATTATAACATCTTATTTTGTGGATATTATTCTGTAAAAATATGTGGAAAAAATAAACATTTTGCATGCTTTAATTAATGTAATCTCGTTGATATATAGACACAACTTACAAACAGAGCATTTTAACTAGGTAATATAGTTTTGCATAGTTTCAATAACGAGGACCATTAAAATCAAATATTTAAGACTGTGCAAGAATCAGCTATTTTAAAAAGCTTAAATATAGTTGCTTAATCTATATCCAAATTAATAATTCTCTCTGTATCTCTCAGAAACCTAATTTATAACTAAAATAATCGAAAACCGAAGTAAAAAATTATCTAATTAATGAATTCAATATGAACAGATATTTATTTGGGCAATATTATATTGAAAAAAGAAATTCAAGTACTATCAGCTGTAGAAAGGAAAACTGTTATTTTATATTTTGTGTGGCGTTTTAAAAAGAAAATATTTATAGCCAATTCTATACAAAGCAAATTTTTTCATCTAAATATGTTATGTTACACTTCTTCTTTCTATGTGTGTGTGAGTGTATGTATGTATATATATATATATATATATATATATATATATATATATATATATATATATATATATATATATATATATATATATATATATAATCACTTACAATTGTATAAGTGGATAGTTGGTCCCTAACAGAAATCCAGAGACGCAATGATAATTTTAATATCCCTGTTTGAACATAACTTTTGAAAAAATTCTTTTTTGAGAATTCATTTTCACGCATTTTTCCTTTGCTTTAGCTGTGAAACTTGGTTGGACGTTTTAATTGAAAAATCACAAATCATTTTAATTGTAGATAAACGACTGCACATTACTAATGAGAAATACTGGATATTTTTAAGAAATTCGAAACTTAAAAATATCCGGTAATTTATCTCGTATAATTTGACTCACGTTTTATTGCTCAAGCATCCTCAGACTATGCTTATATGGTGCAACAAAAAAAAATATCGAGTTTATTTTGTAATGCAGGGTTTTATGAAAGAAATCATCGAAATTTAAATACCAAGAGCATTCTCTTGACTTGAGTGAAAATGAGTTACTTATCCATAAACTTCGATGAAGAAACCCACTGCTGACCGAAATTTCCTTTCAGTAATATAAAATCAGATGTAATTTCTACATAAGAATTAACAGATCATCATTGAAAAATAATGAATAAGAGTGAAAAAGTTGTTTCAAGTATGAAACAAATGGAAAATGATTTAGTGATGCGACTGTCTGCAAAAACACCAGACGAATGGATAACTTGATTGTGGTGTTCTTTCTTTGGAAAGGCAACAGTGAAATGCTTTTCTACATCGAAAAAATAGGCTATCGAATATGTATTTTTCAAGAAAATAAATTAAATCCTTATTTTGGTAGATTTTTATCATTAGAATAAAGTGAAATGAGATCTACTTTGGACGTTCCTTATACACTGCATAATAAATAATTTTTTCTTATTGTACTATATAAAAAGGGCAATTTGGTGAACAAAATTTAGCTTTAGTACCCAATATTCATTTTATATTTTAGGAATTTTCCATTTTAAGTACTATTTTACCAATCCTCCAAAGTTCATTAGAAACAGCGTCAAATTAATCAGCATGAAATACATAAAACACATTTTTATAGTGTTAGCAGAACATAAAAATATATGAAAAAATAGTTTGACTACCGATTTTCAAATACACAGCATTAAAACAGTTGTATAAGTAAGTCTTATTTAGTTAACGTTGTAGGTGGTTGATGGCTATTAAAAGCTGTGCTGAGTGTGCTGTCCGAAGTACATCGGCAATGTTGAGTAAAATGGTTGTGCTTCAAGCAACATGTGTTTTCTACAGGTGTACTGTCCGAATCTACGACAATCTTATATAAATAGTTTATGATCAGTAACGTATTTCCTCCCTCAAAAAACAACACGCACTGTGGTGATAGCTGTCAATCACCTTTTTATATTGTCTTTGAGAACTTAAAATTATTAAACAGATTATTGTCCCCATATTGCTTTTTTTTCCCCCTGCTAAGGACCATGGCGACATGATACATAAAAGTTACGTCTAAATTTCAATAATTACCAACTCAATTGATTAGTTCATTTTATTACGGAAAAATAATTTTCTGTAAAATACACAAAATAAACAATGTTATAATAGAATGATTATATATATTTTTATTTTGCCAGTCAAAAAAACAAAATATATATATATATTTTTAAATACACACAATATAGACATTTTGCTATTTTTCAAACAAATTATTTTTTATATATAAAAATCATCAGATGGTTGTCAATAATTTAATACATGACAATTATGCACAAGCATATACAAGATCACAATATCTAAAACTATCCAAATTTTTTCTTCATTTAATGAGTTATTAAATGTATTATGGGATAAAAAATTAACCACCCATTAATTAATTTTAATTATATCCTTGGATATAGTTCATTGGAAATGAAAATAGGGCAATTGTGAAATTATAAATTTCTCTAAATCAGTTATACATTATATTCGTTTCATACAAGTAGCTTTATTATTTCTTTAATAATTTTTGATTAAATCACAAAAACTATTTCTATATTTGTGTATACACAATAAATAATTTATATACAACATTTATACAATGTATTTTAATGAAAAGATTTTACAAAATACGAATTCTATAACTATGACTATTGGTCTGCAAAATTTGTAATAGAGATATTTATTTTAATTCTAAAAAAAGATTTTTGTAATGCGCTTTATTGATTCAAGGCCTTTTTTACGGTTCTAAAAAAATTTCAACTACCCACATTTTAGTAAATCTCAGTTTTTTTACCTATTTCCCATTTTTTTCATTTTTTTTTTAAATATCCGCCATCAACAGTTATTGTAAATGAGAAAATGCTGTTCTATATAAATTATTTACTGCGTGTATGTGTTTCTGGTTTACTTTAAGAAAAGATTTTTAAATGTGCTGAACCTAATATTTGTGCATTTAATTATGCAACAAAATGCGCTAAGAAATTTGCTGCAAATAATTTTTGGCACAGATGCCGTATAATTCAGGATGCTAAATTCTAAGCTTGGTGATTTATTGGCGGATTTTCTTATATATTTGGCAGCTAGTTTTCATTACGTCATACATATGTAGACCTATATGATTTATGCAGAAAATTATATTTTGGCAACCCTAGTATTTACATCATCACGCACGTCACAATAAGTCATCTTGGCAACATTTCTTCATCACCAAAAAATTTCAGAATTTGCCTTCCTGGATTATAAGACATCTGTGCCGAATTAATTTAACGATTACTTTTTGATAAAAATATTTTTAAATAACTCTTACTAAATTTACAAGCAACATCAATCAAAACGTCACTCGGCAGTTGTCACATCAGTGATGCACGTATTTAACCTGCACAAAAGTTCAATACAGATTAGACGGTTTTGTGGATTACGAGTACGATATAGTTATCATGGTTGATTGGTGCACTATAATTATCGTGGTTGAATGGTACAGTTTATTATAACCCATATTATTCCAGATGTTCATAAGTTTTAAATTTCACCATAAAATTTTGTGAACATGTTTGGTGTAGTAAATAAGCAAAAAGTTTATTCAGTACGTAAAATCGTATATCTTTGAATGTCATAATTAAGTAATTAAGCAACATTTAGATTTCTTTATATTCAAAAACTGATTTTTCTAAGATTGATGAGAGAATTTTACAGGTTTAATATGCTTGTATAAATTTAAATGTGAAAGAAAAGTACATATTATCAAAAATAAAAATTATTTCCTAATTGAATGTCTTTCTCCACCGTATAAATTTCGATACTGTATAACAGTAGCTTTTTTGAGAATAGAATTTTATGAGAATATTCACAATTTATAGGCTAATACATATAACCTAATTTCATTTATACTTTTCTCTTGCAAATTTGCTTTTTATTTTTAAACAAATGTTTTAGACTTTATTCTGTAATTTTTGTTTCTTTATTTAATATTGATAATTTAAATGTTTAATTTAAGTAAATAAAATTATAAATCTATTTTACTTAAATTTTAAGGTAATTTAAAATCCATTTTCACAGGTTCTTTCGAAATGATTTATATTTTTATAAATTATGATATAAAAATTATTTCAAAAAATAAAAATCATATAATTTCATTTTTTTAAAAAAGTAATAAAAATTATTAATTAATTTTAATTAAAAAAAATTGAGATAAATATAATATTTCTTTTTACTTTGTATATAAATATCTTTAAAATTATTTAATATTCAAGATTTCCAATGCGTATTATTTCTTTAATGGAAAAAAGTGTGTAACAGAAAGAAGAAATTTTGAAAATAATGTTAGATGTCATACATATATGGTAAATGAATTTGATATGTAATATTAACATTTTTATTAGTTTGTCATTGAATGAACAACTATTTGGAAAAATACTAATTTAGTCAATTTTAATTATCAATTTTATTGAATCAAAAACTTAAACTGCACCCTTTTAGGTTGCAGTAATTTTATGTGTCTTATAACTTATTACAATTCGCTTTTATCAACACATTCGTTGCGGGTAAAATTTATATAACAATTCTCAGAAGCCGAATGTCAGTCCGTCATTTTTAAAAATGCAGATAAAAAATTTTAACACAAAATTTAAGAACCAAGTATTAAAACACATCATAACTTGTCATCTCATGCAGGATGCTCTAAGCTATGTAGGTCAATGGTGCATGGATAGGGACCTGATGGTTAATCCTCAGAAAACCTACCTTGTACCTTTTACACGCAAAAGGAAAGAGAAAGGTTTTTTCATACCAAGACTTTTTGATGTTGAAATCAATGTGGCTTCAAAGGTGAAATATCTGGACATTTATCTAGACCAAAAACTCACCTGGAATAAGCACATTGATGATAAAATTAACCGAGCAAAGAAAAGCATTATGATTTGTAGGCGAATGTTTGGCAAAAACTGGGGTTTACATCCAAAACTGATGTTGGGGATGTACACAGCTATTATCAGGCCCATTCTCACATATGCCTATGTGATCTGGTGGCGTAAGGTGGAACAGAAGACTGTGACTGACAGACTAGGAGGCCTACAAAGACTGGCCTGTCTCTGCATCACAGGAGCAATGTCCACCGCACCAACCAGAGCATTGGAAGTTATGTTGGATCTGACTCCCTTAGACATCTTCATCTGCAGCACTGCGAGAATGACTGCATACAGAATAAAGCTACAAAACCAATGGTACGACCAACCTGTTGCCAAAGGGCACAGGGGTATTACCAGGAAAATTCAAGATCCTATTTTCCTGATGTCTTCGGACATCATGGAAAAGTCATACATGTTTGAAAGGACATTTGAAATAGTTTTTCCAACTAGAGACGAATGGGATAACAACATGTTCAAAACTAAAATCGAAGATCTAATCTGGTACACAGATGGATTACTGAAAAACAGCCTCTTAGGACTGGGAGTATGTGGCGTGTCACCAAGAACCAGCCTATCTGTAAGCCTTGGGCGATACGCTACAGTCTTCCAGGCAGAAGTTTTGGCTATTATCCACTGTCTGCGACTAAATATGAGGAAGAGCTACCACGGTAAGCGGATTCTTATTTTTAGTGACAGTCAAGCCGCTTTAAAAGCGCTCAGTTCTTTCGAAATCAAATCTAAAAGGATTTTGGAATGCAGAAACCTTCTTACAGAACTGGCAACTAGAAACAAGGTGATCATTGTGAGGGTGCCAGAGCACAAAGGTATCGAAGATAATGAAAGGGCTGATGAACTTGCTAAACAAGGATCGTCTTTTGCTCCCATTGGTGCAGAACCTTTTTGTGGAATCAATTTGAAGACCGCAAAAACCAATGTTCTTAGATGGGAAAAATGGAAGATGTATGAAGCTTGGCTCAACACTCCTGGTCAAACCCACGCTAAAAGTATGATCTGTGGATCAACAGTGAGGATTGCCTCTGAAATTCTAAGATACTCTAGGCAGAAGATACGTTTAATCGTAGGCTTCATAACTGGGCACTACTATTTCAGAAAACGCCTCCATAAAATGGGACTGTTTCAGCAAGACCCTATCTGCTGGAAATGTCATATGCAAGAGGAAACGGCCAAGTATATCATTTACGAATGCGAGGCCCTTGCCCTCCCTAGATTAACTTCTTTAGGCATCATCCATACTAGAGAGTTACACCTAGACTCCATTAAAGGGTTATCGGACATTATTAATAAAGTGGGTGACCCGAGCAACTGGAACTAGGAAACATTGGGTTTGGAGTTAATAGTACAAAATGCTGATAAAAGCAGAGATGCACAATGTAATACAAACCCAACTCCAAGAAGAAGATTAAAACACATAAAAATATGCTTCATTACTCTCAATAATCTCTTTTTTAAGCCCCATATTCGCACTAAAAATAAAAGCTTATAACTTGCCATAGTCAATTGTCATGCCAAAAGTTAGTCACCATAAGAGGTAACGCCATGCTGACGACTTAGTGCGTTAATAGCAGCAAATAAGTTAATCAATTTGGCTTTCTTTTATACAAGTGAAATATAAAAGAAAACGTTAAGGGAATAATCAAACAAATCTTAAAATTTCTATTCGAGAGATTGAAAAACAATTTACAATTACTCCAGTTTATAAAGTCTCAATTATCAAATGTTTGTAAAATTGTTTTATTTGCAATTTTTGAATAATTAAATATCAAATTCAATAATCTATAAAATAATTCAGCTAAATGAACAATCTTAAAATATCTTTCATTTTTTTAAAAAAATATTTTTCTAAATATTATATTTCATATTCTTTATTTTACTATAGATTTTAAATTTCATAAGAATACTATAAAATTCTGATATTTTACCTTTGGTTGCATTACTTATAAACATGAATTTGATAATTTATTTTCAAGTTATTTAAAAATCAACTTAGAAAATGTTATTTTAGTTAGTTTTAAATATTTGCGCTTGATTATTCTAAGAGGAGGACAAAGAAGAGGAATTATAACTTTTACAGAGAAATAATTTTTGCTTTCCCAGTTTTCATTTTCGATTTCATATATTCCTAAGTTCTTCAATTCGTCTTTATTACAGTTAAACTCTATGGTTTTCTGAATAATTTTCTTTTCCGATGAGTACGAGATAAGACTAAAAAGAGTTTATTTTGTGAATTTTTAAATTAGTAATTTTAATTAAAATATCATTTGCAATATAATTATAATCTTTTGTATATTCTTATTTTTATTAGGTTCTAATTTACATGTCAAATATTTTATTGTTCTTTAGCTAATATAGGTGAGACAGTAAGAAAAGACATGAGTTTACATTATTGCTAATTTTAGAGATGTCATATAAAGTTAAAAAATTATAAATGTGCTGATGGAGTCAGACTAGATCAATGAAACCGTTAACACTAATGAGGTCAGGCTGTAACTTAATTTAGTATTTTTATATATAATTATTAGTCAATTAATATTTTTTGTAGTGATCTGATCTTGGGGTTTATTTTTTGTTTGAAAAAATGTAAAAGCAAGTGTTAACATATTGTATTCTTGGTGAATGATATTTGTTTTTTACTTAAATTATTTTAGTTTATAGTACAGTAATGCAACATCATAGAAAACAATTTCTGCGCGCATTCAAATACATATATGTTCCGAATATTCTGATGGAAGAAAAGTGTAATTTTTTGCTTTTACGTAAATGTTTTTCTTGTGAGTTTCTGTTTAAGGTATCTTAATACATCTAAGTCGCCACGACATGGGACCATGCAGTTTTATTCCGTACATCTGAACCTAGTCATTCAATTCATATATTAAATTGTGTCACAGTGAATTGCGCGTGAATGTATGATTATCATAAGATGCAGGTGTTACAAAAGATAATTTTACTAATTTTGCATTCTATCACTTTTCAGCGATAGAAGGCATTATTTTTCTGATATTCTTTCTATTGTATTGCTTTAAATTATGCAAGTATAAAATTTTATATAAGTTTTATTAATTTATAAACTGGTAGCTAAGTTTTTTATTTAAAATAATTTTACTGTAATGATATGAATCTTAATATCTATAAACTCTGATAATACCTACAAAGATTATTTATAGTAAATTTCATGATTCCTCTGTGGGACACATGATTACAGGCAATAATGATATTGATTTAGATATAGAATTAAGTAATCTGTTAATAAAGTTTAAAAAAAATTGATGGATGAAATATTATAATACCAGTAAATTCTTAATATCTTTTACTTATATAAAAAATTTATATTTAAATTTTAACGCTTACTAAATCGTATAATGTTATAAAAAAAGCATGTAGTAGTTTAAAGAAAAACTCAAAACAAATCTTAAAATTTCGAAAAGAGAGCATGAAAGACAATTAAAAATTGCGGCAGTTTATGAAGTCTATTATAAAAAATATTTTACTTGTACTTCCTAAATAACGAAATATCAATTGAAAAACTATAAAATAATTAAGCTAAAATAGCTATCTTTCAATGTTTCTCGTAATCTCAAAAACAGACTTTAAATTCTAAATTTTAGATTTAATATTCTTTATATTACAACAGATTTTTAATTTCATAAGAATACAAAAAAATTGCGATACTTTACCTCTGATTGTATTGTGTGTGTGCTTACTGAAATAATTTTAATTATTTATTTTAAGGTTACTTGAAAATCATCTTAGAAGATATGTTTTCAATGTTTGTTTTTGAAATTGTGAGGGGTGCAAAAAGAATTGAATTTTTAATTTTTACATAAAACACTTTTCTTTTCCCCATGTTTTCATTTTTTATTTCGTTCTTTAGAGTGCTTTAATTCATCTTTGTTACAACTAAGCCCTCCTATCTGCTCTGACGGAGTCAAACCAGGTTAATGAAAACGTTGACATTAAAAAAGTCCAATTGTAACTTAATTTAGTACTTTTATATGTAATTACAAATCAATTAATTTATTTTAGTAGTCATCAGATCATAGTGTTCATTTTTTTAAAAATGTCATATGTAAGGGTTAACTTATGTATTCTTGCTGAAATATATTCATTACTTAAATTATTTGATTTTCTAGTATAAATGTGCTATATCATAGAAAACAATTTCTGTGTGCTTTCAAATATATATATATATATATATATATATATATATATATATATATATATATATATATATATATATATATATATATACAGGGTGTCCAGAAAGGACTCCCTGATTTCAAAATTAAATATCTCGAAAACAAAGATAGATAGAGGAATGCTTATTGTGAAAGCTGTAAGAATTTTATACAGCAATTTGAAATAATAGTTACAAAAGCTGCTAACAGATGGCGCTGTACGATGTACAGCTCAAATCAGCATACATAAATGAAATAATCGTATGAAAACATTCTTTCCAAAAAAATCACATCACAATGTTTTCAATGCTAACCTCCTTTCACGCTTGAATAGTGGTACTGATCGCTCTGGGCTTCGACTATTTATACTAAGCATTACGTATGACGATTACAGCGCCATCTATTTGCAACTTCTGTAACTATTATTTCAAACTGATGTATTAAATTCTTACAGTTTTTACTATAAACATACCGCTTACTGCATTCTTCTATCGATCTTCGTTTTCGAGATATTTAATTTTGAAATCAGGGAGTCCTTTTCTGGACACCTATATATATATATATATATATATATATATATATATATATATATATATATATATATATATATATATATATATATATATATATATATATATATATATACAGGGTGATTATAAAAAAACTTTGCCAACATCTGCACTTCTAGCGTCCATTCTATTTAACCGATCAAGATGATACTTCAAATCATGGAGGAAGGAATATAAGAGGAGCCGCCCTAATGGTCAGCGCTTGACGCATGTGTCATATCCCCTCTGTCTTCCAAAAGATTACACTAAAACCTGTTACAATTAAGCCTCTTGTTGAATTGAAATATTTGAAAGAAAATATACTTATTTAAACTTATTATTTAAACAGAAATTTAATGAATGTTTATTGAATAATCATTATAAAAGAAAAATTTTATCTGTAAAAAAATTAATTTAAAGGAGATTAATTTTATAAGTTTAGGAATACATTTAACTATTTTGCTAGTGAATAAACTCCATTTTTTAAAACAAAAGTACTGAGTTTTTAACATTACATTAATATCAAAATATCATACTACTTGAGAAGGTATTTTTATCCCATATAAATCTTACTAAATATAATAAATCAAGATTTATTGAAATTCAACTTTAGATTAAAAAAATATTTTATTTAGTTTTCAGGTTTCTTACAGTTGACTTTATATTAATTTTTTTACTTTACATTATTCAAAGAAATTCATTTACAAATTATTGATAATAAAAACTTTTTTTTCTAATATTGGACTAAAAATGCACCAAAGGAAAAATACTTTTACTATATAGATATAAATAAATTTATATACAGAAACAAAATTTCTTCTTATAAAGGGAAAATTATAACCAAATAGCAGAATATTGCATGCATGGATAAAATCTTAGGGAATAACATGGGTATTAAACTTTGCCAATGAATATCAATAAAGAAAAGAAAAATCGACATTTTTCATGCTTATCTGCCAACATACAAACTGAGCCAAGATCATCTTGAACTGTTTTTTGCATGTATTCGATCACAAGGTAGATGCAATAATAACAAGGTAGATGAAAAAGCATTTAGGCATCTGGTTCGCTTAAATGGTGGGAAATTATTGCCAAAACATTCTGTTAAAAAATCAGAAATAAATGTTTTAAAACGTTTAGAGGGAAAAATTATATTTTCTTCCTTAAAAGAGCACATGTTTGATGCAGATCCACTTGAAAATCATGTTATACTTTTGATTAATGCAATAATCAAACCATATTTGTGTGTAAGATATACATATTTTTGTAAAAATGCTATCGATATCTCAAGATCAATGAGACATTTATACACCAAATCAATTTTTTTCAAGGTCAATAACAATATATATATATATATATATATATATATATATGTATATGTATGTATGAATATTTAAATCAGTATATACTATAAGTTCTTCCAATATTTTAATTTATGTGTTCATTGTGTGAAGATTTCAACAGAATGTGCCAATTTCAATGTTTATTGATAACTATATATTTTAATTTTACATCATTTGTATTTAAGAGATGCTTATTTTTATATAAATACTATTGATGTTTCCAGATCAATATATTTTATTACAAATCAGTTCTTTTTAAAGTTTCATAATAATGTTTAAATTTGTAATTTGCAGTGCACGAAAAATTTATCTTAATATTTAGGTCTGTATATTTTATAAGTTCTTTCAGTATTGCAATTTATGTAAATATTTATAGTGTGAAAATTTCAACAGAATGTAATGTGTCAATTTCAGTGTTTACAGATAACTATATATTTTAATTTTATAACATTTGTATTTAAGAGATGCTTATTTTTATATAAATCCTATTGATGTTTCCAGATCAATATATTTTATTACAAATCAGTTTTTAAAGTTTAATAATAATGTTTAAATTTGTAATTTGCAGTGCATCATGTTAAATATATCTTTATATTTAGGTATATATGCTTCAATTCTCTCAATATTGCAATTTATGTAAATGTGTTATTGTAAACATTTTAGAAGAATCTGTAATGTACTGATAATTGTGTGAATTAATTTTATTAATGTATTTGTTTATTAAAAAATGGAAATGAGTTTTCATGGTTTCACACACACACAGTAAATTAAATTCTTAAATCTCATTTTTTAAAATTTATTGTCTATTGAACATGAAAGAAGTATAAAGTTTAAACATTTTAAAACATAAATCATGATATGATAGTTTACGACAACATAATGGCTGATTAATTTAATGATGGTAATTAATTAAGGCCAAATTAATATTGGTTGATTTGATAATTTCTGGAAAATTTTTTTCCATATATAGGTTGCTTATTAATTCAAATGGAATTTTAAAAAAAACCTTATTGACAACTTACATATTTAATTCTACAAGTTTCTTCACATTATGTGTAATATTAAACATTACCATGTTCTTAACTTTACAAATGCTTTAATGTGTGTGCATACTTAAAAAAAAGTAAGTAAATTTAAATATTAAACTAATGTTTTAAAATTATATTAAAATTAAAATTTTATATTGCATTATATTAAAAACTTATCTCTCTGTAAAAAAATTAATTTCAAGGAGATTAATTTTATAAGTTTAGGAATACATTTAATTATTTTGCTAGTGAATAAATTCCAATTTTTTTAAACAAAAGTACTTAGTTTTTAACATTACATTAATATTAAAATATACTTCTTGAGAAGATATTTTATCTTATATAAATCTTATTTAATATAATAAATCAAGATTTATTGAAAATCAATTTTAGATTAAAATATTTAGTTTCTAGGGTTTTTACAGTTGACTTTAATTTTTTTTTATATTTATTTAATGAAATTTATTTACAAATAATTGATAAAAACTTTTTGTTCTAATATTGGACTCAAAATACATCAAAATAAAAATACTTTTACTACATAGATATAAATAAATTTATATACAGAAGTATAATTCTTTCTTATAAAAAGAAAAATTATAACCAAATAGCAGAATATTGCATGCATGGATAAAATCACAAGAAATAACATGGGTAGGAAACTTTGTCATTGAGTAACAACAAAGAAAAGAAAAACTGACACTTTTTCCCATGATTATAAATATTATATGATATTTAATTTACTTCATAATTTTTCAAGTGTTTATGTCAGTCAATAAGGTGAATAACACGCCTAAAATTTCTTTATTGAATTACATAATATTAATAAGCAGAAAAAATACAAAATAAGCACTTAACTATCAATAAAAATAACTTTTTTACAAATAGTAAGTAATTTAGATCAGTTTCATTTCGATGTGTGTAATTTAAACGAAAATAATGCTTGCTTTTACAGTGCCCTCAATAAGAAAGTACCGTTTCTCTTGAAAGTCAAGGTGGGCGTGGTATAGTCTGCTAGCTACTTCACCCGCGCTCACGCTATTTCGTGGTTAGAACGGCTCCTCTTATATTCCTTCCTCCATGCTTCAAATATAGTTCTTTTGAGATATGCGCTCGAGATTCTGTGAATGGCAACACAGTGGCCCTCGCGGTTACAGTTATAGTGACAGAAACTCGAAATTTTCGAATGGCAACGCCTACTTTTTACCATCGCAAAATGTTCAGCACATGCGAAAACCCTAAATAGCGTTGAAACGGTACCGATATGTCCGAAAACCGACGTGTTATACACATAAAAACAGTTCTTTTAGGCGCACGGAGGAATAATGCATACGACAGAGACAAGACACTGCTCAATGATGAGAACACATAGAGAAAAAAATCTTTATTAATTTCAAACATTTTCCACATGAGTGCCATCACAGGCAATTACGCATTGCATGCGGGAGACGGTGGACAATGTCGCTGCACGCAACATGGCACGAGGGATGTTTCCAATCTCACGCCGTATAGAATCCTTTAAGTCCGACAATGTTTGAGGATTGCACAGATAAACTCTGGATTTGAGATAGCCCCAAAACCAGAAATCCATAGGCGTCAGATCTGGGGATCACGCAGGCCACGGAAAAGGATAATAGCGTGAGATGATGCGATCACCAAAATGCTGATCCAGGAGCCTTTTAACTGACCTCGCTATATGTGGAGGTGCGCCATCTTGCATCCAAACAATGTCATTGAGTGCATTCAGCCGACGCAATTCCGGTAAGACATAATTTTTCAGCATGGCTGCATACCGAGGGCCCGTTACAGAACATGTTGCAGGGCCAGTCGGGGTCGTTTCCTCAAAGAAGAACGGGCCCAGAACAAATGTAGCTGTAATGCCGCACCACGCAGTCACTTTGGCGTCAAATAATGGTACTGGCGCCACAGCATGAGGATTCGTCTCTCCCCAGTGCACACAATTCTTTGTGTTAATGCTGCCATTTAAGGTGAAATGCGCCTCGTCCGTCCATAGTATGCGAAGTGGCTAGTCGTTATCCGCATCATATCGTAACAAAAATGCATTTGCGAAGTCCAGACGTTGTTGTGGGTCACCCGGCTCCAACATCTGGATGCGCTGGAACCGATAGGGAAACATGTGAAGTACCGAGCGCAAGAGCTTGCAGACCGTTGAGTTCGGAATATCCAACACGCGCGCTATGCCTCTTGCGGTTTCTGTGTGTCCTGCAGTCACTGTATGGTGCACTTCCATGACAACGTCCTCAGAAACAGTTGGCCGTCCGGAGCGCTGTTTGTCACAGGTGCAGCCTGTATCCTCGAATTTCCGCACTAAATCACGCAGAGCTTGCAGAGTACATGGGCCGCGTCGTTGTCGATGATTGCGGCGATACACACGCAAGGCTTCCGCAGCGTTCATCCCATTTTGGTAATAGAGTTTGATCAATTCACCGCGAACTTTCCTAGGAAGACTCATATCGTCGGCATGTGCGAGTTCCCGAATGACGACTTCTTGGATCTTGGATCTAATATGTTTTACGAAGTGTCGGCCTGCATAGCAGGCACTTTACTTCTTCATCTGTAGTAGCTCCATGAGGAGAAAAAACATGTCTTTACTCACGGAGAGCGCTAGCCTGACTGCGTGTAATAGCCAATCAGCTATGAGTGTTTCATAACTGGGCGTGGTTACCAGAAATGAGAATTTTCAATGTCGAAAGAGAGCATAGATACAAGTTTGCATGATAATATTTAGAGTTCAAAAAGACAAAATCGGAGATAAATAATTCCGGTTATTAATACAAGTAG
Organism: Latrodectus hesperus; assembly: GCA_037975125.1. Classification (NCBI taxonomy): domain Eukaryota; kingdom Metazoa; phylum Arthropoda; class Arachnida; order Araneae; family Theridiidae; genus Latrodectus; species Latrodectus hesperus. The sequence continues at coordinate 69,455,119 of CM075858.1, forward strand.
GTGAAAATATATACACTATATACACTATTTACATTTATCTCTTTCCTTAAGAAAATATCTCGCTATTGGTCTATATTTGCAGTCTTCTGCAAGATATTGATATTTAAAAATTTCGTTGAAGTTTGCTGCTTCACAGTTCTGAGCTTTTTCAAAAAATTTATTATTTAACTTTCTTATATGTTCGGCTAGATCGTCTATTTTTAAATCTTTAGCTATATTTTTATTTCTGATAAAGTATGGGGCGTTTGTAATTTTTCTTAATATTTTGTACTGAAAACTATTAATTTTCCTTTTATCCATTTTGTTGTTAAAGTTCCATACTGGGGATGCATATGTTATAATTGGTCTTATCATTGAAATGTATAGAAGTCTTTTAAATTTGAGCGAAAGGTTTGATTTTTCACCTATAATTGCTTTTAAACACCCATAAGCTTGTGTGGCCTTAGTGATCACATTGTTTATATGTTTTGTCCATTTCAAGTCACTCGTTAATGTAATACCCAGATATTTAGCAGAGTATACTTTTGGTATTTCTCTGCCAAATAAGATTAGTCCATTTTTATTCCGGTGTTTGAATTTATTTCTCCTATTTCTTTTAAACAGAATCAGTTGTGATTTTTCTGCATTTATTTTAATTCTCCAATAGTTGCACCAGTTTTCTATATTATAGAGCGAAGATTGTAGTTTTTGTATTGCATAATTAGGGTTACTTGATTCAGCCAAAATGGCCGTGTCATCAGCGTAAAAAGCAATTTTTGTTGTTTCATCCATGGGGAAGTCATATGTGAAGAATAAGTATAGTATCGGCCCAAGGATGCTTCCCTGGGGTACACCAGCATTTATTTTTCGCGTTAGTGATTTTTGGTTATTTTGCGTGACTTGAAAATATCTATCTGTTAAGTATGAATTTAGTAGCAAGATGATATCTGAGTCCATATTGATATTGATTAATTTTTGAATAAGTCCTTTGTGCCAAACTCTATCAAACGCTTTTGATACGTCGAGCATTACCATGGCAGTGTATAAATTTTTGTGTAGATTGTCACCAATAATTTCTATTATTCTAGTAAGTTGTTTAACCGTCGATAGATTTTTCCTGAATCCATACTGTTGATTTGGTAGCAAATGAAAGTAGGGTTTGATTCTGTTATAAATAATTTTTTCAAATATTTTACCTATTATGGGTAGTAAGCTTATAGGTCTATAATTTTCTGCTTTTCTGGGATCTTTGCCTGGTTTGGGAAATAATATTATGTCAGCAATTTTCCAGATTGTAGGGAAGTAGCAGTATTTTAGACAGTCATTAAAAATATTTACGAGTTTTGATAGATAATCTTTTGGTAAGTATTTTATCATAGAGTTGGAGATTTTATCTCCTCCTGGTGCCTTTTTGGTTTTTAGCTTCTTAACAATTTCTATTAACTCTTCTACGTCTGTAGGATTTATTGTTGCTTTTGGTTGATTATTATTTATAAAATTGTCCACGTTATGTTCAACATTTTTAGTAAAAGTATTGTTTGTATCCGGATTTGGATTAAATTGGCTGTATAACGAGTTTGAGAAAATTTCAAGTTTTTCTTCATTTGAGTAAACATGACCGTTTTGACCTTGAAGCCTGTTATTTTGAGTTTTCTTCCTTTTAAGTTGCCTGGCAAAAGTCCAAATAGAGTTGTTTTCTGTTGTCAGTTTTTCGACTTTTTGTTTCCAGTTTTCATTTCTGATTTCGTCACAAAGTTTTTTAATTTGTTTATTCAATTTATTCACTTTAGTTTTGTAGTGAGGGTTAAGGGTTTTTTGATATATTCTTCTAGTTCTGTTTCTTTCTTTTATTATTTCTCTTACATTGCTGGGAAGCCTTAGATAATTTTTATGATATTTTACTGTTATGGTTGCTGTATTTTTTGCATTTACTATGTTTTCAGTGAATATTCTTATATCCTCCGAGATTTTATTTTGCATATTTATATGTGTTTGATGGTATTCTTCATTGTTGTTCCAGTATTGATCCTGTAGAATGTTGTAGTATAGTTGCCAGTTTGTTCTGTACAGATATTTTTGCTCAATTATTTTATTTATTCCCAGACATCCAATAACTGGGAGGTGGTCTGAGGATAGTTCATTTAATGTATTAGCTGAAAGTGGTATTTGGCTATTGTTTAGAAAGATGTCTAATATATCTCCTTTATTTCTATAGTCAAAATGCGTTGGTTCTATTGGTGCTACTATTGTATAGTTATAGTTTTGTGCAGCGTTTAATATTGTGGTTCCATTTTGATTAGTAATTTTACATCCCCAGTGTATATTTTTACTATTTAGATCTCCACCTATGATGGTTGGAAAATTGGTTGAAAATATATCAATAACGTTCTGTGAAGTTAGTATGTGCTGAGGTCTATTATAAATGCTCGTAAATTTGATATTTATTTTGGGTTTAAAGGTGACAATTATAGAAGTTTCTTCATAACCATTATTATTATTGTTGCTGTAAATCGTTGAGTTTAATGATCTTTTAATTGCTATGGCTGTTCCACCTCCTTTGTGGTGAGCTCTATCAGTTCTATATACGTTGTAATTTGGTATGTTGAATTTGATTGCAGGCGTTAGATGCGTCTCCGTGAGTAAGATTATGTCAATGTTATATTGATCCAGGAAGTTTATGAGTTCTTGCGTCTTTGGTTTAATGCTTTGTGCATTCCAAGTTGCCACTGTGAGTGGGCTAAAGCTTTGTTGGTTGTTACTCATTATTTGCTGTTATTGTTCCATTTTGTTGGGCCTCCATGGCCTCGTTAAATTTTTTCAATTGAGCAGTTAATTCTAGGATTCCTGAATTTTGCACATAATTTACTAGTAATTTTAGCTCATTTGCAATTGATTTTGCTTCATTTATTGATTCCTTTGTTTTAACTATTGTGTCGTTTTCTTGAACCAGTACATTTGCGTATGTTAGTTTGGGGTTTGAACTGGGTACAATTGTACTTTTTATATGTGCATTTAGATTTTGTTTTCCTTTTATTTTGGGGAATTTATTACATCCCCTGAAACTAGCAGGATGGGCTTCGCCACAGTTGGCGCATTTCGCAGGTGTGGTAGTCGGCTTAGGACAATTTGAATGGTGATGGTCCCCTGCACATTTCACACACTTGAAATTGTGGTGACATGAGGTTTGTGCATGAAAGAAGCCTTGGCATCTAAAGCACTGCGTTACTCCTTTTCTTCCTTTGTATGTTTCTATTTTAACCGCTAGGTTAAATATGTGAGACATATTGTAAATGTCTTTTGATTTGTCATTTTTAGGGAGGGTAACAATGTATAGAGGTAAGTTGATTTTATTCCCGTCAACTTTTTTGGTCATCTGGGTAACATTGATTATTTGAAACCCCTCTTGGATTAATTCTTGAGTTATTTCTTCTGCATCATAGTATGGCGGAAGGTTGCGTATGACTATTTTTAGATTCTTGTCTTCTGGGAGGACAAAAGTATGGTAGGTGGTTTTTATTTCGTCTAAAGCTGAGGTGACTTTTCTATGTGTTTCGGCATTATCCACTTTTAATGTTAAAATTTCAGTTCCCATCATTTTTCCTTTGTAACCTGATATATTTTTTGATTTGAAGAGTTCCTGTAGATTTTTCCAATTAATTGTTTGGTCTTTTATCACTATTGGTGGTATTTTAGTGTTCTTTTTGGCTGGTTGGAAGTTTTGAGCATCACTCATTTCATTGTTATTATCTGTGACTTCATTAGATTTTTTGTTAGAGACATTAATTTTTTCCTCAATTTTTCTTTTGATGGCTAACTTAGGTTTTAAGGTTTTAACAGTTTGGCTAAGTTCCGGGTAGTCTTCATTTTCTGATACAATTTCGACATCATCGCAGTCGCTTAGGACTTCAAATCGATTATTAGTTGTAACAGAGAATGGCGGTGGCGCATTTACATTAGTTTTTGGAGTATCCCTATATTTCGAGGTTTTCTCCCTTTGGTAACTCGCAAGGAGCTCAGTTAATTTCGTCAGCTCGATGCTGTGTATTCGCAGTAGTTCTATTTCACTGTCCGTAAGTTCCTCATTACTAATCTTCTGAATATATTCGGAAGTTAGTCTAATTTTATAGCTGATGGCCCTCATCCCGATTTCAGAGTCATGTGAACTTAAGTCCGTAGCCTGAGGGGGAGGGTTTGGAGGTGAAACCTCCATCTGTCCGGTGGACTCCGAAGAGTCCATGCAGTCCAAGTCAAAACACTAGAAAACTTGCCCCTTGTGTTGGCACCGTAAGGTATCCGGGGACTTATACTTACAAAAGTCACTCTCTCCGTTGATGATGATCTTTGAGAAGCTTGAATAAGATGCCTCTAAGAAAGACAGTCTAGAGCCTCCCGAAAGAGTCCCTGTCTCAACTTCCCCCGTTGACGACTTCGCATACCCGCTTGGTATTTTATAGGTTTCCTAAGCTGAATATCTGGCGACCGGCGTTCTGTGATTGGTTTCTTGACTCTGTCACATGCAAATTTATTGCGTTCGCCCAGATCGTGTTTTATTGGCCGGTTTTCAGAACTCTTTTTGTGTTTGCAGAACACGTCCGTTTTTAGACATATCGGTACCGTTTCAACGCTATTTAGGGTTTTCGCATGTGCTGAACATTTTGCGATGGTAAAAAGTAGACGTTGCCTTTCGAAAATTTCGAGTTTCTGTCACTATAACTGTAACCGCGAGGGCCACTGTGTTGCCATTCACAGAATCTCGAGCACATATCTCAAAAGAACTATATTTGAAATATCATCTTGATCGGTTAAATAGAATGGACGCTAGAAGTGCAGATGTTGGCAAAGTTTTTATATTATCACCCTGTATATTTATATATATATATATATATATATATATATATATATATATATATATATATATATATATATATATATATATATATATATATGTTTAGAATAGTCTGAAGGGAGGAAGGAATAGAGCAATTTTTACCGTAAATTGTTTTTCGTGAGTCTCTTTTCAAGGTAACTTAATTTATCTTAGTCGATACTATATGGAACAATTTTTTTTTTTTAAAAATAAATTTGCTAATATTTATTTGAGATAATTTTAAAATTGTTTCTATTTAGGGATTTTTAAAATAGCTATTTAAATTAAAAATGTCAGTAAAAAATTTCTCTAGTTTTATGTAAATTCTAGTTTTTGTTGCGACTTTATTTACTTGCTCACACTGTTATTGCTCTTTACCTCAAATAGATAAGACGAATGGAAATGATTTCAGTTTTTATTATTGACAATTTCAGACGTGTTTTATAATATTAAAAAAAGTAGTTGTTACATGCAATAAAAGAAAATTTTTACCAATGAAGATATTTATAAGAAAAATCTCTAATGAAATTTATTGCTGTAGAAGTACGTTCCTGTATTTTCGTTCATTGCTTTGATATGTAATTTTCTAGTAATTAGTAATTGTTTCAGTATTGATATGAACTTAGCCGTTAATATATTATATTAAAATCTAAATAGAATAACATGCATGTCATTTCTTTCACATTACGCTCTTCCTGAAAAATATTTTTTTAAGGAATACCATCTATTTTGTAATATATGACTTCAATATTATAAATAATTTCTGTGAGCATATCAAATCACATAAATATATTAGATCAGTTACTATTGAGGGAATAAACAAAAAATAAAACGAAAATTGTGTCGATTACGCAAATTAATAACTTAATAATACTTACGTTGTAAAATAATTTATATTTTTAATTAATATTTAAGAATTGGTAGCTATATTTAATATTAAAAATAAATTTTTTTAGTGATATGAATATCAGTAAGTAAAACGTTGATTATTTTAGTGAAGACTATAGTAAATTTTTACATTTTTCCGTTAGTGTGTTGATTACAGGCAACAGGATTTATGTACTGAATTAAGAAAAATTCTAAATATAAAGTTAATAAAAAATGATAATTATAATATTATAATAGCAATGAAATCTCAACACTTTCTTACCGATATCATAAATTCAAAGTGAAAATTTCAAATTTATAATCAAATCGAAAGCATATTTTATAACGGAATTGGTCCTTCAAGATTTAAGGGAATAATCCAAAGAAATCTTAAAACTTTAATAAAAGGGCTTGAAAAATAATTTAAAATTAATCCAGTTCTTAATATCTGATTTATGCATAGTTTGTAAAAATATTTTACTTATTACTTTTAAATAAAGAAAAATCAAATTAAATGACATGTAGAATAATTAAGCTAAAATAACTATCTTCAAAATGTTTCTCGTTTTCTCAAAAAAAAAAATGAAGCTTTTAATTCTGTATCTTAAATTTAATATCCCTTATATTAAAACAGTTTTATATTTGATAAGAATACTATAAAATTCCGATACTTTTTTGTATTACTTATAAGGATAAATTCGGTTATTTGTTTTCATGTTATTTAAATATCCTCTGTAGCGTGTAGCATGTAGCTGGTTTAATAGGAACAAAGAAATAGGTTCCTTAAATAGCTCAAAATATTTTATTACAATTTTAGGTACAATTTGAGCACAACACAGATACACACAGATACTACAAATAATACTAAATAACAACTAAAACATTTAACTTTGAAGAAAAAAATAAACATGAGAGTCATATGGACATGTCTCATACCGTCGGTTGTTGGAGAGGGACTGCCTTCTCGTTGACGATGCCATGGGTGGTGCTGCAGATAGAGGGCGCTACAGACTCCCCCTCTGGCTCCGCCGACGTCCCGGCAAGGAGACAGGATTGAGATTAGGAAGCTGCTGAGGGTGTCGACGTGGTCTACCTCTACTTTTCAAAGGGAAAACGGGACCGTTATCTCTAGATGATTGTTGATAAGGCATCAACATACTAGTATGATAAGTACCGAGTACTTGATCAGGGGCAGCAGGGTCTGCAACATCATATGTATTTGGTGATCTATTTGTTAGGATAATATAAGGTTCTTCACGTTTGGGCATGAATTTCTTAGTTGTTTTGGTCTTAGACTTGCTTATGGGATGTAAAGTGATCCAAACTTTATCACCAGGTTGATAATAAGCGGGTCTATGCTTCTTGTCGAAGTACTCCTTTCTTGCATCTTGTTTTTGTTCTACACGTTCTCTAATTAATGGTGTAAGACGTGCAAATTCTTTCAAATAAGGTGTTATCTCTGCGACGAAGTTATCGTTATCAATGACAGCTCTTATATCATGCTTGACATCATCTGTGGTTCGAAGCTCTCTTCCGAACTGAAGGTAAGCTGCCGTATGACCTGTAGAATCACATTTTGCAGTGTTTAAAGCAAAACGTATCATGGGTAGTTTGTCCTCCCAAGTATCATGTGAATCACCAACTAGAATTGCTAATTTGGGTTTTAGGTCTCGATTTTTTCGTTCAGCAGGGTTTGCTTGAGGATGGTATAACGGTATAAGATCTTGCTTAATACCCAGGATTTTACAAGTTTGTTGCATTACAGCACTGACGAACTGTACGCCATTGTCACTGATTACCCTTCTAGGTAGGCCATAGCGTAAGAAGACTTCTTCTATCAATATTTTAGAGCAATTGATAGCTGTAGCATCTTTTAAGGCAAAAAGTTCGACCCATCGTGTACTTGTATCTTCAACAAGAAAAATCCATTTTTTTCCAGTTGGGGTCTCTGGGAGAGGGCCAAACAAGTCTATTGCCAGCGTCTCAAATCTTTGTGAGTAAATAGGCGTTCTGAGTAATCCAGCAGGTTTCTGGTTGTTAGATTTGTACCGATTACATTCAGCACAATCTTTCACGTATTCGGCGATAAACTTTCTCATGCCAGGAAAGAAATACCTAGAAGCAATTTTATGATACGTATTCTCAGCTCCACAATGTCCTGCAGTGGGAGTATCATGATATTGCTGTAGGACACGTTCTCGCTCGTGACAAGGGACAACTAACTGTGCTTCTTCTGACTCTGTTTCAGGCGAATATCGATACAGTATTCCCTGATTCATCAGATACCCTCTACTAGTCCAATTTACATAGTTTTCATCTTTCCGACCACTTTCAAAGCACTCTATTATCTTTCTCACATCCTCATCCTTCAATTGTTCTTCACGAATATCTTTAGATTTCCTGGATGGCAAATCTATGGAAATAGTGTTCAAGTTACAAACAAATTTGTCCTCTTTATCAACTGGTCTGGACAGAAGATCTGCAATTACATTAGATTTTCCTGGAGTGTAAAGAATTTTCGGATGATAGGACTGGATTTGAAGAGCCCATCGAGCTAAGCGTCCGGATGGCGATTTAATACTCATAAGCCACTTCAAGGGTTGGTGATCAGATGCAATAATAATTTCTTGATTTTCCACATAGCCACGGAACTTTTCAAGTGCCCATACCACAGCTAATGCTTCTCTTTCAGTAGTTGAATAATTTCTTTCTGCTGAACTGAGCAATCGACTGGCATACTCAATCACATGTTCTTCCGGTCTTTCTCCTTGGATAAGGACTGCTCCTAGAGCGTAATTACTAGCATCAGTTCTTATGAGGAATGGTTTAGATCCATCTGGCTGAGACAACACAGGTGGTGAAATCAGCCGTCTTTTTAACTCATCAAATGCTTTCTGTTCGGTATCACCCCATGTCCATTGTTTATTCTTTTTTGTTAAGTCACTAAGGGGTCTAGCAACTTCAGAAAAATGGGGAACATATCTCCGAAACCAGGAACAAGTCTGTAGGAAGGACTGAACTTCTTTAGCACATTTTGGTGTTGGAATTTTTTGAATAGAAGATACTTTGTCAGCATCCACTTCCACACCTTTTTCAGTTATCCAATGACCTAAATACTTCACTCTGTCACAAGAAAAATGACATTTGCTTCTGTTAGCATTCAGTTTAAATATAGAAAGTCTTTCAAACACTTTTCGTAAATCTGATAAATGTTCATCAAAAGTTTCTGATAAGATAATGATATCGTCAAGGTATGACAATGCAAAAACATCTTTGAGACCAGATCTAAATTTATCAATGAGACGTTGAAAAGTTGCGGGTGCGTTGCGCAACCCAAAAGGCATACGTAAAAATTTAAAAGTTCCAAATGGACAGATGAATGCAGTCTTCTCTTGGTCCGATTCATGAACTTTGACCTGATGATAACCAGATCTTAAGTCTATCGTAGACATGTATTTCGTCGACTTGGCTTCAGTCAATAAATCATCCATTCTAGGTAGTGGATAGTTATCCGGAATAGTCGTTGAGTTTAACTTACGGTAATCAACACACAATCTGATGGTACCGTTCGGTTTAGGCACTAATACCACAGGACTTGCATAAGGAGATTCACATTCCTCAATTATTCCTTCTGTTAGTAAGGAATCTAGCTCTTTCTTCAACAACTCTTTCTTTGCAGGTGTCATTCTATATGGAGGTTCAGCAACAGGTAGGCTATTTCCAGTCTGTATTCTGTGTTCAATAAAAGGAGTAGGTTCTCCCCCTGGTTTGAAGTTATTTTCAAATTCTTCCAGCAATGAATTTAATTTGTGACGTTGTTCTCTTGTCAAGTGTTTTCCTTCATCATTTCTCAATTGCACAGAATTAGAGGTTCCTGAAATTTCAGCAGACATATCAGGCGAAGTTAATTTTTGCGACATTATTACTTTTGCAGCACTTACGGTTTCAGATGTTTCCTGATAAAATGGATAATGTCTGTGTGGATATTCACTAAAATGCCAAGTGCCATTCTGGATGTTAAGCACAATACCAGCAGCCTGGAGAAAGTCAGTGCCAAGCAATGTTCTATTACCTTTAGCATTTGGTAACGCAATAAATTTCATACGAACTTTCTTTCCTTCTACATTAAGATTCACGACTGTTGTCAAGGCTGGGACATTTCTTTCTTTACCATCAGCAAGTATCATTGTAATATTCTTCTTTTGAAATTTAAAACCTTTCTCTTTCAATAAACAAAAAAATCTCTCTCCCGCAATGGAATTTGATGCACCTGTGTCGGCACAAAAAGCTGCTTTTTCACCACAAACAGTTAAAAAATTGAGCTAGACAATGAATCTGAAGCTTGTGCGGTATACAATTTTACACCATTAACAACTGTTTTAGCCTCTTCTTTTAATATGTTGCACTTTGGACACTTAGACTGAATGAAACCAGGATTACCACATCCATAGCAATGAACCGAAAATTTTCTTTCTGGCTTGTCTTTACTAAATTTTGGACTTTCATAGTTGGAATATTTTATTTTGTTATGTTCCCTAGAGTTAGGAGGCTTATAGTTTCTTTCTGAAGTAGATTTAACATAGTCTTTGAAATTTGGCTTCTTAGCAAAGATAGGTGAATTTTTCTTCATTCCCAGTCTTACATTTTCATAACTGTCAAGCTTTTCTGCAAGTTCTAAAGGATCATTCAGCTCTGACCATTGATCAACAAAATGTTCTCTTACCTCTGGAGGTATTCTTTTCTTTAACTGGTCAGCTATAATTAAGTCTTGCAATTTCTCAAAAGTGATGATATTCAACTCCTTTACCCATCCCTCGAAATATGATTTAATTTCAAAATAGAAGTCTTTCCATGTTACTTCTGCACTTTTTCTATGTTGCGAGAACATCTGCCGAAACCTATCTGAGGTGAGGCGAAAACGCTTCAAGAGCATCTCTTTCGCCTTTGAGTAGTCGTTAACATCTTCTTCATTTTCTCTAGCAATTAATTGATTTATTTCGGCTGGCAATGAGCCTATCAAGTACGGCATCCAATTCCTTTCAGGTATATTCACTAATTTTAATTGACGTTCAAAAACTGTCAGGTACAGTCCTATTTCATCTTTATTAGGATTGAATTTTGGGAGAATACGATTCAGATCCCAATTTGTTTTCTCTGCTTCACTGGCTGGAGCTGTGGCAGTGGAGGAAAGTACTTTTTGAGCTTCCACTTGAAGTTTTAAGCGTTGCAATTCATGCTCTCTTTCTTTTTCGTATTCAGCTTGTTTTTCTTTTTCAAGCCGTTCCTCTATTATATTAGTTAGCATATTTTTCACTAACTCTTCATCATAATCGTTTGATTTGGTTATAATATCTTTCAGTTGAATTACTTTTAGATCATCTGCTACCCCTAGCCCCATTTCTATAGCGAGGTTTCTTAAATCTTCTTTTTTCCCTTTCCCAAGGAAGGCCATTTTTGCATGAGTTTATTTTTAAGAGTTCTAAAGTTATTTTCAACTGATTTAAATACTGATTTTTTAAAATATGTGTTTATTTATTTTAGTTAAAACGAAATTTAAACACCATCAGTCTTAAATACTATTATGTAAAAATATAAACATTTTAACTTTAAACATAAGTAAAGTATTATCTATTATTATTTATCCAAATATTTACTGCAAATAAAATGAACTCTTAAATTATTATAAATAAACCTGAAATATTCATATGATATTCACTGTAATCAAACAAAACCAAAACAAAGCATTTCACAATTCTACCATAAATTTTATTTTCCTTTCATTTATAACTCTTTACTTTCGTTTTATAATTATCAATAATTACTAAATATGTACCTTTGTTTATAAATTATATTTTATCAATACTTTAATACCACATTCAATAATTCAAAATATATTAATTGAGATAACTTAATCATATGCATTCAAAGAATATTTTATATTAAAATAACAAAATGTTTTATTGACCTTTTATATAACTTAAAAGTTCTTCAATTTTCTAGAATATCAATTCTGATACCTTTTACCAAAATATTAATAATAATGTTGTAATCTTAATTTATATCCTTAAATATATACATGGAATACAATATATTTTCATTCTTTATTCAATGAAACCACTTACTAAAAAAATAAAACACAAAGATTCTAAACAGAAAGTGAATGACGAAAAAAATAAATAAAAATAGCATTCATAGATATTGAAAGGCTAGACAGTGAGGCGTATATGAAAGCAATAACAACGGTCGTTTGCGGCGCCTTGTTTCGTGTTTTAAATCAAAACAAAAGTATCATCGCATGAAAAATGAACAGTCATCAGACAATTAAATTCTGTTAGATACTATATTTTAAACACTATCTCACTTTAAAGAATATATTTTCAACTATTCAGAATTAAGAAATATGATATATGAGAAATAAAAATATTCAGAAGTAACAGAGATATTAATTCACGTACACATACTATAATACTTCAAAATAAAATGAATATATCTTTTAATTCAATACTCTAATACAAAATATTATTCATTTAATAATATGTGAAACATATCTACCAAATCAAACAAATAATTATACTCGCAAGTAATAATACTGTTCAAAATTCAAGAACATAAAATAATAACACTTTTATGGAACGCAACTTATAAAGAAACTTTTTATACAGTTTTATATTCATACGTGCTTAAACATTAACATTTTTGTGCTTAAACATAACTTAATTTTAATTCTTAGTACAGTATAAAAGCAACTTATCTGGAATTTTCAGATCGCTGAACTCCTCAAACGAACTAGCACAATTATTATTATCTCGGATGAGATTATACTTCTAATGAATCCATAAAACATTACACATCAGGAGGTAACCTGTAAAATTTTTGAGTTCCCCTCCAACAACAAAATTTAATTCTGGGTAGAATTTTCAAGAGCAAAAAGAAACTCGAACTCGGGCCTCACGTTGGGCTGCCATTTTTTGTAGCGTGTTGCATGTAGCTGGTTTAATAGGAACAAAGAAATAGGTTCCTTAAATAGCTCAAAATATTTTATTACAATTTTAGGTACCATTTGAGCACAACACAGATACTACAAATAATACTAAATAACAACTAAAACATTTAACTTTGAAGAAAAAAAAATAAACATGAGAGTCATATGGACATGTCTCATACCGTCGGTTGTTGGAGAGGGACTGCCTTCTCGTTGACGATGCCATGGGTGGTGCTGCAGATAGAGGGCGCTACACCTCTTAGAAAATGCTATGTTTTAAATTTGTTTTTGAATATTCTGAGGGATGGAAAGAGAATGTGATTTTTATCTTACATAGGCCACTTTTCGTTTTCCAGAGTTTTCATTATCTATATCGTTTTTAAGCGCGAGTTAATTACTCTTTGTTACATCTACTTTATATGATTTTTTGTTTAGTTTTCTTTTCGAATTGGTAATGAAGGCAAAACTAAGGAGGAATTTACTTAGTCTTATTTTTTTGAATTTTAAAATTTGCTACTTTAAATTAAAAATATCATTTGCAATTTAAATCTAATCTTTTTAATATTATTGTTTTTATTAGGACTTCATTTTCTGAAACAGAAGAGGCCATATGAAAAATATTTTTTCTTACATTGCTGCTAAAATTTATGAGGAGTTAGATAATTTTAAAAAATATTACTCACGTAAAATAGAAGAAAATTTACGCATTGATGATATTTATGGCAGACATATTAATGTACATAATTTACTTCAATAAGAGTAAATTTCTGTAACTATGCTTAGTGCTTTTTAAATTATTAAAAATTTGTTTTAGAATGTTATTCATGTTGTTTAGTAATGAACTGAATTTTCTGTTTCATTTCTTGTATTAATATCTGTCAATAAAAATACATTTACACACGTTTTAATTTTAATATTATTTAAAATAAATAAGTTTTTGAAGCAATTTTATATTCATTTGCAAATGTATATTATTGCAGTAAGCAATTCCAGTTTGAAATTTAAAATATGTATTTTAAAATAGTCTGAGTGATGAGAGATAGTTTTTTATCTTTTATGTTAATTATTTTGCGTTTCGTAGAGTTTTCAATTTCTTTCACCAGAGTACTTTAATTCATCTTATTTACAGCTGTTCAATATGATGTTTTGAATAAATTTTAGTTCACACTTATGAAATAATTCTAAAAAGGAGATTAATCATCGCATTTAAATTTTAAATTAGCTGTTTTATCTAAAAATATCATTAAAAATTTAATTAAAAACTTTTTTAGCATTTTTCCCATTACCTCTTCATTTACTTGTTTTTTTATTATTATTAATGTATACGTTAAATTATTCTCGTCTGAATAACGTATATGTAACTAATACAATACGGAAATGATTTCTGTTTGTGTTACGTTTAATTTCAGAGGTGTATTATAAAAAATATTTTTCACACGTATAAAAGATTATAATTTAATCGTTGAATATATATATTCATAAGACAGATCAGTGTGTATGCTTACTTTACTTTTAAAGTGCCACCTATTCCTGAAACTTAATTTAGTGTTATTTCCTGTAATTACATAATATACATTTTTTGATTTGAGCTTATTTATTAATTTTTTAATTAAATTGTGCCTGCAGATCATTTGATGTTGGAAGAATGAAAACTAATTAGATCAATTTTGCTTCCTATTATGCAAATGCAACATTATAGAAAACAACTAAGTTTCGTGACAACAATTTCTAGCTACTTGGATCTAATATGTTTTAAGAAGTTTCCGCCTGCACAGTACTTAACTTCTTCATCTTTGTAAGTTTCGAAGAGGAGAAAACATGTCTTTATTTTTTGGAACTTGGAATATAGCTATTTGTAAAAGTATAAAACAATATATACTTTTTATTAGTATTTCTGTTTTGGTAGCTATGTTTTTATTTTAAATAACATTTCATTAGTGACATGAATATTAATAAGTAAAAAAGTTATAAAAGTTATCACTTTAAAGGCTATATTTATAGTAAATTTGTATATTCTTCTGTTGGAATCATGGTTACAGGATAAAATGGTATTGATTTATATAAAGTTTAAAGAAATTGATATGGATGCAATATCATACTAACAGTGAAATATTAATACTTTCTTACCCAAAACACAAATTTATATTGAAACTTTCTAATTCATATTAAATACGAAAACAACATTTTTCACAAAGGAAGAGGTACATTCAAATTTATAATAAAAAATTATAAGAACTGAAAAACTTAAGAGTATAATAAAAAGAAATCTCAAAATTTTTAAAAGAGAGAGCTTGAAAAACAATTGAAAATTACAGGAGTTTATGAAGTCTTTCTTATTCATAGTTTGTAAAAACATTTTACTTATAATTTTATATAATGTTCTTATCAAATTTAAAATCTATTGTAATATATTGCTTATATTAGAATATATTTTAAATTTGATAAGAAGACATTAAAATTCCGATTCTAATTCTTTTTATATTTTTTGAAATTCTTTATAAATAATACAAAAAATTTTCATGTTCATAAAAAAAACATCTTAGAAAATGTTATGTTTTAAATATTTGTTGTTCAAGATTCTGAGGGAAGTGAATCAAAAGGAATTATATTTTTAACTTTCACGAAAACCTCTTTTATTTTCTCAGAATTCTCGATTTCGTAATTTAGAGTGCTTTAATACATCTTGTTATAACTAAAATCTCCTATCTGCACTGGCAAAGTTCGACCAGATCAATGAAAACTTTGAGATTAATGAAATTCGATAGTTACATAATTAGCAATTTTTTATCTAATTATAAGTCGATTAATATTTTTAGTAGGGATCTGATCTTAGTGTTTAATTTTTGTTTTAAACGTTGTGACTTTGACTCTTAACATATTGTATTCTTGTTGACAAATATTATTTTTTAAATTATTTGATTTCGTAACACAAAAGTGCATAGAAAACAATTTCTGTCTCCATTTAAATATATATGTTTATAACAGTCTGAAGGGAAGAAGGAGAAGAGCCAATTTTTACTTTTTCATAAATTGGTAACTTAATTTTTCATAGTCAATACTTTATCGAACATTTTTTAATAAAACTTTTTTAAAAGTTATTAGATATTAAACTAAAAAATTGTTTAATTATGAACTTCTAAATTAGACATTTAAATTAAAATTATCAATGGAAAATAACTCTAAATTTATGAAAATTCTCTATTTTACATTGCAACTTCACTTACTATTATTTCTCTTCAACTGAAATATATATTACCGTTATGGAAATGATTTCTGTTTTTGTTACTGCTAATATCAGAGGTATTTTATAAAAATATCTTTCACACTTAATGAAAGATTGTATTTTAATCGTTGAATACATTTATAGGATAGATCTGAATACTCTTACTTTACTGATAAATATACTGCGAATTCCCGTAACTTAATTTAGTGTTTTTACACGTAATTGTTTCATAAAACACTTTTTTTGTTCTGAGCTTACTCATTCATTTCTTATCTTTAATCGTTTCAACAGATTCATCAGCGACTTAGTGTTTTTTGACCATTAACATTTAGCGTAATGAAACTTATTTAAGTCAATTTTGCTTCCTACCTTACAAATAAGATATAATAGAAAACATTTGGTTAGGCACAGCAATATTTGTGTTATACAAGCAACTTACTTAAATGTAAAATTATATGTATACTTATCTTTAGAATTTTTGTTTTGGTAGCTGTGTTTTTTTATTTAAAATAACATTTCTCTAGGAACACGAATAATAACGCTGAATTAAGAAAAATTCTAAATAAAGTTTAAAATATTGATGGATGCAATATTATAATAACATAAAAATCAATAAATTTTATAACCAATGATGTAAATTTATGAAAATTTCTAATTTATACTCAAGTCCAAATCAGCATTTTTCATAAAGTAAGTGGTACTGTTAAATTTATTATAAAAAACTAAATTTAATGGAACAATCAAAAGAAATCTAAAAATTTCGAAAAAAAAGCTTGAAAAAAGATTGAAAATTATTCCAGTTTATGTAATATCAATTATTCATAGTTTATAAAAACAACTTTTATATAATGAAATATCAAATTCGATGATCTATGAAATAATTCAGCCACAACAAATATCTTCAAAATATTTCTCATGAAAAAAAGAAAAAAAATTAATTCTACATCCTAAAATTTAATATTTCTTATATTACAATAGGCTTTAAATTTCATAAGAACACATTAAAAAATCTGATTCTAACTATTTTTGAATTAGTTGTACAGAAATTAATTTGTTTTCATGTTATTTAAAAATCATCTTAGAAAATGTTATATTTTAAATATTATTTTTTAATGTTTTGAGGGAAGTGGAAAAGGAATTACAGATTTTTACGTAAACTGATTTTCTTTTAACAGTGTATTCGATTTGGTAATTTAAAGTGCTTTAATTCATCTTCGTTATAACTATTATTTCTTACCTGCTCTGGTAAAGTTAGACCAGATCAATGAAAGCATTGATATTAATGAAGTTCGATTGTAACTTATTTAGTACTTTTTTATGTAATTATAAGTCGATTAATATTTTTAGTTGTGATCTGATCTTAGTGTTCATTTTTTGTTTAGAAAATTGTCAATGTTTTTGTTACCATATCTTGCTGACATATATTTGTTTCTGAAATTATTTCATTTACTAAAATTATTTAGTACAAAAGTGCAATATCATAGAAAACAGTTTTTGTGTGCATTCAAATACATATGTTTAAAATAGTCTGAAGGGAGGAAAGAGGAGTGAGTGTTTTTGTTATTTTTACATAAATTGTTTTTCTTGAATCTTTTTTCAAGGTATGTTAACTTATCTTAGTGGATACTGTATGGAACAATTTTTTAAATAGTAAATTTTCTAATTATTTTTCGCGATAAAACAAAAATGGGTTTTAAAATTAGCTAAAGAATAATGAATTTTTAAACAAGCTATTAACTTAAAATTATCAATAGAAATTTACTCTATTTTTATGAAAATTCTATTTTACATTGTAACTTTTTTTACCTGTTCATACTGTTATTGCTCTTTAGCTGAAATAGATAAATATATATGGAAATGACTGAAATAGATATGGAAATGATTTCACTTTACATTATTGGTAATTTCACAGGTGTTAGATAAAGTTAAAAAATAGCTGCCACATTGAAAAATATCCGCAAATTAAGAGGGTTGTAAAACATTTAGAGTGTGCTAAGGAATTCGAAGAATCGGAGAGCTGCACTTTAAAAAATACTGCTACCTTGAATTCAACTGACCCAGCGGAAACTTAAATTATTTGCGCTTTATAAAATTTGATTCAGATCTTCCAAACACCTTATTTTAAAATGGTATAACGCAACTTTGCATTTAAAAATCAAATTGAATTTTAGTCAGTATTTGAGAGTAATATCCTCAGATGGTGCAGAGCAAATCAAAAGAAAAAGGTTCACTAATTCATAAGTAGATAAATCACTTTTTCATATTTTTCTTTTAAAAGAAATTTATACAGAAAAAATTTTGTCTACCAATTTTAAAATATATAGTATTATAGTATATAAATAAATATATCTTTCTCTTTGAAGAAAAAGCAACTGTTTAGTAGTACTTATAATGGGAACTCTTTTAAAACATGCATTGTTGATGAGTAAAGTTCAGGCATTTGAGTTGAAACTGTATAAATTCGGGCCGTGCTACCCAGGTACATAAATTATACAGCACCGCAGCACACGCCAGTTGTTATCTACATTTTAAGGTTTTCAGAGTATGATTTATTAATCATATTAATTTCATTCTCAATGCAAATGTCTTTTGTTTCTCCAGGGATACCTTATACAGAAAATTAATATTTAACTTTCACTCATTACTAACCGACTATTTAGTTCATTTTATTATGGAAGAAAATTTTCTTTAAGACAAAATGAACAATTTTAAGATAGAGTGGATATATATTTTTTATATTTTGTCTGCCAAACACAAAAACATATTTCTTTTATGCACACAATATCAACAGTGAGCTGGTATTTATGAATTAAAAAATCAGTTTTCTTATGTAAAACGATTTCAGATCTTTATCAGGCATTTAAAATGAGACTTTAGCTTAAAAATTTCGAAAATTCATTTCACTTTTTTTGTATCCATAAAAAACAGAATTTATGTGGCTAGATATCGATAATTTAGAAATGAAATTAGTTGAACTTTCGAAGCAATGTAGTGTGGAAAACAAAATAATGAAAACTTGATTTCCGAAGTAAAAGAATAACTGTGTGAAAGTAGAGAAGATAATATTGACCTCACGGTGAAAACTGAAAATATTATTTTAAACATATGGTATTCTCTAACAAATAATTTTATATCAATGAAAATACTAGTTTTAATGCTCTTTTAAGGATACTTGGATATACATATTCGTAGGAAATATTGTTTCCATCAATGAACATTGTAAAATTTTATAATAGAAGTGAACTTGGCCAGTAATTAACCGCAAAATGCGTCAAACTAATGAATGCGCAATATTAACCTAATTAAAAAAAACTATCTGAAAATAAACAGCAACAGATTTCTTATTAAATACTTTTATAATCAATTTTGTTACACACATAAACACACCCACATACACTGCCTGACATTTAAATTGCAACACCAAGAAGGAGAGGCCAGAAAATAATGCAAATTTTAGGGTAGACGCACCTTACCGAGTAATGCAAATGATGTGAAATGCGCATCTCTCAAGCACACGTAGGTCAAGATATAAGGTAAGCAGAGTGGGCAATATATTCTCCGATATTGCTGCTTGAAAAATAAACTTTGAAAGTTTGATCTTGTCGCAAAGGAGGCCTGTAATTGCAGAGGATGTCAGGCCATCGTTGAAGGAGTCAGTTCCAGCTGACAGACGAGTTTACGAAAGGCATGGTAATCTGACTGATAAGGGTAGGTTGTTCCTTACGGCAAATCACAGCTGACCGACTTCATGACACATCCACAGTGCACTGCTTGTGGCGAAGATGGCTGGAACAAGGGACCGTGGAGCGTTTGCGGGGTGCCAGTGCAGCCAGAGTGACGTCAGCACGCCTGTATCGACGCGTCTGATGGGAGGCGGTGGTAGCCCCATAAAAAGCGTATACCGAAGTTCTTCGGCATGTTCAAGACACCCTAGATACACCACAAATCAAGCAGAACAATTTTTCATCGATTAGTAGCCTGCATTCATGGCGTCCGTTAAGCGACCTGGATGAAGGAATGGTACGGGATTGTCTTCTCAGATTAATCAAGCTTCTGTTTCTTCAGTGATAGTCGCCACGTACGAGTGTGGCATCTACGTTTAGACAGTTTCAATCCTGAAGCAATTGAGGAAGGCCGCATCATACGACAACGCGGCATCATAGTTTAAGGCATCATTGCGTACGATTCCATGTCGCTTCTAGTTGGTATTCATGGCACTATGACAGCTTAATGTTACGTTGGTGATATTCTGCTCCCGGTGACACTCTTCTACCTTCAGGGGATGCCCAATGTCCTTTATCAGGAAGATAACTCCGACTGCATATTGCTCGCACCAGCCAACATGGCTTTCAAGGTTTACAGATGCTTACGTGGCCACCATGCTCGCCAGATCTCTCACCAATCGAACACGTTTGGGAACGATTGGACGCCAATTGCAGAAACTGCCCCAGCTTCCTTCAGAGACTTACTTTGGCATATGGTTGACAGGGAATAGAGAGTCATTCCTCAGGACCCCATCCGTACTTATATTGACTACGTGCTTAGACGTGTTGCTTCGTATATCACCATACACGGTGGTCCTACAAACTGCTGATAAGACCATGTTCTAGCTCTGCATTATGCATATCATTTTGAAATGCAAATCACTTATTGTTCGTTGCTGTCCCTCTCTGTTTGCCTAGTTTCGTCATTTTCTGGGAACTCCTTCATGGTATTGCATTTTCAATGTTAGACAGTTTATCTATCTATCTATCTATCTATCTATCTATCTATCTATCTATCTATCTATCTATCTATCTATCTATATATATATATATATATATATATATATATATATATATATATATATATATATGTGTATATATATATATATATGTATATATATATATATATATGTATATATATATATATATATATATATATATATATATGTATATATATATATATATGTATATATATATATATATGTATATATATATATATATATATATATATATATATATATATATATATATATATATATATATGTATATATATATATATATATATATATATATATATATATATATATATATATATATATATATATATATATATATATATATATATATATATATATATATATATATATATATATATGTGTGTGTGTGTGTGTGTGTGTGTGTGTTAATATTTTATGATGTTGTTGTTGTCGTGTGCCAGCTAGGCTGGCAATATAGGATGCGCTGCTCCACTTTTCCAACTGAACCATATTTAGGTGTAGAGTCCAACTTCCTCAGTACACACATGCCATAGGGACCCGTTTGTAGGGTAGGCAAGCATTCACACCTCATTCATATAAGGAAAGGACAAAAACAGTATAGATAGAGAGAGAAAGTGCATCCATGCCCGAACCGGGATTCGAACCCAGGACCTCCCTATCCGCAGTTAGACACGCTGACCACAAGATAAGTTGGGCGGCAATATTTTATGATAAATATTGTATGTAATTTTCGTTGTGCTCCTTGTCCATTGCTCGCACACTTATTGCCAATTGCGCAAACGCTAAAAACCTTTAATCCCTCTAAAAAATTTTAAATCGTCAAACTACACCCATTTTTATCCCTTAAGCCAATTGAATTTTAAAAATGTTTAATTTTAAAAGTATACGATTTAAATTTTTTAAGCTCTAGAGCAAATAGTCATTAGTGACATGCAAGCTTGTGCTAAAAAAATATGATCAAAGATAAGAGATACGAATTGATATTTTCTTCGTGATAATTCTTTCTATAGTGTTAGGCTCTTAGGGGAAGAAGTTCAACACTTCATCTCAACCATTGTTGACTAACGCGTAAAACAAACATAAAGTTTCGTTTTCTGCACGAATATCTGTCGGATTGGATTCGTGGTTCTTTGTTAAGTTATCTGCTTTATGACCCATCGAGACGGCCAGATATTTACGAAGAGTGTTTTCAGAAGGCTTTCCGAAATGGATGTGTTTAAATACCTTACAGAAAATTCCAGCTCTTATGCTGTTGATATCGCTACGTCTAAAGATGTAAAATAAAATCATAACATTAGTGCGTTTATTGCTCATATGATGCTTCCTTACTTATATCCATTTTCATTTACAAAATAGTCTTTATGAATTGATTGAAGTTAAAAACATTTTCTGATGATCACTCCTAATGTTTTAAGTAGTGTAAAAAACGACATAAATGTTGAAAAAATTTAATTTTTCTTAAAAATATTGAAACATTTATAACTATCTTTTAACAATAAGAAATGAATAATATTTGTTCATGTTTCTGTTATTAAAATAACAGGCCAAATATGCGTTAACATTTCTAACTGATACACGAATAATGTTTAGCATTTTAAGAAAATGCAATAAATGGAAAACTACTAGGCATCTAACTGCATCCATTGTAGTTGCCGCTACACCTTTTTTTCAAGTGTATATACGGATGAGCTTTTCATCCTAACTCCTAATTCATTTAAATAATCTTCGAATTTTTTATGAGTAAACTTGAGTCCATTATCAGTTCTAACAGAATATAATTTAATTTGTCTTTCTGATTTAACGATAAATTGTTTTAAACAGTCAAATACATTTTCTCTGTCTTTAAAGTAAAAACCCTTATTCATCTTTTATAATCTCTCCTCAACAACAGATAAGAATTATATACTACTTCCTAAAAAATTGAAAGGAGCAGATCCTCATAAATCAATGCAAATTTTTGATCATTATTTATTACTCTGAGATAAATTTCGAGTTTCAAAAAATTAGTTTCGATTTCGAAATTTTACAAACCTTGCAGTTTTTGATTTTATTAATATCACTTTTTTAAGTTTTCAATTCCTTTAACGGAGTTAATGTCACTCATCTAACCAATCAGAGGTACGTTTATGTAACAAAATCTACGATGAGCCAATTCCAAACTTAAATTCTAGTTACAAGCAATTTGAAGTTTTGAGTAAGTTTTCAAGGCATTATTTATCAATTCCAGTTACATTTATTAAGTATTGCTTACGCTCTTATACTTCCATCTTATTCTTAGATTAAACAATTTTAAAAGCTGCTATACTTAGATTTGCATCGCATATTAAATTTTTACGCATGTTTAGTGAATATATTTTACATTATTTAAAGTAATATTTAATTCACCTCTAATATTTTTAAATTACATTTATATCATCTGTAGCCAAGATTTATGGTACATTGTTTTTGTCTCCAACTAAAACATTTGAAGGTGGTAAGGATTTAAAGTTCTTGAACCACTCTCTGTTGTTGCAAAAAAGAGATATCGCGTATCAGAATCGCATAACTTTCAATACTTTGGATGCGTTTGAAAAATCACACAATGTTCACAATATTCTAAATCTAACACTTCACTGTAGAAATTTTCTGAAATATGACGTTTTTCGCACCCTTTTTTGTCTTTGATGCTAACAACATTTTGCTTCATATTGTCATATTTCACCGCAGTAATTGCATGATCCCATAATAGCTTGCTCTTTTTTCTTTTCAAATTTCGGGCCTATCACTCTTCTGTTATTTACACTTTCAAATTCTTTTCTGCTTGAACTTGAAGAAGGCTATTCTTTTAACCCTTTCTAAATTTTGAAATATATGCATTTCTAACTATATCAATTAAATTTCCATCCTTTTTCTCTAGATTCATTCTCTCAGATTAGCTAATAAGTTGCCTTTCAACACATTATTCAAATTAAAATCTTTATCTTGCAATCGGTACAGAAGTTGAGCAAGATTTTCGAATTTGGGTGCCAATCTTCTAATTAATGGAAAACAAAATAGAAGTTCAGGTATATCCAGTTCAGCATTTTTGATTTGATTCTTCTTTTCTAAAACTCTTTTACAAAATATTACAATTGTCCCTTCCTTGGGATGAAATCTCAAATCATGGAATTCATCTACCAACAACAGTGTTTGGACGCTGGGAACTTTCGAAACGAAATTTTCTTTCAAAATTTCCTATGCCTCTTTTCTATCTTCAGTTTGAACAATTAAATTTTGAAAAATTTTTTCTAGGCCTTGATAAATAGTAGCATATGTTCAGCAGAGCAGCACATTTTACACCATTCATAAGACTTCCTATTTTTTTTTTTTTTTTTTTATGAATCCTCGGTATATGGCAAAGCAGTTCCAGGTATAAACTTCAATAGATCTCGATCTACAAAAGTTAATCTTCCAAGACTGATAATTGCAGTCATTGAACTTAATAAAAGCATAATTTGATAATTCTGGATAATCAGCTATTTTGATATTAGTTATTTTTCTCCGCTTGACATCACTCTGTTCAGTTTTTATGTAAACTTCAGAAACTCTGCAATTAATCTACCTTTAATATCAGGCTATTCTGTACCATAACCTATCTGTGTGAAGACGTGCAGAGCATAAATGCTGTGGAATTTGGTAGATTTAAGGAGGGAATCTCTTTTAAAATTAATCTAACATATCTTATGCTTTGAAACAACATTTATTAAATACATTTAAAAAAAAGATAAATAAAAAGACGTTGAACAACAATTATTGCGTAAAACTTTCAGCATTTTATCTCCACAATATAAGTTTACTAATGTATCTCATTTAATGAGATTTTACATATTTATAGTTAAATTCACACTGTTTACTACTACTAATTATACACATGCAAACAATGCACTAATATGACCGAAATCAATCAATTGCTAACAAATATTTATTTTTGTTTCACCTTCATATTTCTAAAGCTTTTTTCTGCATGATAAATATGGCTTAATGGAATGATTTGCAAACTTCGAATACTACTTTTCAATAAATTTTTTGCAAAAGTAATTTATACACAATTCCTGTTTTTATGTTATTGAACAAATTTCAGTTTGCGTGTAGTTACAAAATATTATAAACATTTTATTAACCATTAAAAAGCTTTTCAAATCTACCAGTCATTAAAATTATTAAGCATTCATTAGAATCAAAAATATCAGAAACGTAATTATGATTTCAACTAAGAAAAATCTTAAATGAAAATAATTTCTTACTATTTTAATTTACTCTTATAGAATGAGAAACTCTATCCTTTTATTTATCATCTTACAGCATGTTCACATATTTTCTATATGTGCAATTAATAAAATAAATTGCTCTTAGTATTGAAAGCTTTATTATGTAATTTTCCCATTTTAGAAAGTTTTACCTCTATATTTAACAATAATTTCTTTTCACGAGGAATTCTTACAACTAGGACAACTTCCTATATACGTTATTATGACAATAATGTTTTCTAAGAAATAATTATCTTGACGCATACGTGCTAATGAATTAGTTTTGGGAAAATATAAAATAGCTTACTCTCAACTCTTTTTCACTTACACACAAAGAAGTGATTTTGGCTATGATTCACACACAGATATTGGATTGGCTCTATGATCAGATTTTTAATAATGTGATAAAGTGATAAATTTATCTGGTTAGCAAGTTTATCTTATTGAATATTTTACTCAATTTTTTTAACCTACCTTTTTAAAATTTTGCATATTTTTCTTGTATAAAATACTAAGATATATCTGGTGAAGCTGACAATCGAAACAAAATCAGTCAGCTAATGGTAATCTGCACTAGTGTCTCGAGATAGAGCCTTGATCGTCAGCTCCAGAAGATTTTGGCTATGATTCAGTGACTTGGCCATGTAAATAATGCGATAAATTTATCTGGTTAACAAGCTTACTTTATTGAATATTTTTACTAATTTTTTTTAACTTACCTTTCTAAAACTTTGCATATTTTTCTTGTATAAAATATTAAGTTTTTTCTAAAATCTCTTGTACCTATAATTGAAAAAGTTTATTAAATTGTATATTATTTATAGATTTCCTCATTTATAAAAACTAAAATCTTTTTTTCCAATAAATGAGTTATACTTTGAATCGAATTACAGATATTTATTGTATTGGCAACTTACGATTTATCTTAGTACAATTTTTAATTTAAAAGATAGACAATCTACATACTAAATAATAAAAATATTTTAATTCTGCGCAGTTTTTTTAATCGAAATTTGTTAAAACAACTCATGTATGCAAAAAAATTAAATAATTTTTAATTAAACATGACACAAATTTTAATTAAATTTTAACAAAACAATCCAGCTAATAAATTTATAATTAAACTAAACATAAAATATAGTTTTGTGGTATGAATATGATAAAGTGAAAAATAGAAAAAAAAACTATTTGAAATAATCAATTTATAATGAAACCACACATTTGTCATTTAATAATTTAAATTGACAATGTACACAGTAACAAAATCTTTTAATTTTAAAGATATTTTTTACTGAAATTTATAATACATCCAAAGTTGATTAAAATAATTCATGTGTGCACAAAAATTTATAAGCAATTTTTAATTTAAATTGACAAAAATTTTAATTTTGGCTTTGGGAAAAAAACAAAACAACTTGAGATATTAATTTATAACTAAACCTTGATAGTATCAAAAACAATTTATTTAGTAAAATTAATTTTACCATGCATTTTATTCCCATTTATGTTAATCTTTATTAAAATACAGAAATCAGAAGCAAATATAATTGCAATCTACACTTTTTTGGTACTTGCATATTATCCCGTCGACTATATCTGCGAAAAAATGAATGTCGTTATTCTGACGCGATTTAGCACCATATAAAAAACAAATAAAGTTTTTACTTCTTTGTATATTATATGGTGCAAAGATATTAATAAGCTATTTGCTTTTCCTTTATATTTCGAAAAATAATTACTAAAATTTCGAAAATTCTAGACTTATTCTTAAGACGATAAAGATCGACAAAGTAATACATTAATACCCATTCGTTTATTTCTTTTTTATTTTATTAATCGCTTTTCACTCGCATACAAGAAATATTGAAATGTAAATAAGCAAATCGAACACCATAGGGTTGCTAAAACTAAGTCTGAGCAATATTCGCATTTTATACAGCCAAGTTATCGCAACTACTTTCTTTAAGTTCGCATGCGTTAGAATTCCCTTGTATAGCCGACGTGTAAGGTTCTATCTTAAGACACTACGGATTCTCCGTCAGTTCTTCATTGATTCCTTTGGTTTTGTTGTGATCAGAGTTTCGTCCTGCACGTAATAGATCATAAATCCTTCATTTGATGTAGTTTCATGTAAGAAAGATTGCCTTTTCTATCACGTAAATTAAAAGTTTAATGCAGCAACATAATAAAAATAAAGTGACAGTTTAATTTTTGATATTATTTCAATAAGGGTAATTTACTCTTAAAATTAATTTAAAATGATTGACTACTGACAAAGTAAAAAATCATTTTGGAGCCCCCATATGAAGGACACTTTTGATACCGCAAAGAACCCCAAAATATATTTTTTCTATAGATTATAAATCAAGAAGTTAATAAATAAGTCTGTGAAGAGATTAAAACCGACTGAGTTACAACCTAATGAACTCCTGCATCCAACTCCTGATTATGATCATACATCGTACCAGGTAAGCAGACATCTGTACTAAATCAGAAGCTAGAACAAAATTGAGAAAATAATACTCTCTGTGGAAGACAAGTAAAACTTCCGTTTCAATAACGTTCTTGATATTATTTCTCGAAATTATAGCTCTTTCATGTTCATTTAAAATTTAGCTACATTTTAGTGCATAATTTGAATTTGTATGCATTTGTATGAATAGTGTGTATAATTTGAATTTGTATTAACTTGTGTATGTGTATAACAGCATGCGTAGATATTTGTATTTTCGCTCTCACTTTGTTTTCAGAATAACGTAACTTCGTTACTGATAGGGCAGTGATATTTCTGTCTTATACCTTTTTTTTTATAAAAAAAAGGACATTATGAACATAAGTGTATCATTTTTTTTGGACGAAATAGTCAATGGTATAACATTTAAGTACAATTCTTGATGAAAATAAATACTGAACAATAGAAAATATTGGACTACAGTTTTTATTAGCATAGGAAAACAATAGAATACTTTTTATATTTTCCATTGCTAATATTGGTATCGATACGAATTTAATTATGTCCTAATTTGGGAGAAAGAGCCCAGTCAGGATAATTTATATCATTCAGGTGGGAAGGCTGCCCTACATCGAAACAAATAAAATATTTATTTTTTAATACATATTATATAATAATAAATAACGATATATTGCAAGTATTTTATTCATATTTTTTATTGAAGATAAAAATGTTTAAGATTCAAAGCTTAGTGCATAAAATTAGAAAATAAGAATATGTATCCTTTTTCAGATGTTAAATAACTTTAGTGATGAGCATTTTAAGTAACCAAAATTTCACATAGGTCTTATCAATAAGCACACATTGTTGTGCTTGTATACCTGTCTAATTAACTATATATATATATATATATATATATATATATATATATATATATATATATATATATATATATATATATATATATATATATATATATATATATATATATATATATAGATAGATAGATAGATAGATAGATAGATAGATAGATAGATATAGATATAGATATAGATAGATAGATAGATATAGATATTCTAACTTAAAAAATAGAAAGTAAAAAATTTCATTGTTTATGATGCATTTGAAAAGATAATTCCTTCACAAGAAAAAAAATTATATTTTCATGAAGCACTTTCTATTGAAGCATTTGGTAAATCCAAGCATTGATTTTTAATAAAGCACAATTGAGATGTGTAAGAAAATCCCTTTACATTTTTGTAATGTTTTTTTAATGAATCTTTATATTTCCTCATTATTGCATTAAAAAATTTTAAACAAATTTAACAAAAAAACATTAATTTAAACAAAAAAACACAAACAAATAGACCACGCTGTATAAGTTAACGCTTGCGATGGAACTGTAAGTTATTAAAAATGGTTTTATGTGCTGTTTATGGATGTAAAATTCTGTCTGATAGAGATTCTGGAAAATCTTTTTACCCGATTCCAATATAATAACTAAAAAAAATCCTCAAATAAAACAAATTACTCGTAAAAGTAGCGATTTGTAGGTATCTCGATTAAGCCAAGCAGACATAATAGAAAGTAAATTATAATATACAAGAGTATGCAACTTTCATCCTATTTCAAGTAAACAGAATATTAAGATTTTGTATAACGATGAGCGCAATGTAAATATGATTTATTACAAATTTATTATTTATATTTTTTCCTGGCCGTCTATTGACATGGATTTAACTTATCGAAGTATATATTTATCAACTTCTCTGATTTTAATAGTTTTACATTTTTAAATGCAATTCAAACAGAATTTTTTTATAAGTATTTCCTGTGAGTATTTTTAACGAGTACAGATGAGTAAGATTTTTATTTAGAGCAGCGAGTATACGTGATATTTTTAATTAACTGTAATAAACTTGAGTTTATAAAATTAGTTAAAAAATTTATTAATGCGTTAATGATGAATTATAAATATTCCTTTAAAAATAAGCATTGCAAAGAATAGAAATGCTTGTTCTTTCATGTTTTAAATGTATTTTGTTAAAATTTAAGCATTCAATAATAAATGCTAAATTTATTAAATGATTCAATAGAAAGTTCCTCATTAAAGTGTAAATACTTATTATTTTATAATGTTAAAGGAATTACTTTTTCAAATATATCCTATAAAATGTAATTTTTTATTTTATATTTTTATGTTAGAATAAGATGTCTTCAATATTTATTTAAAAAAATTAATATTCATATAAACTTAAAATTGTTCAGTATATCAACAATTCTAAGCTTCCAAAGTTTAAAAGAATGGAAAAAATTCTTACCTCAGTAATATATTTGCATTTTGCAAGTGCTTTTTAAGAAATTCAAGAGAAACAAATCAACTTGAGAAATAACTGTGGGATTCTAAAGATTTGTAAGCTTTTATCTGACAATGTGTTGAATATACTAAATTATCTACTATACCTGCATAGCTGATTTTTGCCCATTTGTTTTCGTCATTGTTGCTAGTACTTTTGTCTATAGCATATGAATCTTCTCCAGAAATAACACCAATTTATTTTTATAATTTTCAAGCCCTTGTGATGATAAACAAGACACATTTGACAGGCATGATTTGGCTTTGACCCCGTATTCACCATTAACCTTGACCACGAGGTTAACCGGGAGTTCAAACACAATAAGGTAGCAACGTGAACTGAAGAATTAGAAAGTGTTTTACTCACCGTTAACCTGATAGCGGTAGTAGTTGGACAACTGGTTGTTCAACCCAAGAGTCAAATGTGATCGCTCATTGGTCAAATTAGTCACCTGATTAAATACTTACGAAAATGTCATGCAGAATAGTACCAAATTACTTTCGTAATTGGTAAACATCTTGACGAAATCATCTGCATTTCAAATTTTTTTCTTTTTAAATATTTATTTCACATATTGTTATAGACATGCTTACAGAATTAGAAAATTTAATACTCATTTTTTACCTTATTATTTATTTTAAATCTCTTAACACTAATAAAATTATGGTTAGATAAATTTTACAATATCCTTTAAAATTACCTGTAGGAATTACTTCAAATATGGTCTTAGATGTAACTTAAGAATAGTTTGTAATGCAATAAATCAAATTCAATAAATACTATTTATTCCAAAAATCATGAAAAAAAAATCAAAATTTGCATATATATGGTGAATAGAAAAAAAATACTGCTTTGATATGAACACTGGCTTTCACGCGTAGTTCACAACAAATATTTAATCAAAGGAAGAAAAAATATAATTTAATGTGAATCATATTTGACACAATGAGGTACTACAATTCAGTGTAAGATTTAAAATGTCTTAGATTCATAATTCTAATTTGCAGTTTTAAATTTGTGATAAGTGTATGAAATTTATTTTGTAATATTTGATTCCATTGTACATTATTATACATTGGAATATTGATAAAATCAAAAAAATATGGTTAATAATTTTATTTGGTTATAATTTGTTACAACTACTCATTTAAAACATTGCTACACATTTTTCAACATTTATGTATTTCAACATTTATGTATACATTTATGTATAACTGTTGACCATACCCGTGAAAAAATATATATCATTTAATGATGCAATTTAGCACCATATAAATTGCAAATAAAAATTTTATCTATTTGTTAAAATGAAAAAAAGCTGTTTGGCATTTTCTTCACATTTTGAAAAGATATATTAAAATTTGCAAAATTCTTCGACATACTTTTACGAGGGAAAAACGTCTACAGGATAATATGTGAGTACCCATTTTTAATGTTTGTTACCATTCAGAAAGAACCAATTTACACGGGTTCAGTGTAGAATAAGGTACCCCTTCATTTGAATACGAAATTTAATTCATCTTAAATTAGCTTTTTTGTAGTGGCCATACTGCTAGTCACATCTTGGCATCAAAATATTAAGGGGTACCAGATGTAAACTTTTATCAACACAAATTAGGTTTGTTGACTAAATTCCAATCTCAATATCATCAATTTGACATGAAAAATTTTCCAAATATTAACAATTACTGCAATATCATGTTTGTAAATTTTTTCCAGAGTCCTAAGTTTATAAATCGTATTTAGTATATTAAAGAAGTCAATAAAAAGCATTACATTGCAACTTTCTGTAACCTGAGTCTAAAATTAATATATTAACAGGCAAATAAAATTTACAAATCAAAATATAATTTCGTTAAAAAAAGAATTTGTTATCTTTATAGAAGAGTTTAAAATATTCAAATGAAATTTATGATTAAGAAAGGGTTTTAAAATTTGTTTTAATTCAATAAATGATTAATGTCGATTCTTTTATACTGCAAACTTATTATCAATTAGACAATAATAATGCTACTTAATGGAAGTAATAATGCTACTTAAAAGAAGTTAATTTGCTTTAACTGCTTTATAGTCAAGCCTAGTTTTTGATAATATTTTTTGAAAATATCATTAATGATGTGATTGAAAAATATTACACATAATTATAGATACATAGCCTTAAAATCAAAATTTATTCATTATGTTACTATAGACACATCATGGAGGAATTTATTAAGATTCATAAAAAATTTGTGGAATTTATTTCTTGACAACATGGGAATTAAAAAATCACTTTAATTCCTACATTGCGGACTAATTTACAGAAGTCAGTAAATATGGCTTACAGGAATAGCTACTGTCACCCAAGAGATGGTACCTGCTATACAAGCATTACATCACTTCAAAAATCATACCAGTCTTTAGAACAATATTGTTATGGGTACTTACAAGCCACTTTAACACAACATTTTGTATAGCTAATAAGTCTGCTGATGCAATGATTGCACACAATATGAAAATATACCTTTTCTGTTTCGAAACCTTTCTATATCAATTCCCCCAGGTGAGAGGATTTGTATACATGTACAATCAATACTTCCAATCACACTGGGAAACTGAACTATGTGAAAGAATTTTTCATTGATCTGCAAGGAAACGTAATAGTTAAATCTTTAAAAAATTGCTAAAAAAAGTTTTTTTTAAATTTCAATAAGTTCTGAGAAAACTAAATATGAATTAACTGTACTAACATATTAACCCGATACATAATTATATTTGATAAAAAAATGTGCTGTCAAATAATACCATTCATAATAATTTTTTCAACTTTTAAGGGAAAAAAGAGGTGTTAATTTATAGCTCCAATAAATAAAGAGTTAGAAAACTTTTAATTAAAATTTCCAAGTTTTAATCACATGAATTTAAAGTTTGCAGTCATTAAAAATGAAACTATTAAATGAAGTTTAAATAAATGTATATAGTCACTAAGCTACAAAATCTGGGGACAGTTAATTTTTTACGGAAATGGTTAACAAGATAATGCGTAAGTAACAGAAAGTTTAAAATAGAATTAAACACCTACACATTTTCATGCAATTCTGTATCATTTAACTAGATATTAAAAACCATGCTCTTTCTTTAATTTACTCTTTTATCTATTACATCTTTTTTAGACTTACATCCCTAGTAGCAGAGGCTCAGTGGTATTACAGTGGTCATTTACCGGTTTCATTGGTAACTCACTTTACACCGAATTTTTTCACCGGTCCGTGCCCAGTAACTTACATATGAAACGGTCACTGTATTTTCTACCGCATATTGTGCACAACACTGTTGTCGGCTGCTGATAGAGTGGTCGCTGGACGGCGGCTGCAGCATTTACTGTTGAAATTGAAGGAAAATAAAATCATGCGCAGACTTATTAATAGGTCTACACATGCGTGGCGGCCATATTTGAAAATCGTTTGTTATTTATCACCTTTTCTGTATGTCTACTTAAGACCTTGAATAATAACTTTATTTTAACAGAATAATTTAGTAAGTACTATCAACTCTCTTGAAAATATATAAAGTATATATCTCTAAAATGACTATTTACTTAATTCTATCTCATTGTTTTTACGAAGTTAATTTTTATTTTGTGTTCGTAATATTAAGTCAAAATAAGCATTGCAAATAATAATCTATTTTAAATAATATGAATTAATTTTAATATTAAATTTCACTTTAGCTTGTTCATTGTTTTTGATGTTGAATCCATAATATTAATATTCTACGATTATTATGATAATTGAAAACCAGTAGCCAACCTAAAGAGCAATGTTGATATTTCTTTTGTATATTTTTGATGTATGCTATTTTTTAATTAGATTTCTTTTTTGTTATTAGCATTAATATATGAAACTTGGCCATGAATATAGCATTTTTAAGTAAATTTAGTGATCTAAAGCTTTATTCAAAAGAAATTTCTTAAAATCTAATGTAAAAATCCATCTTAGTGATAAACATCAGGATTGATTATATATTATTATATTGTAAAGATTTTCAATAAATTGGTAAATAAAAAATGTCTATAAGTAGTTTCCAAATTTTAATAAAACTTAAAGTTTAATTATTTTACATTTGAAATTTAATTATATTCTCACAATTAATTTTGATACAATAATTTCTATGACTTCATAATAAAATTAATTTTATCTTTGGCTTGTTTATAGTGAACTGTTGAAATTACTCCATGTTGTTAAAGTCAATTTCGAGCATAGGTCAATGTACAGTTTGTGTACTAATATTATTTTTTATACTTAAATGAATAACCAAGAGTTTTATGTATGTATTATAATATGTTTACATTACAAATAAATTCTTCCGTTGAATAGAAAGTAAAAAAGGTGTTTTCCTATTACTTCACTGCTTATAAACATGAAGAAATAGCTTCGGCTCAACAGTTTATGGGTTTGAATCCCAGCTTGGGATTGGATAGTGGTTCGGAATCCACTTTAAACTGTATGTCCTGGTCTAATTAGTTTCACAAGCAAAAAATGTAAATAAAATGTTTGTATTATTTTTAGTATTTTCTATAAATGTAAATCTTTTTAAACAATACATGATGAAAATGGAATATTTAGGACTAACTTATGATTTTTTTCTTTCCCATTATAGAAGTTTTCCACTGGATCAAAATATTAATTGGAGTATATAGATAAACTTTATAATTTATAAGTTTTCCGTCTAAATTTAAATCATAATTTTAATAATCTTTTAACAACTTTAAAATCACATGACATTTCAGTATGATATTTAAAACTATTTTGTTAGATTAAGCATAATTTATTCAGAAGCAATCTAATGTTAATAGTATCAAATAAAAATACTTGAAAAGTTATGTTGTTGCTGATATTCATTTTTTTATTTTTATTTGTAGCTTCTACTCAATGCCATGGCAGCTTTATTACAGATAGTGATGTACAGCAATATACTAATAAATGGCTTATGTGTGCTTCTGACAAAGATGGGAGACACTTAAAAAGAGCTTTGGAAAAAGCCCAGGGTCTGATGTATATAATATGTAAAAAAAGAAATAAATAAAATAATAATAAACCTTTATCTTTTGTGAACATTTTGTTTTTGTGATTAAATTCATAAATATAAAATGGAGAATTTAACAAATATTTTTTTAAAAAAATATGAAATAGGAACACTTGTAACTGAGAATACAACTGTATTTTTAATCTCATCACAATAATAAATTTAATACACTTATTACAAAAATTTATAACTTTTTATCACCCTTAGCTCTGCAAATATTTCTTTTAATGAAAATCAAGAATATTCATATTGTTACAAATTTGTAAATAATGATTATATTTGTCTTAAAATATCTCAGACAGATCAGAAATTCTCACATTTTGGGCAAAAATTGCGGTATTTAGACGTGTTGTAGTTTAAAAGCGGATTTCCTAATGATTTGGCGACTTGGCGACATTTGGCGATATTCTTGGCGACTTGGCGACGGTTGGCGAGATTCTTGGCGACTTGGCGAGAAATCGATACTTCTGGAAACATCCATCACCTAAGCTCTAGGACCAATATTTTCCGAGATAGCCTAGAAGCTTCCAGAGCCTTGGCGAAATTGGTAGATTTCTCCGCCAAGTCAGGTATAAATACCGCAGCCCGACATGGAATAGTAGTAGAGTTTTGTGTAGACAGTCAGTTAGTGAAGACGATTAGTTGTGACTGCTAGTTGTTCTCTGTCTGAGGTATTTGAGACCTGTGATTGGAAGCTATTTCTTATTGTATCTGACGAATTGTAGCTGTATAATTGTGATTGTTACAGCGGGAATTTCGTTTATCTAGTGAAGTTTTTTACGAATAAAAGTCTTGTGTTCATTAAGTGGTTGCTTTATTCAACTCTCAATCAACACGAACCCGTGGAGCTCGGTACAACTGGTGTCAGAATCGGGATTGAAGAGTTGATGCAGCGTGTCACAAGAAAAATGGATATGGATTTAATGAAAAGTCTTCTCGAAAAATTAGCGGAGCAGATGGCTGAGATGAAAGCTGGACAAGAAGAGATGAAAGCAAGACAAGAAGAGATGAAAGCTGGACAAGAAGAGATTAAAACCGAGATGATGAAAGAGATAAAATCTGGACAGGAGGAGATGAAAGCTGGACAAGAAGAGATTAAAACCGAGGTGATGAAAGAGATAAAATCTGGACAGGAGGAGCTTAAAAGGAACTTAAGAAGGACATTGTAAGTGTTAAAGAAGAATTCTCCAACATCATTCAGGAGAAGATGAATGCAATGGAAGATAAGGTAACTTCAGTTGAAACTAAAGTTCTGGAGATAGAAGAAAACGTTGAAGAAGCATTAGACAATATGAATAAGAAGATTGAACGCTTGGAGAAGCAAATGTCAAACAAACATGAAGAACCCAACGTGGCATTTGTGCCTTCCCTAGCCAATATTAAACTCTCAACATTTGATGGGAAATCATCCTGGCAAGTATACAAGACCCAGTTTATGATGGTAGCGGAAGCTAATGGATGGAATCCCCGAGCCCAAGCTTTTCACCTGGCGGCTTCTTTAAGAGGAGACGCGGCTGACATCCTCGAGACGCTTCCGGAGGAGCAGAGGCACGATTTCCAAGCCCTATCGAGTGCGCTTGAGCTGCGGTTTGGAGATAAGTGCACTAAAGAATATAGCAGACTACAGTTAAAGTCCCGCTATCAAAAAGCGGGTGAAAGTCTGCAAGAATTGGCTGCCGATATTCAGCGACTTTCCCATCTAGCATTTTCGGACTGCCCAGCTGAGACACGTCAAGATCTGGCTCTCCATCACTTCATCGATAGTGTGCGGGATCCGGAGATACAGAAAACACTTAGACTCGCCGATGTCAAAGATATTGGATCTGCCCTAGTCTACGCACATAAGATAGAGGCTGCCCAGCAAGCCACGCGTAAAGACCAGCACTACATCAGAGCCGTCTCTGCTACTGATACGAACTATGATCTAAGAAAGCAAATTGAAGATCTGCAGCGAAAATTGCGTAGCTTAGAATTGAGTAAAGGTGGCAGAAACACAAAAATTCAGTGTTGGACTTGCGGTGGAGTCGGACACGTCCGTAGATACTGTCCGAAAACAAAAGATGGTGGAATTTCTAAAATGGAAATACGTCAACGCAAAGAAACTCTTCAAAGAAATACTGATGCATTATCAAGGAAACCGTGTAATGAAAGCTGCCGATATTGTTCTAGAGTAGAGAAGAACTATCAGTTAGTAAATCCTTCGGTACGCCAAGTTACTGTTTCACCTCCATTGAAACCAGACCCATGGAGTGATAAAGAACTTAGAAAAGCCCAAAAAGAAGACCCAGATATAAATCCAATTTTAGAATTAAAAGAATCTTCCAGTATGAAACCAAGTTGGCAGGATATCTCCACCTACAGTCCTGCTACTAAGCAATATTGGGCTCTTTGGGACTCACTCCATATAAGAAATGGTGTCTTATACAGGAAATGGGAGTCCGATGATGGACGTAATTTCAAATGGCAGCTTGTTCTTCCAAAATCAAGAATTTCAGATGTTTTGAAAGAATTGCATAGTAGCTCAACTGGAGGCCACTTTGGAGTAATGAAAACTCTACAGAAGGTTCGAGAACGCTTCTATTGGAGCAAAACTAGACAAGATGTAGAGAAATGGTGTCAATCTTGTGATGACTGTGCGGCACGTAAAGGACCGAAGAAACGTAGCCGAGGAAGATTGCAGCGGTACAACGTAGGAGCACCTTTTGAGAGGATAGCATTGGACATTTTGGGTCCTTTACCACGATCCTCAAATGGCAACAAATACATACTAGTTGTCATGGACTACTTTACTAAGTGGCCTGAAGCGTTTGCAATCCCCGATCAAGAGGCGACTACAGTAGCCGAGGTTCTAGTGCAACAATGGGTTTCCAGATTCGGCACACCCTTACAAATTCATTCTGATCAAGGGACAAATTTCACCTCTGTTGTGTTTAAAGGAATGCGTCAAATTCTCGGAATAGACAAGACGCAGACCACGCCACTACACCCACAATCGGACGGCATGGTAGAGAGATTTAACAGAACCATCTTGAATAATCTCTCACTTATGGTTTCAAGAAATCAGCAAGATTGGGATTTGAAGCTACCGCTGTTTCTACTTGCATATCGCAGTGCTGTCCATGAGACTACCGGATATACTCCTTCACAGATGCTCTTTGGTCGCGAACTTCGTCTCCCTTGTGATCTTCAGTTTGGTCGTCCACCGGATACATCTTCATCGCCAGAGGAATACCTTCGAGACCTTCAGGCACGTCTTGAAGATGTCCATAACTTCGCTCGAGACCGAATCAACCTGACGACCGAAAGAATGAAGACAAGGTATGACACAAGAGCGACGGGACATGAATTCCAAGAAGGTGACAAAGTTTGGTTGTGGAACCCGATTCGACGTAAAGGACTTTCTCCAAAGTTGCAAGCCAACTGGGAAGGTCCCTACACAGTCCTAAAAAGACTGAACGACGTCGTGGTTCGTATAAGGAAATCATCTTCTTCAAAACCAAAGGTAGTACATTATGATAGATTAGCTCCTTATCGTAATGTAGAGTAAAAATTAGTAGACCATGGTCTGTTTGTAAATAGTTCAGATAATTTTAATCTTTTCTATTTTCTTGTATTTTTAGTTGCTTGTGTATGTAATGTGCTCTGTATCCTCTTGAAATGTAAATTCTTTTATATTAAATTTGGCCTCCTATCAGGGGATTGTACTGCCCGGGACGTGCAGTCCTTGAGAGGGGGCAATGTTACAAATTTGTAAATAATGATTATATTTGTCTTAAAATATCTCAGACAGATCAGAAATTCTCACATTTTGGGCAAAAATTGCGGTATTTAGACGTGTTGTAGTTTAAAAGCGGATTTCCTAATGATTTGGCGACTTGGCGACATTTGGCGATATTCTTGGCGACTTGGCGACGGTTGGCGAGATTCTTGGCGACTTGGCGAGAAATCGATACTTCTGGAAACATCCATCACCTAAGCTCTAGGACCAATATTTTCCGAGATAGCCTAGAAGCTTCCAGAGCCTTGGCGAAATTGGTAGATTTCTCCGCCAAGTCAGGTATAAATACCGCAGCCCGACATGGAATAGTAGTAGAGTTTTGTGTAGACAGTCAGTTAGTGAAGACGATTAGTTGTGACTGCTAGTTGTTCTCTGTCTGAGGTATTTGAGACCTGTGATTGGAAGCTATTTCTTATTGTATCTGACGAATTGTAGCTGTATAATTGTGATTGTTACAGCGGGAATTTCGTTTATCTAGTGAAGTTTTTTTACGAATAAAAGTCTTGTGTTCATTAAGTGGTTGCTTTATTCAACTCTCAATCAACACGAACCCGTGGAGCTCGGTACAATATTTAAGTCAATTTTTCTGTTGTTAATATAAAATTGATGAAAAACAATATCAAAAAGGAATTAAACAAAGTTGTCTTGTGTTCTATATTAAAATAGAATCAATGTTCTATTTTAAATAAATCAAAATCTCTTGATTAGATATGCTCTATGTTATATACCTATTGTTTCAAATACATTGGAAGAACTAAATGAATAACTTATGAATGAATTTATGAGGACTTGTTAAAAATATATCTTACAGAAGCAATAATAATGTTTTTCATATTTTTGCAATTAAATGTCTATTGTAAAATTTAAAAATTTTTTAGAAAATCATAACAATTTACAGTCTGCTAATTCAAATTTTATTTTTCTAAAATTGGAAATCATTTAAAAAATTTTTAATGAAAATTGTCTCAAAGCAAATTCATTGGAGTGTTTCTATTAGTAAAAAAATAAAATAATGAAAGCAAATTTCTAATAAGCAAAGTTTTATCTCTAATAATCTAATAACCATTTCATCCTCTGATATCTCAAAGAGGGAAACAATATTAGATGATCGGTAAAATGTTTCATATTAATTTCACTTAAATATACTATCTGATTTTTTTATTACATTTTGAATTTATTCAAAACTATTAAAAAAACTACCTTCCAATACAAGTATTTTTATCTATGAAAATACTTATGGGTAAAATGTAATTTATGTAAAAAAAAATGGGTTGTCCTCAATATTGTCTGGCTTAGTAAAAAAAATACACTATCGTTAAATTATTTTTAAACAATAGTGTATTTTTGATATTTAAGCCAGAAAACATCATTAGTATACGAGTAGAATACAAAATTGCATGGCATAGTATCATCGCTGCACTCACTCCCTTTTCATCGAATCTTAAAAACTCACCGGGCCATATGCCATAAGCTCATTACACCGTGCACTTAAACTGAATGGGCGGGAGTACCACAACCACTTTCCAGCCGAGGTGACAAATAGTGCACTGTTCCATGCACTATTGCCGCACTGGGGCCGCTGAGTTTCCATCGGTTCGAGTCGTTAACCCAATCACCACCCCAGTGTTGAATTGCCACTAGGGATATACTTATCCAAAAGAATCATGAATGTTTTTGAAAATTAAACATTTCTTTTATCAAACATCTTAACAATAGAAGACAATGAGTGTAGACAATGTTATTGGTAAAATTTTAATAAAATGCGGTCGCAAAAAAGCAATAGCTTTGCTTACTTTGGAGATCACTTTTAAAATTGTTGATTGGCTTACCTCTGCTATATCACTAATTACAAGTTAGAGAGAAGTGGCGACAGATTTGTCCGTACATCTCTGGAAGAATAACCTCAATATTTCCATTTGAAATAACAGTTCTGCTCTAAATTTTGGGAATATTCTTGTTTCTAGATCTGACCAAGATTTTCGTCAAGAGATATCACTTGTGGATTTCCATTTAATCCTCTTTCAGGTTTCTTTTTAGGTCTAATATTCCATTTACAACATTCTAGTTCTCAAGAAACTCTAATAAGCGCTGCAGATTATAATATAAATTAGTGTATAAAATAATTATCTTTAAATTACGACACATTTGAAATTTGTTTCGCAAATAGTTAACACTAAAAGCTACACAAGAATTGAAAAGAAATGCGCATGATCACTTATCGCTTATATAAATTGCACATGCACAATCAGGGTTAACCTTGTTTTATAGGAAGGTACAGTTCTTAAACATACAGCTAGATTTTCACCTCGGTTACTCATTTTGAAGTTGATGGTGAATACCGTTTCAGATTTGACCCGGGATTTCGCTCGTACCTAGCGGTCAAGGTTGACGGTGAATACAGCCATCTGTCTATGTTTCTCATGACGTCAGTGAATACTATCGATTAGATACTCTTGATGTTTACAGTTGTGGTATATGTTGAGAATTTTTCATCAATGCCTAATACAAGTCAATAACTGGCAATATGTTCTTTCGCAGCACGTTGTTGGTGTTTTGTTTACAAATTTAGAACTAAGAATTTTAGCAGTACGCGTTAGCTTTTCGTGCTGACAATCCTGTTGAATATTTAAAATGGGGCGCATTCTCTATAAAAAGGTGAAGTTTTTAAATATCCTGCTGAATTTATGTTATTTTTCTATTTAATATTTCTTGAAAATTTCAAATTTGTATTTTAGTGTTTGTACCATGATGAATTTCATTGAACTACATGAAAAAAATTAAAGCGATTAAATTACGTATAGTTAATGATTTTTAAATAATGTATTTCCTTTTTTAAATATTCTAATATGCTTGTTCTTAAGTGTATCTAGATGCGTTAAACGCTTTCTATAAAATTTCATTTTTAATCAAACGTGTTCCTTTGTTTTTTTAAGGGGATTAGCATTCATAAAAGCGTTGAAAATATAAAAATAAGTTGCACCAGCCATCAGTATTATAATAGTAAGCTCCAAATGCCAAGATCTTCTGAACGTTGAAATCATACATTCCTTAAATGTACCAGTTACTTTATTGAGCAGTTTTCTTGGGAAAAAAATAATTCAACATGACGGAAATTTCAATATAAATATTTTTTTCTTAAGATAAATAGAGAGATAGAATTTGTTAAGCAAAATTAAAGAATCTTGATTTAGTTGCTGTTTTTAGAAGTTCATAAATATTTTTTCAAAATCTTTAAAGGTTACTGTTAAAATATAACAATAATGCAAATTAAAATATACACTGTATCACTGAAGTAGTACCTCAAATTATTAGTAGTTTTTTTGGCGTATATAAATTAATTTGAATTTTAAATAATTTACGAAGTTTTGGCCTGCAAATTGGGCCTTATCCCCTAATGAATTAAATTGCTTAAGTTAATTCTTTTGAATACAATTTTTTTTATATAAAAACTGGTAAAATATCAAGAATTTTTTTTACAGAAAATAATTATTTAAGTGTAATGTAAGTTATGTAGTTTCAATTGTTATCATTGACTATAGGTAGCAACAGATGTAAAAGTTATAAAAAATTTAACAGAGTAAACATTATTATTGCTTATTTATATTGAATTTCTAAGTAATAAAATGAAATTGTTATACTTTAAAATATAAGATGGATTAAAATTTTAGTTTAGTATGATCATGAAGCATAAAGCTC
The DNA here is from genome assembly GCA_037975125.1 of Latrodectus hesperus. Taxonomy (NCBI): domain Eukaryota; kingdom Metazoa; phylum Arthropoda; class Arachnida; order Araneae; family Theridiidae; genus Latrodectus; species Latrodectus hesperus. Next base: position 69,497,411 of record CM075858.1, read on the forward strand.
TATATCGCAGTTCCTGCAACAGTATCTTGTTTTTTTAACTTTTTGAAAGTAATGCATGAGCTGCTATCTATGATAATTAAGTTTAATTATAATATATTTTCACTAGAACAGATCTCAAACAGGTATTAGAAATAAAATAACATACGATATACAAAATTGCCTGTGTGAATTTTGTTTACAAATTTGGCAGTAACTTTCACGTATGTAAAACATGGATAAATGCATTGAGAAGTTAAAAGAAAATAACAGGAAAATCTATTAATTTTTATGCATTTAGTTAATTTCAGGGAAAATTATATTTACATTATTAGTAAATGTTAAATTTTATTGTAATTCTTATCTATGATTTTAGGGTGAAAGAGGAATCGCCACATCTTATATTAGTAGAAAGCAAGCATTGAAAAAGTTGCAGTTGTCTTTAAAGGATTTTAGGTAATATAATCTTTTTACGTCATTATAAAAATATTAGTATAGAAATATATAAACATTTATTTTTAAGGGGCAAATATAATGAAAACATGTATTAATTTCAAGATTTTACCAAGAAAATCAATTTTGGAAAACATACTATACTAAATAAAATTGGTTCAACATTGTGATTTCTGTTTTTTTTTGGGGGGGAATGAATCTTTTTACAAAATGTCAGATTTCATATTTAAAAATTCAGAAATATATTAATCCAGAACTTTTTGGTGTAAATTTGAATTCCATTTCGGATAACCTTAAACTTGACTTGACAGAATATTGTGAAAGGTGATTCTTATTGAATACTAAAATTTCAAAATGTAAATCCCCAGTGTTAGGATTAAATGTATTACATTGTATTACAGAGAATTTTAATCTAGTTTGTCTACTATATTAAAATTGAAAATAACACCAAGCCCACACAGTTCACAGTTATGTAATCTTTTACCTTATTTATTTTAGGTAATTTTATAAAAGTTAAAATATATTTAGTTTACTAACCAGTGAGAATACATTTATTCAGTTAAAAGGAATTTGAATACAATGAAATATTTGAGAAAGAACTGTACTTATATGTAATAAAATACTTTTCAGCATACCAAATTAATCATATTGATGTGATAAGTGAGAAAATTGAATAATTAAACATTTTGTTCTCTCTTGATATATGTTCTTGTCATTTTATAAAGCATTTACCTTTAAATTTATTGTTATATTAATGTAACATTTTTTTTCGAAATATATTTCATTATGTAGAACAATTTTCATTTTTATAAAAATTATGCCTGTATATCTATAATATGTTCTACATCTTTTCTTTCATAGGTTTTCAAAAGTATTCAAAACTTCTCTCTAAATTATTAAAATATTACTTCTTCTAATTGTTATTTTAATAATTATTTTGTAATTTATTTTAAATTTTACAGAAGATTATGTATCCTAAAAGGAATATATCCAGTTGAACCACCAAATAAAAGGAAGGCAAACAAAAAAAGTTCCACTAACAAAACCTATTATTATCTGAAAGACATCCAGTTTTTGGCTCATGAACCTTTGATAGAAAAGTTTCGTTCTTTTAAAGTAAGTTGAACTATAATTTTTTGTATGAAGAAATAAAGTTAATTTGCCAAATTGTATAATTACTTATACCAGTTGATAGAGTTTGTTTAAATTAATACTGTATTTTTTAAAAGATCTAAGTACCATTTTCTTTATATTTTGCTTTTATACATAGATTTTTGTCAAACGTTTGAAAAAAGCAATCGGGAAACATGATCAAGATGCTAGCAAAAGGCTTCGTGAAAATCAACCTATTTTCAAACTTGATCATGTAGTTAAAGAAAGGTAAGCTGATAATTTAACTAAGTATTTATTTTTTATTAACACAACTGTAAAATCTAAATTTTTCTTTTATCTCATTAGAAACTTTATGATTCTCTATCTGTTTTAGCTTTATTATTTTAATTTGTGTATGGTTATTTATCTTGTTTTTCATACAGTTAAGCTTTATATTTCTAAAATACAAATGTTTCATAACATCAAAATATATAAAAGAGAAATCAGCATTTCTTTTCATATTTTTAAAGAATAAAATGCATAAAATATTTTTTGTACTTATTGAAGACATTTTCTTAACAATGAAATAACATAAAGTATGAAAAAATTAGTAACAAATGTAGTTGATGACTTTTTATTGTACATAAGCTTACATGTATTATTGTAAAAGCTTTTAATGCAAGTTTTTCAATTTACAATGTAAAATATACTATTGATTAATATTTTTACCATCAAACTTGTTTATAATGATCCCAAAATAACCACAGTATTTCCTTGTTGTAACAGGGTTTGCACAACTCTTGAAAACTCCTTAAATTCCAAAAACATTTTAAGGGCCCTTGAAACTCCTAGAACTTTGACTTGACTCCTTGAAAATCGTGAATTACTCCTGGAATTTTTCTTACCTTGATGCATTTATTTTTTCTTGAAAATATTATAATTTTTTGATTTTTTTTGTTTTAATATTTTAAAATTGTCAAAAAACTCAATTCATTATAAGTTTTTAATATTGCCACCAGATGGCAACTCAATTGTTATTAAAATTTTTGTATTCTTAACTATTGACTTGTATTAACATTAGCTACAATAATAGCTAGTTCAGCTACAATAATTTCATGATAATTCGGTTTAGTAGTATTTAGATTTATCTTAAGTGAAGTGAAGTAATCTACAAACAAAATCAATATGTTACGCAATTAAAACTGGCAATTTTAATTTATTCTTTTTCTATTTGCTGCTGTTTTCCTTATATTGTATAAAACTCTTTTGAATATTAATATTTAAATATAAAATTTTTGAGTTAATACACATTTCCCATGTTTCCCTTGATGAAAATTACGTATAATTTAATTGAATTAGGATAAATTTGTTTATTAATGAAATAAAGACTGAAATAAATTAATTAATATGCCTGGCAGAAAGTGTCTCTTCAATGACCAGTGGACTCTGGAAAAGCCATACAAAGATTGGCTTTTGCATGGTTCAGAAAAAACACATGTCCATTGTCTGTTTTGCAAGAAAGACTTCTGTATTTCAAATGTGGGTGAATCCTTAGTTAAATTCCATATGAAAGGGAAAAACCATATATATTCATTAGAAAAACTATATCTGCTAAAAGTCTACTCATTTAAAAGATTTTTTCACTTCTGCTGATCCTGTTAAAGAATGTGAATTTGGATTCATTTGTTTCTTCAAAAGAAGTTTTAAAGGCTGAAATTCTATGGGCCCTTAAAGTTTTAAATAGCGGATTAAGCTACAGTTCTTGTAACACTATAAATGGCCTCTTTCAAGCAATGTTTCCAGATAGTGCTTTTGCAAAGCAATTCAGTTGTGCTGAAAAAAGTGTGCTTATTTAGCAGTTTTTGGAATTGCACCTTATTTTTCCAACTTATTGAGGAAGTTAGGAATGTTTCTAATTTGTTTCTATTTGATGAAAGCTTAAATAATCATCTGCAGACAAAACAATTGGACTGCAATGTAAGATTTTGGGATAATGATAAAGTTAAAACATGGTATTACTTATCCGATTTTTTAGGTCATTCAACTGGAGGTATTTAGTTTGAAAAAGTGAATGAGAAGTGCTTAGAATTAGGAACAAGTGGATTATTTCAGTTGTCAATGGATGGCCCAAATGTAAACTGGTTTGTTTTTACTAAAATGGCTGATTTTTTAAAAAGTGAACTTCATTCAAATATTGTAACTGTCAGAAGCTGCAGCTTACACATTCTACACAATGCTTACAGCCATGGATATTCCTCATTTCCAGTAGTTGAGGTAACAGCAAGTACAGTTTACAGACTATTTAAGGACTCACTTGCTTGTAAGGATGACTTCGATAACTATGGCCCAGTCGTAAAATTTCTTTTAAAGTTTTGAAAACATCGATGGTTAGAAAATATAAGTGTTTTCAACAGATTACTTGAAATGTTACCATATCGTAAAACATATATGTAATTTGTTCAAAAAAAAATCCTGTTTCCAAATCTTTTGATGTTGTATAGAAGTTTACAAAAGATATACTTTTTTCTGCTAAATACAATTTTTTATTTTATATTTATTGCTCGGGAAGTAGAATCTTTTCTGACACTTTATCAAACTGATAAACCGATGTTGCCATTTATTGCTGGAGACTTTCATGCATTGTTAAAAAGCCTGATACAAAAGTTTTTATAAGAATCTTTGCTATCTGAATCTATTGGAAATGTCTAAAAACTCCAAAATTACTCATTATTTTATACAATGTATAATCCAGTATTATATTGAATGTTGATTATTTAAATAAAAAATTTTCTGTTAGTCTTTTGATATAATCATTAATGATTTTAACTCAAATAAAAAATAGTCTCATTAATGTTTACAGTTATTTATTTTTATCATTTACAGAAATGATTGAAAATACTGCATGTACATAATTATATACATATTTGGTTAAGAACATTTTTTAAAATAAAATAAAAAAAATATTTAACATGAATGTTGATTCCTCCTGGAAATTTTTGATTTGACTCCTGGAAAACTCCTGTAATTTGATTCTTGGAAATCTGTACGAACCCTGTTATAACCAAATGCTTGGAAAAAGCATATGTGTATATATTTGATGCAGTTCCATTTTACCCCTGTATGATAATTGTCATAATAAAGAATAATTGTAATTACTTTTATAAATATTCCATTTTCATCGTGCTTGTTGTTTCATGTTGAAACTTTTAAAAAATAATGCAAAATTTTTGTTTCATTTTATAAACTAAATAATTATGTATTGCATTGCTGCAAATTTATTGATAAAACTTGTTTAAATGGCAATGTTATTTCTGGACAATTGATAGTTCAAAGAACTTTTTCTGCTCATTATCTCTTCAGATTTTCTAACAATAAAATGACAAATGTTATCTGATGGTATTGTCAAGATACTTGTTTCTTTTTGAGCGATCCCATTAGTTCTACCCTCTTTTTGAATATTGGCTTTTGGATACATGAAATAAAACTAGTAATTCAGTTCAAAATGCAAAATAATAATAATAATTTTTTTCAATTTGTAATCTTTTCAACAATATAAAGTAGATGAATTTATCTTCATTTTCATTCTCTTCAGTGCATTTTCGCAGATACTTTGCACCTCTGTTCAAAAGGAAAGCAGGGAATGTTATCTTTTTTTATTGCTACATATTCTATCCCCATAAACCCATTGAGGCAGAAAAATATGCCCAGTGTTATTTTTTCTCTTGATAAATAGACTTTGGATGATTTGGCCTGGTCCTCTTATCTTTCTCTATTCATGGCCCAAAGTGTATATGTACAAATTTCTCTAAGATAATTATTTTAATCAATGATGGTAGTGTGCAACGTCAGAAGTTCTTTTTCGCCAAGTTTGATGGATGTCAATTTCATTAACCAAAAATAAATAAATCTAATGACTATTGTGAAGGGCAAATAAGAATTCTGAAACCAGTTGCCCTTCTTGATTCCAATTACATATGTGACATCGCCACCTTGCGCTATTTTCTTTGATAGATACAAATCATATTAAACAAATTGGAACATTTTTTGCTCTGAAAGGATATTTCTACATCATTGAAAATATTCTGTCAAATCTGCTTCATTATTTGGGAGATCAAAAAGAAGCATGTTAAAACGAATTTTGAAAATCAACTAGAAAAGGCCTCCACAAACTAAAGAGTGTGACTTTTACTGATTATTTACAATTTTTTTGCCTCTTTGCAAGAAACATACTGTTTCTTTGGAATATTTTTTAAGATTGCAGGGTTTTAATAGAATAGTACCATGAATTTTATTACATATAACTTTAATTAAAAAATTTGTTTTAGTTTTTATTTCTGTATAGTATAGATTTATTTTGTGTCCTTTTTTGAACTGTCTCATTGTTTCTTTTTTATGTCATTATTTTTTGAAAGATTCATCATCCAAAACATATCATTTGCATTCCTGTCTTCAAAAAATGTATTAAGTGTTTTTAAGCACTCAAAGAGTTTTCATTATTTTTCATGGGTGTTAGCTTGAATTTCAGCTATAATATTCTTGTTTCAGTAGTGATAACATTGGCCCTAATAGATACATAATTTTAAGAATACACATTTTGAAATTTTCTAAGTTGCATCCTTTTTTACTTTTCTGAATCCTACTGAGATATTTGTTTCATCTTTGCAGAATTTTTCATAAAAATGTTTCACAGAGTTTGCATTTTTTTTTTATGAAGTGCTCTTGCATTTTATGCACTTTCACTCTTTTTACCTGTATGCTTGAACTGACTTGTGCTTTCTACTCTTTATCTTAAAGTTGCTTTATAAGAGAACAGTTTGTTTAATGAAAAGACAAATGTTATAGCATCAATGATTTCCAAATTTGCAGGCTGTCCATCCAATTGAAAAAAACTTCTAACAATTGATAATTACAAAAATTTTCTCAAATCATTTTTATATATAATTAAAAAATTAAATGTAGCTGGTTACATCATTAATGTAAAACCTATAAAATTTTTTAAAAAAGTTTCATAATTAAAAACTTTTTTACTATTGCCACCTATTTGCCTAAGGTCACTTAACGTATGCAACATTAATTACTGAATTTAGTCTCTTGTTTCTATTCTGGAAATATGTGTAGATTGTTAATGCTGTTTGGAATGTTCTTTATAACATTTGTTGTCATTGTTGTAAGATTTAGAACCTTTTTCTTTCACCAAAGATTGAATTGTCATTTTTTCAATATTTTTGTCATATGATATAGGTTTGTATATCATACCACAAAGATTATAAAAAATATCACATGTTATTCATGTTAATTAGACAGCTGAATGGTTAACTCCTCTCTCAATGGTGCAGTTTGTTCTCTTTGGACCTTGCACCAGAAAAGCCCAACCAACCTCCCTCTTACAACAAACTCTTAAGCTCAATTTGGGACTTCAATTCTTGCAGTGATTGTACAAGTTTTTTATGATTTAGAATACACATTTTAGGCTGTAGGTTCCAGTTACATTTAACTTGTGTGCAAAAAGCAACTGTAAAGGACTAGCAAGTCAATATCTCATTTTACCCCCAACATTTTTCTCCTTCCATAAGTAGCAATTTTTTTATTTCAAAATAATTTTTCAATTGGTTGTTTCTTTTACCAATTATTTTATCCGTGTAATAATATGTGAAATAAAGTTAATTAAAATTTTATCAATATTAAGTAATTTATTTTAGATTATTGTTGGCTATTAGATATTTTATATTTGGCTTCATAACAAACTCAGTGTTTGAAAGATATTTATATATAAAACACTCAGCTAGTTTTAGCCTTATTAAGGTTTAACTTCTATTGGCTGTATCTCTTTTAAATTACAAATTTACAAATCTATTAATCTAATATTTAATGCATTTAGAAATTGATTAATTATTGATAATTATATGATGTAACACATATTTGATTATAGCTTTTCTTTTGCTTTAGGTATCCTACATTTATTGATGCGTTGAGAGATCTTGATGATGCTGTTTCTACTTGTTTTCTCTTCAGTACTTTCCCCAAAACTCGAAACATCAAAGTTGAACTCATACAGTTATGTCGTCGGCTCACGGGTACTTTGTTTTATAAAAATTATTATAATAGTATAAAGGCACTTCTCTGTGTCATTTTAAGTGACCATTGAATTTCTTGCTTAATTTGTTCTTAAACATCTGTAGATGTTGAATGTTCAAAAGTAGAGAGATGTATATGTATGTATCAAAAATTTATTTCGAGGTATATTTTGTAATTATGTATTACATAATTCAAAAAAATCAGTAGAGTTGGTAGCTATGTATTACATAGCTGCCAACTCTACTGATTTTATCGGGAAACTCCTGATTTTTCATCATTTTTCCTGATTTCCCAATAATCTAGGAAAAATCTACTGATTTTTGGCAATTTCAGTGAAAAACTTAAAAACAGCCAATATTTGGTGGGAAAAAGTATATGATACATAAATATATGCATAGGAATTAGTGTCAGCATAGAATTTTTTCTATTTTGTTTCTATTTCTGTGTAACAAAATGTTAATTATTAATCCTACACAACTTTTCTTTGGGGGGCATTTGCAATATCTGAGAGCAAAGTGTATGTGTGTGTGCAGAATATTCATACCTATTATAATATATGTAATTCCTGCATTAAAGTTAATTTACTATTGACAAAAATATTTGAAAAATTGATTTTCTAAAAATGTGTCTGAAGAGTTGTAGAAAGATAAAAGATTATTTGTATATTGTGATTATTTTCTATTTTATTTACATTTTTTCCAAAACCATTGTCCCTGTTGAAATTTTCTGATATTCATCAAATATCTAAGATTTCAGGCAAGAATTTTTCTGTAAATTATTTTCATCAATGCTTTGTTGATTTATATTGATTAATTATTTATTTTGTATATTAGCATTATACTTACCAAATGCCTTAAATTAATTGGCTAAATTAATTTTGTTATGCATTGGTCTGTACTCTTATAACGCCTATTACATTCACAGTCATCTTGGATTTTATGTAACATTGTATCCTATTGTAAACAATTGTAGTTTTGTTATTTTAAAATTAATATTTTCAAAGGTGTAAAATGTTGCAGCTATCCTCAAAATAAACTAATATAGGATGGTAACAATAAAGTATATAAAAAATTTTCTTGGCAAATAATTTTTTGTATAATCTATTATAGAAATTTCTTTGTTGTTCTATCTAGTAAACATTTAGTTCTTACCTAATCAAATATTTTGCTCCCAGTTTTTATTGAAAAATGTGCTAATGAATAGTTTGGATTCATGGCAATAATCCTAATTTTCTTTTCAAATTGTGTATCTCATTTCATATGATTATGTATTTAGATGTACTTCTAAGCACAAATGTATTAAATGTTTTGGATTACAGTCACTACTGAACAATTAAGGATGTGTGCTTGCATTTCATATTTTGTTGGCTTACTTCCGTGTAATATTTTTTAAGGGTCCCATTGCACACTCACAATTTTCCTTCTTCGCAAGCAAAAAATGTTTGTTGAGCGACAAATAAACCTTTTTTTTTTTTTTTTTATCCTACGCCCGACCTTGGTTTTTCAACCATCAGTCTCTGTCGGGCAGCCCAATACAATCTTGAGGTGAATGAAAAGTCATCTTCCGCAGAATTTCTATCTGCGACGTCCGAAAGTCCACGGCAAGTGAAAAGGTGGTCACCAGTCATATCCTCTAGTCCGCAAAAAGGGCAGATTGGAGAGTCCCTCAAACCCAAACGGTGAAGGTGTTTTTGCAGATAATCATGCCCAGATTTAAGGCGAAAATTTGCCACTCCCACAGCTCTGTGGAGGTTATATGGAATAGGCTTTGTTAGTAAGGAAGCCCATGCTTTCTCCTGTATATACAAATATACCTAACCAAACCCTTGAATGCTTAAGTAAGACCACTTTTATTAAAATTTTAAAACAATAACTAATGGGTTCTCAAATGCCTTAACACCAATTTTCATCTCTTATGCTGTCAGATACATGTTATGTATATTTTGATAGACTTTTATATTGCTAGAAACAAGCATTTGTAATGAAATAAAGGGGAAAAGTAATAATATAAATAGTATATATATGTTTATGTATACATTTTTCAAATTTTCAGTTTCTCTGTAAAATAATTCTTAACTATTCCATTGTGTTTTTTTTATTAATTTAGCTGTAATTTACATTATTATTGTTGTTTATTAATCATTTGCCTTTTATAAAATGAGCCAATAAAAATATATTTCAGTAGTGATTGTAAACTCATTTGAAATTGTTTGTTCAGAATGGAAAAAATTTGTTTTAGTTAAATATTCTAGAATTTATTTTTATTGATACTACTGCACAGGGTAGGTCTTAGTCTGCGGCATAATACTCCTCCAGACAGTCTTGTCCCTGACTTTAAATTTCTTTTTGGAGACCCTTAAGGTTTTATGGTTGTTTAAGACATCATCAAGATAACTTTTCCTTGGTATTGTCTACTCCTTAGTCTTGCTGGCTTCCAATGCAAAATCTTAATCACTTAGTTATCAGGTTCTCTCAATGTACTCAAACCTTTGAAAGTCTCTGCTTTGATGAATCTTACTGTATTTTTAGTAGTAATAAGAGCTTCCAATAAATTTTAGTTATAATTCTCCAACAATTATTATTTAATTATAATCGACCAAAAAATTTTCTAAATATTTTTCGCTCAAAAATTAGTAAGTTATTTATAACTTTTTGTGTCAAAGTACCAGATGTGTTTGACACTTTTAATTTTTTTATTATTTGTTATTTTTCATTTAATTAATGCTTCTCTATTTCTACTCAATATTACTGTCATTAGCATATGCATAAATCTGAGTTGCTTTCTAGAAATAAAGCCTCACAGATCCATTTTCTAATAAAAAATTTAACTATTAACTTTTAAACTGTAAAAATGATATTCATCATTGAATCAGACACCAGCATTGGTATCGAAAATGTTTAAAAAATCGTTCTGAATTAGAATGGTAGCTTTAGATTCTTTTAAAGTAATTTTAATCAATTAAATTAGTATCTTTAGCTCAGCTAAAATTTCAATCATTTAGGATTCATTTACTGTATTAAAAGCCTTTTTCGAATCCACAAAAAGAGCAAACAGATATTATATTCGTTAAACTTCTCAGCAATTTTTCTTACAATATGAATTTAATGGACTTTGGAGTCATTTTCCCTAAAACAAGATGGGTAATTGCCTTGAACCTGTTCTGCAATTGATAGGAGCTTCTTGCAAAGTAAGCTTGTAAGTATTTTGAAGGTTGCATTTAATAATGTGATACCTCTATAATTGTTACAGTTTAGCTTGTCACCTTTTTTATAAATAGGGACAATGATTCACAAGTTTCATTCTGTTGCCATTGCCTCTTGTTTCCAGATATGGGTGATTAATTCATAGATTTTATACAATAGTGTGGCTCCTTCATATTTTATAAGTTCCACTTTAATATGATCACTTCCTGGAACTTGGGAGATTGGAAATCACCAGTCTTTGTTTCTCTGTAAAACTTTCTGCTTTCATTTTTTCCTATGATCTTCAATAAGTTTTCCAGTCTTGTCATTTACAAAAGAATTTTTTCATTTTGCTTAATGCATTTGCTATTCTGTGTTTACATTCTTAATTCTCTTTATTTGATCTATTGTAGGTTTGTAACATTCTTTACTTTGCAATGTTTTTCAACATCATGACGTCTCGCATTCTTCATTGAACCATTCTTTGGCTACCATTCTTTCCTGTTTCAATACTGTATCTTCAGCCTTCAAAATAGTCTCTTTAATAAATTCCAATTCAGTTTCTATATTTGTATTGATACTAATTTTGGAGAAATCTTTCTCTGTCTTAGACATATACTCTTATTTTGTAAAATTATTTAGTTTTTCAGTGGAAATTCCATATTTCCTTCGTTGTGAGATATTTTATGACAGATTTTAGAAACTTCAAGAATAGAAGTAGTCCACCATTTTGAAATTAAATTACTTTTAAATTATTCATAGTGGCTCCTGGATTACAAATTTACTATTTTAATTAGAATCTGTGTGAATACTGTGGGCTCCGGTGACATCTCTATAGATATGCTTTTGGCCAAGTTGAGCTTTCATATAACCAAGAACAATAACAATGTCCCTTGTGTTAGTTGAGTCATCTGAACCTCATTATAATATTGTTCTTTTATTGATTCCACAGAATTGTTAGTTGAAGCATAAATATTAAAAAACTATATTTATTCAAAAATGCCATTTCACTCTTATTTTGCATATTCTTTCACTAACTGGAACTATCTAAAAACCCATTCTATTTAAGGCCTGTTTCTCGGGCTCTCTGTAATAAAAATCAATTTCCTTTATTCTTATTACTCTATTATTTTTCCACATTATTTCCAGAAGTGCAGCAATAGCAATTCCATATTTCATTAATTGGTCAGCCACTAGCAATATTTTTCTGGGCAATAGCATTTATCTAACATTCAAAGTTCCAATCCAAAAATTGAAGTTAACTTTATCCTTCCTCATTTCTAGCTATTGACCATGAGTCCATCCTAAATTATATTGCACAACTTTCAAAACTAATAGTTTTTGCAAGATGATAAAGTTACTCTTGTGCTTAACCCCCATTCTGGAGAAGCAGGTCTCCATATTTATAAACCATCAGAGATGGGTTCCCAAATTTTTATTTTAATATATTTGTATTCTTGATTGAAAGTTTCACATTTTAAAAATATTATCAATTTTTTCCAATAGCATTTAATATTAATTTCTTTTTTCATTGCCAAAAATATTTTCATAACTTTTTTATAAAAAGATTAAAAATTACAGAATTTTTCCAGCACTAAAATTTTTATCTTAAATAATTTACTAAATAAAAATTTTAACTTTGTTTCTATGGAAATATTTAACAGTAACTAAATAAATGGCATTAAATTTGTTTTACTGGGAAAAGCCTGATAGTACTTTTACCAGATACTGTACCTCAAAGTATTCAAATTATATATTGGAAATGTAATTCTTAGAAAATATTTGCAATTATATTTATTGCTTTCAAAAGCATTTATAGTTTATTATATCTCTTATTCAATAAGAATTTGTTAATATATGATAATTTCTTTATCTTGTGAAAATTATAAAATCTTAGCATAAATAGGAAAATATAAAACTTTATTAATAATCTTTTCTTGAATAATGAAATTTCTATATATAGAACTAAAATATTTATTAGATTATTTCAGAATGTTGCCAAATTATTTATTTTATATACAGGTAACCCTCCTGTAACACGGTAGTTAGGTTCCCAGAAAATGCTGTGTTGTGTGAAATCGTGTTGTATATAGACCCAGAACAAGTTCAAAAAGGGGGTTACGTTCCAAAAACTTATTAAAAACAAATATTTTTTTTAATTCGACATATACAACTTAATTTTTATTAAATAATAAATGTATATCCAACACAAAGTAAGAAAAATATATTGTAATCTAATGCAACCCTAATTTAATGAATTTATTCGTCGTCACTGCTCAGTACAATCAACCGAGAATGTTTCACTTTCAGAACTTTTTCTCTATTTAAAGTTTTTGTATGTTTTCCCCTCTTAAAAAAATCTGTAATCGAACTTTGCTGACTAGTTCTTACTAGGTCATTGTAAATTTCGCGGTATGGAGTTAAACAGTTTTGCAGCTCCCTTTTGAATTTTCCACTTCTTTCCATGGAAGGGTCTGTTTTCAAGAAAAATGACTCGACATTTTCCGCTAAGCATAGGCCTTCTTGTAATTCTTTTAATGTTAAATTCTTAACTGCACAATCTTCATCAGAGTTAGCGTCCTCAAAACCTATTTGATTTGCATCCAGGGATGCCATTTCCATCAAATCCGCTTCGTCAACTTCTTCTTCCACTAATAATTCTTGAATGTCTTCAGTAGCCATATCCATAAAACCTTTGCCTCCGATTGATTTAGCGACTTTTAATATGGCACCAATTTTGTTTTCTGATGTTTCACGCATGTTTTCTGTTTCAACTGAAGAGGGCCATATCTTCTTCCAACATGCATTTAAGGTTGATGTTTTTATTTCTTTCAGCGACAAAGATTGATTCCGAATCGGTTGCATCTAAAATCCACTGTAAGGATCTTCTTATATAATACGTTTTAAACCTAGAAAAAAAATAAGGAGTGAACATGTTTCCGCTGACCAATAACAAGCTCTAACATTGGAACAAAACCGTGTTATAAGATGACGTGTTGTAGGAATTTTCCCGCAATTTATGAATCGTGTTATAGTGAAACCGTGTTATAGGAGGGTTACCTGTATATATACTTTTAGTTAAATTATTTATAACTATTTTTAGTTACTATGAAAATTTAAACAAAACTTTTTTTGTAGTGGAATTTTTACATTATGTGGTAGAAGCTAGAGCTTTGAGAAAAGTATTTGTATCAATCAAAGGCATTTATTATCAAGCTGAAATAATGGGTCAATTAATAACATGGATTGTACCACATGCTTTTGGTTATTGTGTGAGTTAAAATTATTAATTTACTTTTAATAATCATATTTTATATTTATATATATTAAAACTTGGTGCAAAAATGTATAATTTTAGTGCCTAAAGTATTTTCTTTCTGATCAATGTAAAGTTTTTCATATAAAACTTAATTAATTTATTTATTTACTTAGGATTGAATTATTGGATAATCATGCACTATTAAAGTCACATAAACCACATTTCAGTGAGCAAGTTAATAGCTGAATGCTTAACATTCTTTTCTAATAGTACATGTATTCACACAAACCTTAACTCGTACAGGAATGTTTGTAATGGTTTAGAAATCACTTTAAACAGTAGCCTATGTGTGTCTTCAGAAAGACAAACAAAGCTTGAATTTTTGTGATTTTTTAATGTAATAAATAGAACAAATCTACATTTATCAGTATACATATCTTAGTTTCACAGGCAAAAATTTTGAAATATATTAACATATAAATATACAATTAATATTTTCTTGAAGAATTTTTTCAACTTAATCTTTTTTTATTTATTTAAAATCATTTTTATTGTAAATATTTATTAAAATATAATTTCTCAGTTAATTTTGAAGTTATTTTTGCATCAAAAATTTTCATGTATAAAATTGGGCACTGGAACAGATTTCTTCCTTATGATATTTGTTTTATTATATAATTTTTTAATTTATAATTATTTACTTTTTTTAGAGACCAGTGGATGTAGACTTTAAAATAATGGTTACATTTGCACAGTTTTATAGCACAATGTTGGGTTTTGTGAATTACAAGTTATATCATTCCATAAACCTCAAATATCCACCCAAAGTAAGTAAATTGGCTTGACATTCATAATTAATTAATATTTTTTATTTTATAAAATAGTGATTACATGTTTATAACTATTATGTTTTTTAAAATATGTATGAATTATAATGTGTGCTTAATATATCTTTTTTCATTTGCTTTATGCAATATCTGATATGCGACAAAATATGCTGTACTGAAACTCCTACTTCCAAAACATGTGGTTGTGTTTGCAGTAGTGAAAATGGCATTGTGTTGCACAGCTGTTGTTGGATATAATTCTCTCTATGAAAGAAAAGTATTAATTTTTTAGCATTATTTCCACTGATGCAGATGGAGATATAAAATTGAGCCAAGTTTTTGAAAAGGTGACAGAACAATTTCATGAGGAGTTTAATAAGACAGCATCTAATAAGAGAGTTATGCTGTCTATTGTTGCAAAATTTCACCATTATAGTAGTATATTGTGTCAATGAAAAAGGGAATCTAGTTGACCAATAACTGTTTTAACAAATGAGAATCATGGCTAATTTTTCATACTCATCCCATTCCTCCAATGCTATACCACCTGATTTTGAACACTTGTTGGAAAAGAATGTTAAATTTTTAAGATTCCCACGAAGAAATGTGTCTGCAGCATTACATGTGCAAATCACTCTTTTTGTAGGATGACGCTGTTGAACCAGCTTGCTTCCCTATACCTAGCCCTGAGTTAGGTTCTACCAGTTACATAGAAGCAGCCAGGTGGAGTCTTCTTGATTTTGAAGCAGGGACCAAGCAGAAGACTCCCAATACTTTGCCTGCCACCCCCAGAGGTATCACTTAGAGGACATTCTTCTTTTTCATTGGCCTGACAGCCCAGGGTGGGCCTTTGCCTTCCTCACAAGTGCATACCAGGACCCCTATTTTTGGACAAGGTCATCCAGTTTGTCACTTTTAGTGTTTTTAGGTCGTTTTCAAGGCAGTCATGTCATTTGGAGTTTCGGTCGTCCTCTTCTTCTGGTGCCAATGGGGCGAGCCAAGAAAAAATTTTTGTCACCCGATTGTAGTTCATCCGGCTCAAATGTCCTGCCCATTTTAATCTCTGTATTGAGATAAATTTAACAATATCTGGTTCTTTATATAGTTTATAGAGCTCAGAATTAGTTCTCCTTTGCCATGTACTCTCACATTTTATTCCACCAAATATGCTTCTTAAAGTTTTTCTTTCGAAAATGGAGATGGTTTCTTTGTCCTTCTCAGTCAATGTCCACGTTTCAGATGAATAAGTGAGAATAGACCGAATCAAGTATATCAAAATTTTTGTTTTTTGACTGTTGAAAGTAAATTTTAGGTATTTTTTTAAGCCAAAAAAGCATCGGTTAGCAGCTGTAACCCTGCTGCGAATCTCAGGTGCAATGTCGTTTGATGCATTCAATTCAGATCCCAAATATTTAAAGTCGTGAACAGTTTCAAACTTGTAGTTTCCTACCTCTAGATAGGGAGTGATATATTTTTTGATGATCATGTATTTTGTTTTGTCTTGGTTACTTAAAGGACATTGTGATCACGCAAAGTTTTAACATGCCCCTGCCACCATTAGTGAACACAACGTATCTTCAGTTAAGCCGGAATTCAAACTCATTACCTTCCGATAAGGAGAATGACACCCTAACCAACCAGGCCACCGTCGCCTCTTCCTTTTGCAGGACTCTACAGCAACTTTTGTTTCAAGATATGTTTGAAAATCTATTTGAATCATATAAATACTGTTTACAGTGAAATAGTGCACATTTTGAACACTTACATTATGCATACTATGATTAATCAACACGTTAATAGTGTATATGCATGTAGTGTATGTTAATTTATTGAGGAGAAACAAACTCATGACAATAATGTAATTTTGTTCATCTTTTCATTTCAGTTCTGTATATTTTGATTTATACTGTATATGTATATATAAATAAATATAAAATAACAAGAATATATCAACCATGCTGAAATCTTCATTTGCTAAAATTTCATTTTCTCGATCCAAATTTTTAAGAAATGAGCCTTTAGAATTTTTGCGCCTTGCTGCTATAGAATTTTTGGAGTTTTTGTTTTCATATCAATAGACTTGATTTGCTTTCCCATTCCAAGCATATGTATATGTTTTGGAATAAATTTAAAACTTGGTCTCAGAATTAGCCCTTTCTGCATGAAAGGGCTAGGGGGAAAAACAGACTGTTTGCTTTAATTTGTATTTATAATTGTTTAATGTTTGTCTGATATAATTTAAATTTTACATGATAACTGGGGATTATTAAGTTTTACATAATATCATTATCAACTAATTTCCTCAAATGTTAATAATAATAAACTTAATACAATTTATTAGTTCTTAAAAATGGAATGTGCAATTATACTGTGTTTGCTATATTCAGGTAGAAAATTAAAGTATGTTTTGTTTTAAAAGTTATGTAAAATCCTATTTCCTTGTGGGATTTTCTATCATTTTTGTGGAAACAGTTTTTACTTTTTAAATGTTTATAAAAGCTGAATTAAATCAATGTGAAATTTTCTTGTTTCTAATAAATAAAGTTCTCGATTTATAAAAATTTCTGTTGCTGTGAAATGACTTTTAAGACATTATCTTGGGGAAAAAGTAATTTCTTGAATTTTTTCTCTTGATTGGTAGAAGGCTAATTATGTTAACTGTTTATTAAGATCTAAATAGAGTGATTGTGTGTTTTTTTGAATTCTCAATGATCTTTTAAAGATAGCAAGTAAAATTTGTACAATTAGCAGGGTATAATTGATAATTTACTATGCACAATGATAGAAAGAAATAGTATAACTAGCTTTGAATTGTCAAAAAATTTAAGAAAATACCATTTTTATCTGTTAAAATTTTCACATTTATATAAAATTGTGTTCTTAGATTTAAAGTTTGTGTGGAATGTTTTATAATCATCTTACAACTGAAGAATAATTATGTATCTTAACTTATTTAAATTTAGATTATTCAATTTAATTTATTGTAATGAACACATTAAAATCCATTGCTGTAATTTCGTTTTAATGTAATGCTTGCCAAAATATTTGAAAATGTGTTCACTTTGAAAAACATGGATATTAAATCTGTTTTCATTATACAAAAAAATATTGTATTAAATTCTTACTTAAATCAATTTTCCAATATATATGTTGTTAAAAGGATAGTGTGTGTTTTTAATCTTATGCTTAATTTTAAATAAATTTTAATTGTGACTATATAATTTGTGTAAGAAGAGAATATAGACTTTGTCCTAATAATTATATATTTAATAATGAAGGCTTTTTTTTTTAAAAGTAAAATTTATTTAAGATTTATTTAGATTAGTAAATTGGTATGATGTTGGAAAAAAGAAAAATCAATAATTTTCAATATGTCAAAATGATGCATTAAAATTAAAATAAAGTAGGGTTTTCTTTTCAGAGAAAAATGTGCTCGTTAATAGATATTTTCTATGTTACAAAAATACTGTTGAAAACAGAAACATTTGGAATCTATTACTTGTGTTAAATCTATGTTAACATGAATTTTAATTTTGTTAAAGAAAGTAATAAAAATAGCTTTTGAATAATTAGTTTCAATATTTTTCAGAAATATGACAAAAACATTTTATTTATAATTTTGATCTGTGGTATTTTAATTTTTTTATATATTTTTAATTGTATTTCTAACTTCTCAATCCCCAAATTATTCCTTTGTGTCTACAATCATAAGTTTTTGATTAAAAAGTGAACTAGCACATTCATTTTATTTTTGCATTAAAATTTGTTGAAATAAGGACTTGATGCATTATATTTAAAAATTATTTTGAGTTAATATTTAAAATTTATAATATCTTAATCTGTTTTTTTTCTTATTATAGTTAGCTGTCAATGATTCATCTGATTTACTGAAAGGTGAAGAAGATAACACTGAAGTGAGCAGTACTTTTTTATATCATTTATTCATTTTTGAATATATAAAATATATTTTAAGTTGTAAAACTTAAAGAACATAATCTTTAGAATATGAATAAAAATTAAAGACAGATTTTCATTAATATAAAATTGTTTTATTTTTCTTTAATATAATGTTTTATTATCTTTGTGTACTATTGTCATTTTTACTTTCACCCAAAGATTTCATTTACAAATTATAATTTCACTGAAATTTGATTACAGTTAATATATTAATTGGTTTTGGTTCATTGACACAATTATTTGTATGTTTTTTCTGAAATTACCTATTACTAGTCACAATAATTTACATAATGAATATAAATATATATTTTATTTAACTAATTTACTGACTTGTAAAAATATAATTTTTTAAAAATTTAATACAATAATTGTGTTTGTTGTGCATTTTTATGATATCTTTTATATAAATCTTGTTTATTAACAATAATTGTAAATCACTGCAATTTGCAATATTTAATCAATTTTTAATTTCTCAATAAATTTTTAATGTCGTTAAATCTTTCCTTACCAAGTAAGGACTATGAAAAATTTAAAATAATAAATTTGTAATATAGATTAATTTCATGTGTGTGTATAATATAACACCTGAAATATTATTGAACTTTTTTAAATTACCTCCAGAATATCTATGGGAATGCTGTTAAGAATCTTATTATAAATCAAGTATATGTGCAATATTCTAGAAAAATTCATTCATAAGATCTAGGGTGTATAGAAGTGGGTTTTTATTAGAATATTTAAGTCATGATAATTATTAATAATGCCTGTAAATAAAAATGATAAAAAAAAATGCAATATTAACCTCTAAATCAATTAAAAAATGTTTTATATTGATAAAAAAATAGCAAATCTGTTAAATATTACAAATACTTATTTTTATTGCTTATACTTATTTATATACTTATACTTATTTTTATAATTTAATAAGAAAACTCAGTTCTTATAGTAAAAATCTTATTTATTTTGCTTATTATATTTTATTTTATACTTATTTTATTTACTTATATTATACTTATTTTATACTTATTCTTATTTTATTTTGTTTGTTAAATATAACTTTTTAAATAAATGTGAATGTGATTTAATTTTATTTTTTGTTGCACAGTTGATTGCTGCTTTAAATTTAAGCTTGAAATCAATATTGGATAAAAGTGCTGAAGAAGATGATGATGCAGATGAGTTTCCTGAAGTAAATATTTATTTCTGTTATTTAACTATTGGCACTGGCATATTTATTTTTTATTTGTTTACATATGTATGTTAAGAAATTTCTTAAGTAATTGAAAGATATTTGTCTTTTTATCATTATAAATACTAATAGTGTGGCACATTACTAAGATTCTTCAATAGATAGTTAAATTAAACGAGACTAAATGTCTCGAGTTATAAGTCAAAATATTGATTTGTTAAAATTTTGAAAAATAAAACTTAATCTCTTTTTATCAAATTGCAAACGTAATGAAAATGTTTTATTTGTTAATAATAGAATGCATTAATTTGTTTGCACATATTAAATTTTAAATTAATATGTCATTACATCTTTTAGCATCACTAGTTTAGAATGGGTACTCACAGTGAATTATTTAACATCCTATATTGGTCACTTATTAGGAAAACATGTAAGAATTCTAAAATATTTTAATTCATGTTGTAAAAGGAAGATAAGCTCACTAATATTGACTGTAACATAACAATAAAAAATATCTACTTACAAGCTGCTGTAGTAAACAGAATTTTACAGTAAATGTGTTGCATTCAAGCTCAATCTGATCTAATTTAACTTGTAAGGGAGAAGATGTATGTAGATTTTGTTTACTTTCCAATTTACAGAAACAACCCAAAATATGTGCTTCAAAAGCTTATCAGAAGGTTGAAGTTATCTCTTTAAGTGTTGTTAATAGGATAATTTTAAACCAAATAAGAACCATTTTCCTATCTAGGGTTATTATAGTGTTTGACTTATTTTGCTGAGTCTTGCAAGAAATGAATCTAATAGGGAGATTATTCTGGGCAACTGAAAATAAAATTAACAAACTTTGTTTCAAAATTTATCTTTTGGTTGCTCCCAGAAGATCATAATGTAAATTTTACTGAGACCTATAACTTTCATTGTAAAATTATAATTCATGATCAGTAACTGTATTTTGAATGTTAATGAAATCAATGTTATTTCAATTTTGGTATTGAAACAAAAATTGACCAAAGCTATGGAGCAATGATTCTGACTATTATTCATGAGTTTTTGGTTTGCTTTGTCACATAAAGAGGAGAAGCTGTCATACAGTAAATAAATCAATATATTATTCCAAGTTAAGCTGATTTAAACAATTTCAACAAATGTGTTGGGCATTTTGCTTTGTCACTCAAAATTCTAAAAACATTTGTTATCTGAAGTCATTATCAATATAGGATATTCTAAACTCACAAAAATTGAAAAATGAGAATTAAAGCCTTACTTTTTGATAGCCATTCATATAATAGTTTTATATAATTAATAAATTTTTTATTGTATTTATCTAGTTCATGAATGATGAAAATGTGGAAGAACAAAAAGCAAAAGCTGAAGAACTGAAAAAATTCAAAAACCTTTTTGCTGGATGTAAAGTGTTTTTGAACAGAGAAGTACCAAAAGAATCCCTTTTGTTCATTATACGGTTAGTACTTTGATTTTTAAAGTATGTTTATTTTATCTATCTTTGTATATAAAATTTGAATTTATTCATTCTGGAGTTCTTTTCATTTAATTTTAGGAGCTTTGGAGGGCAAGTATCTTTTGACAAAACCATTTTCCCAGGTGCAACTTTTGATGAATCTGATCAGTCAATAACACACCAGATTTGTGACAGGCCTCTGGGAAGTACTCAATATCTCAACAGGTAGCTTGTCAACAAAAATGCTTAATTTACTCCTTCAAACATCCTAATCTCATAAATAATTATTTCAGATTAACAACCCTATATGCAAATATATTAGCCTTATAAAAAATGATATAAAAAATTGCCTTATCTACTTTATGACAAATAGCCATGTTAATATTTGCCATCTTTATTGGTACACTATGTAATTAAGGTTTGGGGAGAAATCTTGTTTTAAATTATTCAATCATGTATTTTATATACCAATATTATTTAATTCATCTATTTTTTTTTGTTAGGTATTATGTGCAGCCACAATGGGTTTATGACTCTGTAAATGCGAAAATGCTTTTGCCTGTCGAATTGTACTTTCCTGGTGAAGAACTTCCACCACATCTTTCTCCATTTGTTGAAGAAAAAGAAGGAGATTATGTTCCTCCAGAAAAATTGGCATTACTTGATTTCCAAAGTGGCCGAACAAAAAGTAAATTCTTTTCAATCCTATTAGTTTTATGTTTATCTTTTTGTGAAGATAACCATATATAATTTTAATGTTTTTATGTAAAATTTATCTATTATGCACTAATATTTGATATTTATAAAAGATAAATTTCAATATAAATATTTCTAATTTTGAATATTTATTATATTTTACTGTAACAAAATGAACGTAAAAGCAAACTTTGTGCATTTTATTCTTTTGAAAATCACAAGTTTAGTATTATTACTTACTAGTAATTTTTATTTCTATACTTATCAGAATTAATTTATATAAATTTTTTTCGTATTTAAGCATATTTTTTATGTTGAAGGACAAAAGCATTTTTTTAAAGATATTAGAAGAAGATATATTTTCTAATTTCATTTTTTATATTACATTGATATTTGTTTCTTTAAACTTTTCTTTTGTTTAAATAAATAACATAATGTATGATTAAAGTGTATTGGAATATGTTTTTATTAAATCCAAATTATCTAATTTGTTTGTGATATTTATGAAGTCCAATATAACAATCAATGTTTTATATCTGTTTCACCAATCAAATTTTTTTAATAAAAATTTTCTGCAATATACTTATATTTTGATTAAAAAATATTACATAAGATAAAAAAGTAATTTTAAATGATCGTAGCATATTAAATATGTATTTTCATTTCCAGCTCTGCAGCGAAAACAAGAATTCACTGATGAGTCTGAAGATTCTGAGGAGGAGGAACAAGACAAAAGTGAAGATGAAAGTAAATAATTTTATTTTACTTAATTATATTTTGTTTCTAAAGTTTTTCTTTAAGTTAAATTAAATCTATATCTGAGATAATGTATATAATTACCATTTTATTCAAAACAATTAATTTCTCTTAAATTATTTTAAATTAATTACAAAATTTCTTAATTGTAAATTTTTCCCTTCCTCACATTTTTCCTCCTTCACATTTTTAGGCATGCAAGTTTTTAAACTATAATAACAGGTGATGTTTAATTTTCATAGTTACTTTGCATTCACAGGGAAGCTTTTATAAACAAAAATTACTTTTGCCATTTAAAAGCTAATTGATTTTCCAATCACATTGTTTTATATGAGCCAAAAGTAACCAAATGGCCTTTGCATCAAATTTAATTTTCAAATGCATGAATGTCAATTACTATAAATTGTGCATTATAAATTTCCTATGACGACTTGAGTTTCTTCTTTAAAATGCTCTACTGATATTCTCTATAGAAATTTTAGAAATGGTATATGTGATCTAACATTTTATTTTAAGTGGTAGTGATTTTTTTATAAACGTCCAACTATCAATTTTAAGGTTCATTTTAAAACTAAAATTTATTTTTAGCATTACAGTGAAATTTGATTTTTTTGGTTGTTTTGAAAATAATTGCATTTTGAAATAAGTCATCAAAAATTAGTGTTCACAAACAAATTATGAGATAAATCAATAAAATATAACTATTCTTAGAAAAAATCTTGCCAAACTCAGAACTATATTCATTTTAAGTTTTACTATTACACTAACTATACAGTCACAATTTCATGAATTTTGATTAAAAGTTTTTGTTGAAATTCTTAAAAAATTAATTATTTAGTAATTATGTCTTAAAAATTAATTATTATTCATTTCAAATTTTTGTAAATACCAAACTTTTAATTTCAATTTTCAAGTTAAATATGAAAGCAGTGGGAAATTTGGTAAATAAAAATGGCTCTGAAAAATACTTGGAGTTATACATGGCATAATTCATAGCAACAACTGTAATCAAATGTTGCCGTGTATGCAAATATTATAAGTTTGATGTGTAGTAATTTTTTTAAGATGTAAATAAAAGACAAATGAATGTTTAATTGAAAACTTATTTTTGAAGTACAAAAGCCCTTTATGTTCACAATAAAACTACTGAATTTGTTTTATTGTGAACATTTAATTTGGTTGCATCAGCTTCACTTTTAATTTGGGGCATTTGCTTTACTATGAACAACGTTTTTTAATGTTATCTAGAAAGAAAAATAATTCAATAATTATTAATATTTACATACAAAATCAAAAACTGGCTTAAAAATTCTATATATATATATATATATATATATATATATATATATATATATATATATATATATATGGATGCATGTGTAATTTTAAAGTTTTGGAAATCATTGTTTTTAAAGCACCTTTCTCTGACAAAAAATTTTTTCCTAAAATTTAGTCAAATAAAATTAAAAGTCCCAGATACTTTTCCATTATACCAATGTCAATAATCCCCGTAACTGAAAAGAAAAATATTGTAAATTACTGACGTAAATATTCTATTTTCATCATGTATTGCTTCAAAAGATTTACATTTTTAGGAAATACAAAAAATAATTCAAACATTTTATTGACATTTTATAAATTAAATAATTATCACTTGTGGACAAAACTTATTTAAATGGCAATGTTTATTTTTGACGGAAACGGCTTAACATTCAAACCGATGTTTGATTGCATGATTATTATCTAATAACACCTTTTTTCATTGAAACAAAATTAAATATTGCTGTATTTGGCTGTTTTTTGCTCTTGGCAACTTGTGACCGTAATTCTTTTATCCGATAAAATTATCATTAAGTCATCTTTTGCACTAACTACCTTTAGCTTGTTTAACATTATTTATCATTCTTCAGTTAATTTTTGCTCAAAAAAAACCGATTATAATATATTTAATTAAAATAAAATTTTGAGCCATTGAAACCATCATATCTATGTTACATTATTTTTGCTTTTCTGTAAGAAAATGCTATTTCTTTATGTTCATAACCGGAGTATAATAGAAAAGTATATGAAGTCCTTTATAATATTTACTAAAAAAAACTTTATTTTAGATCAAGTGTTTATTTTTGTACTTTATTTAGTGCTAGAAAAATTAAGATTTGAATTTATTGCAAGTTTTTCTTTCTGTATTTAAGCAATATATTATTAAATGTGAGATTTTAATTAAAAATTAAAGAAATTATTGGTATATTGCTTTCGGAAATTTGCACTTTTTATAAAGATACCTTCATTTTATGTTTTCTTACAAATTAAATCATGGTAAATATAATTAACAAATATATATAAGGAGAAATGCCTATTTTATCGAGCATGGTTGCTTATTAAAATGTAATGCATACACAAAATCCAATCTTTAAAGAGCATGAAAACTACACTGGCATGAATAATCATTTATGAATTTATAAATATACTGTTATTTATATTACATTATCATTTAAAAGTCTGTAAAAGTTACTTCTCTGAAAATTAAATCTTAACTTTTCATTAAAACCAGATTTCTATTCGTTCTTGATTATTTATTAAACGCACTAACAGTACAAAAACATTTGTAGTAAAATTCGTTATTAGTCTAGCCACAGTGAGTAGAAAAATTAAAGTAAAACATTCTAAAAAAAATACTTAGGAAAAAAATGTGTTGTAACTGTACAATATTATATTTAATTAAAAATAGATAGTAAAGTAAATTCTATTCAACTAAGTATAAAAATGTACAGAATTTTAAAAATATAATTTGTTATCCTTATGACTATATCATTTTTTTTAATATAGCAACGATAAAATCAGACGAGAAAAATAACAAAAAAAGAAAAGTTGATCAAACTGACAATAAAGAGACTGAAAATAAACAGAAAAAAGCAAAAGTGACACAAGGTGTTCCCACTAAAGAGGATAAAGTTAAACTTGCTCAAAGAGAAGCTGCTGAAGAAAAAAGATTAGCTATTATGGCAATGCCTAAGAAAGATAAACATCTTTATCAGAAAATAATACATGGTCAGAAACGCAAGAACAGAGAAGTAAGTGCTACTATTTTTAAGACTTTAGTTTGAAAAATATGACTTATATCCATAGTTGTCAACTTGTATAGTTTGGCTGTACAATGTTTGGTTTTGTGATGAGTTGTAAGAGAACTTTATTATATAAGGCATGCAGGGGTGAAATTAACTTGGATATAATTTTTCCCACAACATCATTTCAAACATTCATTAACAAGTATTATGCCTAGAATATCAATTTTATTAGGCGATTCCTAGACATTATCAGTCCCAAAAGTATGCTATGATATTTTTACTCTTCACTGTACTCATTACACTCAAATGCACATAGAGTTGGAAGTTACATTAATTGGGGGAAATTCCATACATACTGCTTCAAAAAAATCTGGTGTGAATGACTCTTGAGGCTGGCATCTCTATGTCTACTCAAATAAATCACATCAAGATTTATAAAAATATTTTCCTTTAATTTTGATTTTAGAATAGAAACTACTTTTTATTCATTATACTAATAAATAATTTTCCAGTTATTTATTCACAATTCAAATCTTCTAATAGTAACATTGATCCAAATTTCTCAAACATAAAGAAATGAATAAAGCATCAGGTGATAAAAAACATATGCAAACGAAAAAATGCATGAAAATGGTTTCGTAAAAAGGATTATACAAAAATTTAACTCATGACTGGAAATTAAAATTATCAGGTGACCATGGGTCCCTGCTAGGTACCAGTCCCTAGTTCATAAAATCATAAATTATAGAAATTTATCTGTGTCTACTATATATGCAATAGTATTTAATGTTTATATTGAAGATCTGATAGATCTCTATGTTCATTGATTAATATAATTATATACTATTTTCATTGATTATTCAGTTTAATATCAATTTTGTAAAAATTGAATATTCACAATAAAGTTATCAAATCATAAGTTTTTGTATTCTTACAGGAAGTCTGTTTTTACTACTTCCTTTTCCTTATTAAGAATAAATTCCTCCATTTTGTAATCTGTTGGTACCAACTTTAAGATTTTTCTGTGTGTGTTATGCTTATTAATATAATGAATATATTTTTACATTATGCTTCTTAGTATTTTTTTATAAATATATTATTTAAATGATTTCTTTAGTTTTCCCAGTTAATTTTAGAAATGTTTAAGGGAGAAAGCAATTTTAAATGTTTTATAAAATGTTCATGCAATTTATCCAACGCTTACACCTTATTTTATAGTAAATATTTTCAAATTTATATATATATAAAACATTTATAATAAAACATCAAATGCTTGATATTATCATTATAATAAATTAATGATGTTTAAGTCTTATAGCAATGTATACATAATATGGTGTTTATTAATCAACTTTCTATTTTAATTATTTATTGCAAATTTTAAAACTGGAGAATGTAGTTGTATATTGTGCATGTATTTTTGTAATTAAGTATTCAGTTTAATTAAACTTGTCTTCAGAATTTAATTATATTAATTTACAAAGTGAATCTATTTAATTGTGAAAATAATTAATGTGAAATAATTGTGTTCTTAATAAAAAAAAAATGAAAATTTTTTATTTTGAAAAGAAAGCAATGAAATTTTATTTTTACTACCGATAGTGTTATAGGTAATATTATTTATTTGAAATTATAAGTTAAAGGTTTAAATGATAAATTTTATTTTTTGATATTTTCTAATCATACAATTACTTTTCAGAATGAGAAACTGAAAGCAAAACGAGAAGAATATGAAAAGCAACAGAAGTTAAAGAAGAAAATAAAAGCAGTTTAAATTAAGATTATATCTTTTTGTACATCATATGTATAATAAGTTGTATTATATTAATTTTAAATAATTCTGTAATTATTCAAAGTCCTCATAATCCAAATTATTAACGCATACATACTATTTAAATTAATATACTGAATGTATTGTTTAAATAAATGCTGCTTCTTTTTAAATAATGTAAATTAAATTATTAATGTACTATATCAAGCATATAAGATAAACTGAAAGAAGAAAACTGATATTGTAATATTTTATGGAAATTATACATGGTCTAACTAGTCTTAAAAATAAAAAATGTATTATATTATCCTGTTTTAATTGTTAATAAAAAGCAAATGTCCTATTTTAATTTTTTTAAACAACAAGTAATTTTACTGAATTTATTAACTTGATTTTTTACTAAATTTCGTAGCTACAAAAAATTTTATGTTGCGTAACTTATACATTTTAATACTTTGTATACATAATGTGACTTCATTTATTTGAAGCATCTCATTAATGGCAATTCAAAACAGTTTTGAAATTTTAAATATCTGATAAACCGAATTACATAAAATTATGGCATTATTAGTTTAGTAAGGGAGATTTTATTCTTTTATCAATGTGTGTACTATTTATTTATGCTACATAAAAAGCACTTATCAATGATATCTAATATATTTTCATTAATAAGGTGAAAGGACAAATAGGACAATAAATACTAATTAATTTTCTGGTCTAAGTTTAAATTTTATATCTGATTTATTGTGAATGAAATATCAAATTTTGTGCTCTACGTAATGTGAATATTGAAAGAAAATTAACTTCGGACAAGCCAATTATTTGCACTATTTATTTAGTGTTTTGCTGAAATTAATTTGAGTTCATGATAACATGTTGGTGTCTGATATGCAACAAAATGTTGCTCCATTGGTCCCATAAATGTAACTAGCAGCTGTGCTAGTAGCTAAGTAGTTAGTTCTTCAAACAATTTGCGAGTTCAATTACCAATAAAAGCTTGAATATTATAGAAATTCAACATTCTCTGATAAATCATATTCAAGTTAAGTCTTCTTGTATCGCTGCAGCCGAATGGTTAGCGCTCTTGCCTTCGGTTCCACAGTTCGTGGGTTCAAACCCCATCTTGGGTGTGGATGTTTGTAGTGGTTCGGGTTCCACTTTAAACCATAGGTCCCGGTCTAATTAGCCCTCGTGTGCAAACAATTATCGTTGAGCGACACAAAAAAACTTGTAGAATTTGGCCATACAGTGTACAGTTTTAAATTGAATAATGAAATCTTAGTCACCAATAAAACCAGATGCATTCACTATATTCTCAAAATTGAAACTAGAAAAACTTCTTAGGGTTTTTTTTTTTAATTAATTGGTTATGTGTTACAAGCATATAAAACGTTTTAAGAAAAAGCGATTCATATGATCTATATTTCTTTTTAAAATTTCATTATCTTTTCTTAAATCCTTGTTTTAAAATCCATTTCCAACCAGATATCAAGCAGATACTTCAACTGAATTAATAAGGCCAAAGGGAATATCAGATGCCCAGAATTTTGATTTGAAATATTACTTCATGAAACTAAATAATTCTGTTATTCCTTTAGATTGCAAAATTTATTTTATATATTTAAAAGATGAAAATTAGTTCTCAGAACACAGGAAAAGAGCACTCTAGTGTTACTTTGTTATGGGGCAAATCAATTAGTATGACAAAGGAAGATTACTTCTAGGATTATTAAGTTTATAGAAATTAAAAGAAAAATATGTTAAAGGTATATATTTAGTATCTCAAATATACTAGACTTCTGATAAAAACATAATGGAATATTTGAGTATCCTTTGGGAAATTTATTTCCTCGTTTTAAAATCATGGATTTAATGAGACTGGTTCAGAAATTAGTGACAGAAACTATAAATTAAAAAAAAATGGAATACATAAACTCACAAATTTTAATACTATGTAGACTGTAATGTAAAAAATATCATAGTTTACACAAGCAATAAATGCATACTTTTATATTTTATTTATGAATAATTCAGTGCTAATTACTGAGAGACCTGTACTCGACTCAAATCCACTGTAACTTTTAAAAAACTGTGTGAAGCATTTTCTTTCAGATGTATCTAAAAGAAACTGTTTCACTTATCATTGAAGGTGTATTAATTCTCTTGGTCATTCTAAAATACCAAACTCTAAATTGTTCATTCCTAAAATTTTTTGAAAAACGAATGTGAAAATATTTTACTGCATAAAAAAATCTAATTATCTTAATAAAATTGTTATTCCCTCTTAAATAAGATAAGCCTGAAATAAAGTAGATCATACTTGAGTACTTAATAAGATTTTAGATAGTACAAAATTTTCTTTTATGGCGATTCTAATAATTTTTATCCTTCCAATATTTAAAAATATTTTAACTATAATTAATAAGAATAATGATAACATTCTAAGAACTCTATTCCGTTTTGTATTTTTTATTTTCTAATTTAATATTCTAAATTGATATTTTGAAAACAAGTATTATAGCTTAAATTAATATTTCATTTAAGAAATGTTAATGGCATAGCAAGCTTGATTTGTCCAAGTGTCATAAGCAACAACAACAGAAATGTTAATAAAAACTATCTAAACATAACAAAATGGTTGTTTGAATTGAAAAATAAAGCATTTCTTTATATTTCAGATTTGATAAAAAGAAAACTACCATAATTAATTAAAATAAATTTAAATTATCTTTTGCACATTAAAAATATTGTGATATTGGATTCAATATCATAACATTCTAATGAAGGACCAGTATTTGAATTTAAAATTTAGAATAGAAAGACAGCAAATATAAAATTCTTAAGTGAAGTTCCTTAAAATAAACATACTGTCTGTCATAATTAAACCTAGCTGTCATTTTTCATCAATTATTATAAAAAAGGTAATTATTCAAATAAAATGTTTCAAGATAATCCTTTTGGATGTTATTCTTATATAAATTTGAAATTCATCCATTTTGTGAATATTAACTCTAAATGCAACAAAAATTTATTTACATTTTTAAAATTTATGGTTCAGGAATTCTTTATAATAAACTATTAAAGTTAATTTTTGCTTTGAACACCAAATGATTTATAATAAAATGTGGTTTTATATTTTTCACAATTTTACCACAGATCTTTAATTGATATATAGAGCTATACTTACAACTGTTCTATATTAATGTTTAACTAATTTTTATTTAATTGAAATTCTTCCTATTAATAACTGCTGTTTTACCTATATTATTTCAGTACATATTAAAATGAGTACAGTTCCTCAAAGATTTTTTAAATGTCTTAAGATATTATGAGTGCATATCTGAAAACTGATAAATTCAGGCAAATTCATAAAAATATTTTTCAAAAATTATAAATTTATGTTTAACAATAAAAGAACATTGTTATAACACTCAGAATAAATATATATATATACTGCTTATAAATTTATATATTTTTTTAAGAAAATATAATCATAAAAATAAAATGTAAACAAAAACTTGTGAATATATTATTAGCAGAAGTTAATAAAAAAATTATTTTTTATTATAAGAAAACTTAGAATTTTTTATTATAAACTAGAATCAAGATTTTAAAATACAATTTTTTTGTTTGGTATTTGGTAGATTGATTGAATGAATGAAAATTTTCTTAAATAACATGCATTAATTGTTTTTAAAGTATTTTTAAAAAGTATTAGAAAATGTTAATAAACATGTACTGTTTACACTTATAACAAAACATCAAAATAATTTAAAAAATTATAATTAGAACTAGTATATTTTTCATCAAACTTGAATTGATCAAACTTTAAAGTACAATTTATGAATTATGTTGTTTTCAAATGATTATAAAAATAGGAGAAATGGAAAAAAAAATTCAATACATAATGATAAAATATTCCAGTTGAATTCTACCTTATTATTCAAAAGTGAAAATGTAATAATATAATAACTAAACCAAAGTACACAGATGCTTTTTTATTTCAGGTAACATAAAACATGGAAATGAATAAGAAATATTTATTGTGAAAAATTAAGATAAAAAAATAAACAATCAATTTGTTAGGAATTTATTATGACAAAAATACATAAATAACAAGTCAAGATTTCATTGGTTCGCCACTCCCATTAACTTTATGACCACATTTCTCCAATTCGCCCCTAAAAAAAAAAATTTAATATATAAACAAACTACAGAAATTGTCCTTTTATAAAATAAGTGTATTTATGTTGAAAATACATATGCACATAAAATTTCCATAATTTTAACAGTTATTTTAAATTTCCATGTTCCTAGTCTTTCCTTTTTTATTTCTTCCCAATTCAAATCATTATCAAAATATATTTAAATTAATTTTGAAAATTGTAATTATTTTTTCAATTATTTAAAAATGGAAACCAACAAAATGAACTCTATAGTTTTATTTTAAAATTCTACAGAAAATTGAATGCAGAAATTTAGTAGTCCATATGCACTATATTCCACCATGAAGTGTAGAATTCTATTTTTACATTATCATTGATTTAAAGTTTGATTTTACAGCCATCAGTTAAATTACTATGTTGTCAGAAAGAGTGAATGAGAAGTCAAATAATTTTCAAATGCCTTGATATTATTCTTAGTAACAAGAAATTGAGTAAAGGAATTCTATTTTACAGTATTTAAAATATCGTGAAACTTCATTTAGTGAATATTTCTCAAAATGAATTATTTGCAAAAAGTAATCGATACACAAAATAATCAAAATAAAATATAATAATACTTAACCTTCAATTCAAATAAAACTGTTCAGTGCTATGGACTGTAAAACAAATGAATATAAATGTATGTTCTTTTGTAAAAACAAAAATTTGAAAATCAACAGCTTGAAATAAATTATTTAAAAACTAATATAGTGTATATTTTTAGAATAAATAATATAAATTTGACCAAATAAAACACTCTAATAAGTGAAAGCTTTCTTAAGAATTATCTTCCATTAAGATCTATTTTTTTGTTATTGATTTCTAATTAGTTACTTTTAAGATCTTAAAATCCTCCTTTACACAGACCATTCATCTTAACCTGGGCCAACCTCTTTTTCTAGTTCCCAAAGGTTTATGATTAAAAATTTCAAATGTTAATGAAAATTCTGCATGTGTGTGGCCCACTAATTTCATAACTTATTTTAATGAATTTGACCCTATTTATATCTTTAAATAATTTGTACTGCTCAAGATTATGTTGATGTCTCCAGACTTCAATTTTAGTGATAACACCAGATTTTCCTCAGAAAATTTTGTTCAAAGACAGTTAGCTGTTCTGCCTGTGATTTAGTAAACATCCAGTCTCTGATACGTAAGTGACACAGATCTGATAAATATTTTATTTAATGTGATTTTAGTGTTTTTTTGATTGATTTAGATTTAAAAACATTATATTAACCTTGAAAGCATCAATTAGATGCTAAAATTAGACTTGTAATTTGTCCCACATTGTTTTGAGCATTAATAATTGAATCTAAATATAAAAAATTATTAACCACTTCAAATTTATAATCCTCAGTTTCTAAAAATTTCGAAGTCATTGGATCTTTAGTAATTGGCATGTATTTAGTCTTGTTTTCATTAATAAGAAGATTTTGCTGCTGATTTTTTAAGGGCAAAATACACCTCTCTAGCAAAGCATTCCTAATGTGTGTGCTGTGATCTCAATGTCAATAGTATAAACAAGGAGTTGCACAGATGTGGTAAATATGGTACCTCTAATGTTCATGTTGAACTGCAAACTGTCCATTCTAAGGCAAGATTAAAAAGCAGGCAAGTAAGAGCATCGCCCAGTTTCACCCCTCCTTTATTTCAAAATACTCTATCAAACAGCAACATAATTTTATGCAAGAAACTGTGTTGGTCAAAAAGGCTTTAATTAGCATGAGAATTTATTAGGGATACCCAGCTCAGCAAGAGCTACAAGTAGTAAGTCATGATCAGCACAATCACATGCCATTTTAAACTCAATAAAGAGACAGTGTAATTCAATTCCAAAGTCTCTAGGTAATTTCAAGAATGTGGTGCAAATAGAAGATCTGATCAGATGTGGATTTCCTATACCTGAATCTACTTTAACAGTCACTAATTAAAACATTAGCTCAAGGTGAAATTCTGTTAAAAAGGATTGTTGAAAAAAAAAAGTTATAACTATAGTGTTCAATAGACTATTAGAGCAACAAGTTGGGTCTCTTTTTTAAAACAAGGGCACAAAATGCCAAGAGTCCAATCTGATAGAAATTTTTCATCATTCCATATGGACAAAATGATATATGTTGATTATCTTATCTTGCAATGATAAAAATTGTTCTGCTCAATATTAAAAATGTAAGAATAAATTATACTTATTAACTAAAGTTCTATGAAAATAACATTTCAATTTATTATAAGACTCCACTGAATTACCTGGAAAGGTTATGAAAATGGGTATGGATAGTGAAGTACAAAACTGAACTTTAATATAAATAAGTATATTATTCTGAAATTCAAAGAATCCAGAATAAGCTTGAAACTATTTTTCATGTATTATTAATTTTTTTCAATTAAACAACCATTTTCAAATTATTTTATTGTAATTTCCATTTTAAAAATATATACTATATGATTGGTTAACTAAATTCAAGCATATATATATAGCCTTTGCAAGTAGTAGTGTTTTAGGCTATTACTATAACTTGCTGATCTATTATACCTAAAAATATATTACATCAAAATGACAAGATTGTCATTGCATTAGAACAATGTTTTCTCTATATCAACATGCAATATATAAGCACAATTATAAGATTATAATTCAAAAACTGTAAATCTTAGATTTATATATTTTTATACACAAGAATTTAAGGATAATAATCTTAAGTTCCAAAATTGATAAGTTTGTGACAAAAATTACAATTTGTAAGAAAAAATTACTTCAAATCCTTAGATAATGTTTAAGGAAAACAGAAAATGCTGTCATAAATTAGTTTTTGTAAAGTTTTGAATTCAGTGAATATTTTTGCATTGTTTACTGTTCCCTAGGTAAACAGTGATAAGCCTTGGAATGATCAAAAATATTCTACAACTTTTTTAATATATTTTATAATTTATATGATTCCTTCTGATTTCAAGTTGTAAAAATAACCATTTGATCAATGATACAAGATAGAATTAAGAAATAACATTTTTTTATAATCATATTTTTAAATCACTTAAATCAACATTCAATTTATTTGCTTAACAATTTTCCAGTGATTAAGTCAGTTCATTTTATTTTGTGCTTCACAATATTTTTACATGGTATTCTATTTTTCACAAGATTTTTAAATATTAGAGATATTTTAATATCATAATTGCAAGTAGAATTCGATCTGAATTATTTTTCAGATTTGTAAAATTATTATGCTATTAGGTACTATTACATCTCACTAATGTAGGTGGTAAATTCAATAAATAGTATAAACAATCTCAATAATAAAATTTTACTATCACATATTTTAATAATGTTTATCCTTTTAATAATATTTAAAATGTTAATTGAAGCATTCTTAATGTTACACACATTTTACCTCCCAAGTAAAATTTATTAAAACTTATTGTTATTACATTTTTTATTTGTATCCCTTGCGTAATCACTGAAATATTGCAGCTCACTAGCAAATTCCAAATATTAAATGCCTAAAATGTAATTTATAACAAAATAACAATTTTCGGTGATTCTATCTTTAGAATTCTTTTTGTATGACTGAGTATGCATGTTTGTTGTTTCTGTATTACTGGTGTTGATTTTCATTGCATACTACTACTTAATTGCTTTTGCCTTTCTTCTTCTGATAATCAGATTTTAATATATAAGAATAGCCAAAACTTGCAGTAGATTTATTCCAAATAGGATTTTTTATGAATAAAAATTTTATTAGTTATTTGTTTGGTGACTTAGAGAAAAGTAATTCACCATCTGTCTTCCTGAAAAAGAAAAGTTTTTCTGATAGTTTTTCAATTTATTAATTTCACATTTTACAAAATAGTTATTTTTTAAGGTTTTTCAGTAACAAACCAGCACAGGATC
This sequence comes from Latrodectus hesperus, assembly GCA_037975125.1. Lineage (NCBI taxonomy): Eukaryota > Metazoa > Arthropoda > Arachnida > Araneae > Theridiidae > Latrodectus > Latrodectus hesperus. The sequence goes on from CM075858.1 coordinate 69,533,265, forward strand.
CTAGGATTTCACCAAATATTTAAAGAAAGTTCAAACTATAATTACCTAATGACAAAATTAATAAATATAGACCACAAAACTAATTTTAAACAAAATAACAGTGAGGTATTTTTTCACATAATGAACCTATACTTCAAGGGGCTCATATGTTTCTCACCAATTTGGTAACGAGTAGAGTGATATTGAATATGCTGATAAAAATATATTTTTCATTTAAAAAATTCTTATTTTTATATTTCAGTACATGCAAAATTCCTCCAACTTTTGATAATTGTGTATCATTTCATGCTTTTGGCACCATTTTGTGGCACAGGAGCCATATAATCCAGGATTCCAAATTCTGAATTTTTTGGCGATGAAGAAATGTTGCTAAGATGACGCACCGTGACGAGCGCGATAATGTAAATACTAGGGTTACAGAAATAAAATTTTCAGTATAATTCTTTTAGGTCATCATACGTATGACGTAATAAAAACGAGGTTGCCAGATACATATGAAAATCCACTGAAAAAATCACCAAACTCAGAATTTGGCATCCTGGTTATCCGACACCTGTGCCCTTTTCTCCATACAAAAGAATATTTTCGTTTCTAACTTTAACAATTAATTAATACAAACTGCTTGTTTTAAACGAACCTTAGTTGATTGCTAAATTCGTCCTCAACATTATCATCATCCCAGTTATCTTCCCAGACATTTACATCTTGATCATCTTCCTCTTTAGCAGTCCAATCTAAGAAATGTCAAAATCATAAGTGACATGTTTACAACAAATAAGAAAAAGTTATTTGAAACATAATTATTGTAAGATTCATCAATATTATAAAATGAAACCTAATATTGCAGTATATTAAACCTATAATTATATAAAACATAAAATAAAACCTTCTGTTGGGAATTCTTCGAATTCGTCATCTTCCTCTAAAAGTCCAAGATCAACTTTTTTGGTGCATCAGACATTTCACTTTGAGGCTTGACAACCATGACCATGAGAATGATAAATTAAAAATTCAGCTATCTAGCTGATATTGACTGTAATTAAAAAAATTGAAGCACACAACGGAAACAATTTACCACTTCACAAGAAAACTATAAAATGCAAGTAATAACAGAATTGAATAAAAACATGGTACAATCTGTTGCCACATCCCTATTAATAATGTTGAAAATTCTACTATTTAGTCTATGAAATAATTTGGTAATGGACTCAATTCATCGCTAGACGGCGCTGCAATAACTTGTCACGTGACAAGTACCAAGCTTAGATTGTTTACACATGTATTGCTATGCAATTGCATTAAAATTTACAGCTACTAACGTTTATTATTTTCCACATTTATTTTATCAACTCGCAAACTGATTATATAAACAAATATATAGATTTCTAACAACTCTTTAAATATATACAATGTCAAATTCAATATTAAATAGAGCTTTGAATATTTATTCTTTTACTAACTGTTCAATATTTGAATATGCTGAAAAGTTTTCTCAAATGAGTGGGAATAATAGCATTTTGACAAAAATGAAGAAAGGTCATTTGTTATGGCAAGAGAAGTTTGTCAGCAAAATAGTTTTTGATGAGATAATTGAAGACAATGCAGCAGCTTATTCTGTCTCGGCGACGGTGAAAGCCGAGATGAAAAAATCAGTGACTTATAAACCTACTGTTGTAATCACAATGAATGATAAGGTAAGTTAATCTTTAATTATTTTCTGAAGTTATTTTAAAATTTTTATTAATTTTATACTTAAATAAAATTATTTTTAATGTTGTTTATATTGCATTATCAGATGATATTAGGATATAAATTATGTAAATAAGGAATATACTGTAAGCAGAATATATTATGCAGTAGCTTAGAAATTATAAATTAACTTTCTAAGCTGCAGCAGGAACCTTATAAAGACTTAACTTTAGTTAAATTTTATATAATCTTAGCATTTATGTAATAATAAACAGTAGCTTCCACAAATAAAATCTTTTAATCCACAAATAAAAACTAAAAAATAAGTTTTGAAAGTCTTTTATTATGATAATTCATTAGTATGAGTGTTTTATTCTTTTGTAAATATATAAGAAATCATTTCATTGAAGCATATTTATATGTGCAGTAATTAAATGGAAGGTTTTTAGAAAGATTATAGGCCTGAGAGTTTCATTGAATATTGAAATTTTTAGTTGACTCGGCAAAAACTATATTACTCTCTCTCTAAATACTTAAAAAATAACTCTATTTGAATTTCTGATTCTGTTATGAATAAAAAGTATTATTAAGAGCTTTAATTTTAGAAATTCTGTGTATCATGTCTCTTTCTAGTTTTCATAAATAATTACAAGAGATCCTGAAACAAAAATATGACTATCATTATTAATGAAAGATAATTAATGTTATTTTTATTATAGTTATTGTGTAAGCATTATGCAGTAATTAGATTGCATCAAATCAATCTTCAAAATATAATTGTTCAATAAGATTTTACTTTTAAATGCATAGTTAAATAAAAATACATGTTTTGAAGAATTGCTAAATGTAATTAGTGTCTACATAATTTACTGGCACAATGTTAGTATGTTTTACAAGTTAGTCTGAGCCTTTATTTCACCTGAGTTATTTAGATAATTTTGTTAATCTTGAGATGCAATGCTCGAATATTGAAGAAAATATTTAAGAGTAAAGTAAATATCTAAAAGGTGTTGCATGATAACTGTTTAAGATGTACCAAGTAAAATGGCATCTAGCATTATAATTACATCATAATAGTATTTTTATCCTATGTTTAAGTGTGCATTTGTGTTTATTTATATATTAAAATGGGTTAGGTGCGTACCACAATTTAGTAGTAAGGAATCATTTTAAATTTCAAAATATTTTATCAGTCTTTGAGTATTTATAATTTAAAAGTTAAATATTGCTCTACTGCATTATTTTTTATAAAAACTAAATTTAGTGGCACGCAACCTGTCCCTTATTGCCACGCAATAAAAGACAAGACCTTCAGTGCCCATATCTGTTTTCGTGACCAAACATGTCCCAGTTGATGCATTTATCAAAGTTAGTTGGTCAGCCTTATGTAAAATCCCTAGTTTATAATCTGAAGCATGCTTTATATCCAATTTTAACAACTCACTGAAGCGATGAAAAGCTAAGTCAACCTTTTTTTATTTAATTCTTACAGGTAAAAACTCATTTTTTTATTTATTCTTACAGGTAAAAACTGCTTCTTGCACTTGTGCTGCTGGAGGGATGCCAGCATGTTGCAAACATGTGTTTGCATTATTGCAAGGATTAGAAGATTATTCTTCAAAGAAATTGTATGATGCACCAACTGAGAGGCTCCAAACATGGCATCAGCCCAAAATCATAAAAACTGTTCCTGTTAAAGCATCTGCAATTTTCAGTAACAAGTGTGAAGACGTACACTTATCAAACACTGAATTTAAATGGAATTGCCTTGTAGATTTTAGTTTACCAGTGTTTGATGCTCTTAGAGAGAGTAATGAAATTAAACAAAATTTAACGCTTCCTTTACCAGCTGTAGTTTATGCTGGTAATTCCATCATTCCTTTTACTGGTGAAACAAACTTAGATGTAAACGAAATAATATTTTACCATCAAAATTATAGTTTTACTTTAGAGGAATGCATAGATATAGAACAAAGAACAATTGGGCAAAACAATCAAGAATGGCATGAAATAAGAAAATATAGACTTACTGCAACAGACATTAAATTAATTATAAGTCGACAGAGTGATTATTCTGCAATAGCTTACCAAATTTTTAAAAATAAAAGTAGAGATATTTCCTTTATTCCAGCAGTTAGGTATGGATTGGAAAAGGAAAGCTATGTAAGAAATTACATACAACAAAAATATTCAAACTATATTTTACGAAAAACTGGAGTTATAATTAATCCAGTTTTTCCTCATTTAGCAGCATCACCTGATGGTTTACTATGTAAACCTGGAAATACAGAAGTGATGCTGATAGAAATTAAAACAATTTACAACAAAGAAAATTTAACACTAAATGAACTGTGCACTGCTAGAGTTAACTTCTGTTTAGAAATTGTTAGTGGTGCACTAGTTCTTAAAAAACAACATAAATATTATGCCCAAATCCAGTGCCAATTAGCTTGTTCAAACTTACACAAATGTCTTTTTGTTGTGTATTTACAGAAGGATGGAAAAGACTATTTTCATGAAGAAATTGTTTATTTTGATGAAATTCAATGGGCAGATTGGGATGTAAAATTAAAAAAATTTTTTCAAGTTATTATTTTCCTTATCTTTATACATTATCCCAATAAATATTTTCATATTTTCTATATTATTCACCTAGTGTATTTATGACATTCATTAACTCATTTGTAAATAGTATTTGATTTGATTTTTCAACTTTATGAATTCAATATTAGTAATAATAAATATTTAGTCACCAATAAATCTTACTTCACATTTATTTCAGATGTTTTTCGTTAATGCCCAATGAATTTAATTATTTTCAATTAATGGTTTTATTGAAACATGTGAATCTCTTTACAAACTTATTAGCTCGAAATTACACAGCTAAAAATGAAAGACTTGTTTTTTTATATTTTTTACCAATATGTGATTCTAAAATGTGTTTCCTTAAAAAATACGAAATTTATATAAATTATTTTTGCATTTCCTCAAAATGAAATATTAATATCCAAATAATATTTTCTTCAGTAACAAAAAGTTTCATACTAAAAATATATTATCTTCAACTATTTTAAATATAGATATATACACACATAATTTCATTTTATTAGTAAATAAAACAATTAGCATGTTATAAAATATGAAGAACTTATAAAGCAAAATGCAACTACTCAGCAAGAAAGCATAACATAATCTTAAAATAAAACTTTTATTAGAATCACAGTTTAGGAAAGTTTAAAGCTACACACACAGTTATAGAAAACCTTTATAATAAAAATAAACTTGACATTGCTAGTTTATTTTTATTAAAGGTTTTCTAAAATTAACTAAATTACATGTTATGAAAAAAATTTCAGAAATATTATGTAGTGACGTATAAGGTATATCTCCTTCAAAATACTTAAAGTATTTTATTCTGGAAATCGCCCTTTCCACATGAACCCTTGTATTTGAAACAACAGTATTGCTTTCCCGTTCTACAGCAGGAAACTGTATTTTATCTCTTAAAAACGAGGGCGTTTTCAAAACACAATTTATTTCTGACAGTTCTTTTTCAATTCGAAAGCCCTTATCTGCCATCACCATGTCACCTGCTTCTAATTTATTCATAATACCACTCTGAAGAAATAATTCCTTATCAGAAATACTTCCACAATATAAGTCTGATATGAAAGTAATTGCTCCAGAGGGCATTATACCAATCATGCCTTTTAAAGTATTGTTGTTTTTGTAACTGCTGAAAGTCATTTGCTGTTCTCTTGGATTGCTTGGCTTCTGTATATTGAATTCTGTGCAATCTATGATTACGCGGCAATTCTTATTTTCTCTGGAAACATGGGATGGCATGGCCTCTGCTACTTGGTCTTTACTAGGCCAAATATTTAATATCCTGAATTTTTTATTTAAAATACCGACTGTGTGGACAAAGTATCTTGAAACAGTTGAATCCGAAATATGAAACAATAAAGACAAGAATTCATTCGATATTCCTGTACGCAACTTTATTAGGAACAAGAAAAATTGATCAATTGCCCGTAATGTTTTCCCTTTTATCAAATCTCCTTCAACATTAAGAAATTTAAACAGAGCAAAAAACATTTGCTTTGTGAAACCAGTAACTGCTACCATCTGTTCATCAGAATTTATGTTCTCTGGTTTAAATTCTTTTGATGATAAGATATTTTTAAGTTCACAAGCTTCTTTTTGTGCCAAGGAAAGTTCATCAATGATATCACTGAAGCTACTAGTTTGTGTTGAGACATTTTTATTTCCCAAAGAGGTCCTAAAAATAATAGAAATTATATTATTAACATATATTTAAATAGTTTTAAAGTCAATGAATCATGGAACAAAATACATGTCAATTTTCACCAATATCTGTTTTGATGATTGTAACTTAGTCCTTAGTTTTTTCTCATTAATTTTTGTTAGATATCTAAGCCATATAAATGAATGAAACAAAAAGTAACATTTTTTATATAATTTGTTGATTTTAAAAATTAATGTGACAAAGGATAACTTCTGAAAAAGAGTTATTTATCTCAATTAAAACAAAAAATTTCAATATAAGTGTTATATGTATAATTAAAAAATCAAAAATTAATCACAAAAGTTTTTCCTTTTTTTCAATTTTAGAATAAAAAAAATGCTCAGTTAAATAATTCATTTCATTTTAGTAATAATGAAAAATTTGATGTGTTCATTTCTTCATATTTTGCACTTGACTAATTTAACCTACATTTAAAGTACAATCTGAACTATTATCCATATTTGTGCCTGAAAAAGAAGCTAAACAAAATTTTTTATTCATTTAGATGCAAGCACAAGATAAAGTTTCTGATGTTCAGCATTACTTAAGGTCAAATTAAGTGTTATTTAGAATCAAGACATATATTAGAAAATAATTAAATTGAAAATTAATAGTTTGAAGATAATACAGCAGGAATTTGTCTGGTATCAAGCTTACAGAAATAAATTAACTTTATTGTATTCAAATAGAAGACAAATTAATAGTTGTATAATTATGTAAGGAATTTAATTCAGTGTTTCATTCTCAATCAGTAATTATGAAATACAGAAAACATATTTTAAAACTGATTTCAAAATAATGCAAATCCACACTTAATATGTGATACAAATAAACCGTTGAGTTAAAGACTAGAAAATTAACAATTCAATTTCCTTCTTCACTGAGGGAAAAAAATTTGTAATTTTAGCACATAAAAAACTATATTACTTATTCATTTAAAGCTAAAATAACTACCAAAGAGAGAACCTTAAGTAATATTTTTTATATTGTTATTATTTTCTTAATTTTTTCCTTGTGAGGATTCATTTATCTTTTACAAGATTTATATTTTGAATAATAATTTATAAGTAGAATATGTGCATTCATTATATGTATTGTGTGATTATTTTATTATTATATTACAGTAAGCAATTTTATTAATTAAAATTAATTTCAGTAATTTGTAATGCATTTATCAATTTTTAATATAAATTTTAATTTTGATAATGATAATTTTTTCATTCACATTTAAGGTAATATACATAAAATATGTTAAACATACTTAAATTTCTTAAAAATATTTGATAATAAAGTCAAATTACATTAGATTCATATCAAGTTTCAAAATATAATATTTGTTTAATTTAATATAGCAAATTTTTATAACACTTAATTCCATAGAGAGAATAAACTGGCAAAACAAAATTACTTACTCTGTTGTACAGGCATCCTCGTTTTCATCATTCCCTTGTTCTGGAAGCTGGCGCCGAAGCACACGCCGTTCATTTTTTGGCTTCGAGAAAACAAATTTGCTTGGAACAGCATCTTGTTTCAATAAACGCCGATTCGTGAAGTTTTCATACTTAAAATCTGTCTCTTCAAAATGATCAGAGCATAAAACTGACCATGGGGAAGGGGAAAATTCTTCTCGTCGTAACTTAATGAGCCATTCTTTTAGTAGTTTTTGATTCTTTAAGGGAAATCTAAAAAATGATTTTTCTCTGCAATCAGCCTTATACTTGGCATTTTTGCATCCATATGCTGCACAATATCTAGATTTACATAAATTTTTATCGTCCATATTTAAACTCACGTTCAAAATCTAATCGAAATCTAGCGTGTTATTAGGTTTGGGAAAAAGTAAACAAATCGTGGAGCGTACTTGTCATGTGACTTTGACGTCACAGGAAGTGAGTCAATTGTATTTGTGCCTTCTAGGCTTTGATTCATATGAATCAATAAAATATTTCCTAAATTTTATTTTTTCAATAAAAGTCTTGCTCAAATGTCGGCTTTGCTTAATAATTAAATTTCATATAAAGCAACTTTTACTTCATTATTTCATTTATTTCTTTCAAAATAATTAAATATAAATCTTATATCTTTATTATTTCATCACATTTAACTTGTGAATGAGCAATAATTTGTTCATAAGTTTTCGGGTAAATATTGCATTATATTTCAGTATCGAGCTATATTTATAAGCCGAAGTGGATACCCAACTTATCACTTTATATTATATAGGAAATAATATTTGATCCAGCGACACATTAGGGAAGCAAACTATTTAATGGCTCTAGTGATTCTCTAACTTTAGGAAGTTTTAATAAAATTTAATTGAGAACATGTTAACAAAGGAGAATTGTTGACATGTTAACAAAAAAGTAAAAGCAACTACAAAAATTTAGAAGCAGTGAATTTGATTCCAAGAAACAATCAATGCTAAATATCACAATCAGGAGTGTCTTCTTTTTATCATAACAAATAATGACTGATATATTCTGTTAATAATTTATCCCAACGGAAACAATGTTATTAAGGAGAAATGACAGTTTATTAGGTTACAAGACATGTGGTATCTCAAGCCAAATATACCTAGATATGCATAATCAGAATCCTTCTTTAAGCGTAGATCAATTATGTGGTATTTAAGACACCAAGGAAAGTTATGTAAGAGAAAGAAATTCACTGTTAGCTCTTGTTTACTTTTGATGTTAACTCTTCCCACCTTGATTCAGTTTAATTTTAATCAGCAGCTGTAATAATTGACTTGAAACATTGAAAACTAGTAATTTTTTTTAGAATTTCCAATGTTTACAATACCCAAGTAGCAAAATAGCTTGGCCAAACATTGGCAATCTTGCCAAGATAACCCCAATAAGGGACCAATGGTTGGCTTCAAGTTTTTCCTATGCAAGATAAACCCAAGAATGGACCTATCATGGCATATACAACATGCCAAGATAAACCCAAGAATGGACCTATAATGGGCATCATGTTTTCCCCAATATTGGGCATACCAAGATAAGCTAAGGTTTCCCCATTATACAGTATGCTAAGATAAGCCAAGGTTGGGCCAATCATAGGGGATAAGTTTTCCCCAGCCTTCCATGATATGTCATTATTGGTCCTATAAATTTATCCAAGTTTCTAACCATCTTGGGCATGCCAAGATTTTGCCAAAATATATCATATGTAGAGTTAAAATCAATATGGCTGCCTATTTTTCTATGCTATTTAGTTGCATTTTTGTTTATCAAGAATTTTCTTACTAAATGAAATTAATGTTCTTGAATTTTAATCATTTAGAAACTTCGATAATTCAAGTTTAATTTCAATAACTTCAATTATATTAACCGTTTTCAATTTCAATTAGTTTTTCAAGAAATTTTAATACTTTGTTTTTCTGGGAAAATTATTCTTATGAAAAGATAAGAATGTATAAAATTACTCCCTGTAAATATAAATTGCTTGAATATTCTACTTTAGACCTAAGTTAGCTGGAATTTGAATATCATTAATTGAGCAGAAAAGGATTGGGGAGATTTAAATTTAGTTTGTTTAACACTTTTACAATCAGTTTTGTACATGAAAACTAATTATATCGGGAAAAACAATTTAATTCTCTGATTGCTCAGTTTGTTTACCAAAAAATCGCTACAAAAATTGTGTATTTTATGCATATTTTAAATCTATAGATATTGGAGAAATAAAATATGCATTTTCCTTTCTAGAAAAGATTTTTATTTACTATAAAGATTTTCATCATGAGAAACTGAGCTGTCAGAGAAACTAATTTTAGATGTTATTTCAAAATTTTTTTCACAAATTTCAATTGGATTACAGTTAATATTTACTTTTAAAGTAATGTAAAAAAAGGGAAAAATCTATAAAAACTTACGAAAATATAATGCACTGAGGGGAGGAAAAATATATCACTATCACCGAAAAATCTATATCACTATGAAAACTAACGCTTTTTCAGAATCTGATAAATCATCTGTCAATTACTGAACATTCTCTTGCAGTCATTTCTAGTTAAGAAAGTCAGGCTGAAAGCTGAATGGTTAGAGTTCTCGCCTTCTGTTCAACAGTTCGTGGGTTCAAATCCCACCTTGGTATTGAATGTTCTTAGTGGTTCGGAATTTACTATAAACCGTAGTTCGCGATCTAATTATCCCTCGTGTATAAAAATGATCATTGAGAGAGACAAACAAACAAATCTAGTTAGGAAATGGTGGAAAATCAAGTTAAGAATAGTCAACACCAAGTACTTCAAACTGGAACAACTAGCCATACCTGTTGAACACAAAATTTAAATTAAATATCTAACACTGTGTATAATTTATTTTATTGGTTAAACAGTAAAAGGGTGGATGCGCTCCTCAATAAAGGAAGATAACAAGTGTTCAGGGAAATCAAAGGATGGACAGCCAGAGGGTTGAAATAGAATCCGAACTGGTAAAAACAATAATAGGGCCTAAAATAAAAAAATTAAAGTGATGAATTTAGGACCAGAAAAAACACCTAATTAGCACTGCAAAAGGATATAAGCAGAAGAAATCATGTTTTGAACAAGATATTTATTAAAGCACTTTGCGTAGCTTTTTCAAAAATCAACTTGGAGATAGGAAAATATATAAAAAACGGAAAGTGTAATAAAGCTTTTAGAACACTGAAGTTAAAAATTGTTTTGAATTGTATATTACAAATAAAAACAACGAGATATCATTCTAATGTATCATTTTTTAGACTTGCATCACTTTTTAATTGAAGTATTTTACCTTGAAAAGAATATATTTAGGAAAAGAATAACATAAATAATCGCAGTTACATTTTACAGAAAAAGTAAATAAACAATAAATTTTCTGATTAACACAGGAGAAAATTAACACATTTTACAATATAAATGTAAGATATTGAAATTCCGTATCACACTATAATATTTAAGACACACCATTTTTTATTAATCATTTTTACAATGATTGTAAAAACTTTCCAAGCAATAACTTGTTATTTTAAAAAAGTAATCAGATGCTTTTAAATGAGAAAGAATCCATTTTTTACATACAGTAATCCCACTGTAACACGTAATTTTAGTTCCGTATTGCGAGTATAGGATAACGCGTTATACGAATATTATCGTATAACGCTTTATGTACAAACGATTCATGCTTTACTTTTCTCGTTAAAGGGGGTTTAAATCGAATATTATGGGAAAACTATGTTATGAACGAAATGTGTATGTTTTATTAAAATCAAATTAAGAACATTTTAAGTAAAAGAACTTATACAAATGTAACTAAAAACAATTAATTTCAAATAAATCAAATAATTCCAAAACCAGTTTTATTACTTCTTTATTCGCTGTAAGAGCCATCTGAAATAATGTTCCACCGACATCTTTTTTTAGAAGAATGTTCAAAGGTCAATCATATAATTTAATTTAATTTTGAAAGAAGTCACTTGACAAAATATACAAACGTATGCGAAATTCATTGTGAACTGTAGAAATCATTATAAATTTCGCAGGACAGAAATATAACGTGGAGAGTGAACGTGTTATATGGGGGAAAATACATGTTATAAGAGGGACATGAAATCGCGTAATATGAAAACGAATTATAAGAGTACCGTGTTATAGGGGAGATTACTGTACAGGGTTATTACAAAAGAATCATCGGCCTTCCAAATCGTAATAGGGTTACAACTGTGATTCCTACATGAAAAGAAACCGAAACTATCAAAGATAGACGTTCATACTATAGATGTTCAATAAGTGCTTTTATAGTGATACGGCAGACTTCAAAGGGATAGTTCAATTCCCTCCACACTTCAGCTTGTTGGCATCGATGATGGAGAAAGTAATCGTGATGCGGTTTTGCAACTCAGCCAAAGTGGTAAGTAACGGTGGTACCTAGACACAGTCTTTAATATGTCCCCAAATGAAGAGGTCACACGGTGAAATGTTGTGAGCGATTCACACTTTGAAAATTCTAGTACACAAAAAAGTTTTTCTGTGCAGTTGCCTTTTCGATCATGACGTTCGTGCAGCACAATAACACGCACATTGCATATACGCACCGTGAAACTCAAATTAATGCCCTAACATATAAGCGTTATCATGGAAACAAATACGTTTCCAAGTACTGACTTAGTAATGTATCAAAACCCAATGGTTCACTTGTAATAACCCTGTATTAAAAATATTCAACTTCTTTAAAAATAATCCATTTTATGATTATAAAATTTTTGTGATAGTATTTATGTAACGAATGGTCACGTAAATAATTATAAATATTTAACAAAATATATTCTTTAACGCTAAATTCAAATAAATAATTTTTGAACTTTGTTCAGACGTCAAAGTTTCATTTTTTGATATTTTCTAATTTTTATGAATTTTAATATCATAAATAATGTTGTCTTAATTATTAAAGGATATTTTTGTGGAATAGTGTCAACTCTTTTTCTCTCCCTTTATGTATATATAAAGGGATAGAAAAGAGTATATATATATAAATAAGAGTATATATATATAGAGTATATGTATATTATATATATATATATATATATATATATATATATATATATATAAGAATATATATATATATATATATATATATATATATATATATAAGATATATATATATATATATATATATATATATATATATATATATATATATACATACATACATAGATAGATAGATAGAAAGGTGAATTGATAGCCACCGTAAATGCAATACCCTGAAGGAAGTACGCAAATAACATTAAATTTACAACATTCATTAACGGTGTTGAGGTATACAAATGATTAGAATTAGACGCACATCACGTGCGCCTGTAAAGCCACTTCAAAGCTCTGTTTAAGTCTTGAAAATTTCGACGGTTTCAAATTTGAGTTCGGCAATTGTGTTTTTCTCAAAACTTTTTATTTTATTTCATTATTTTTTTAAGACGATCAATTATTTCTCGTAGAAAACGGCGATCATTTTTTTGATGATCAAAGAATCCGAGTTCGGCAGAACAAGAATAGTGGCCTACTGAGAATGTGGATTATCTTTCAGGGTAATCGATAGTCGTGTTGGACGAAACCAAACAACAGCGGATATGTAATCGTTGGATGCAGGAGGGTACGTCGAACCGACGCGTTCGATCGCGCCGAAATCAGTACACAACTTCACGGGATCACAGGCAAATTGTACGCATGGCTGTGACGGATCGTTCAGCCACATCACGAACCATAGCACAGCACATTCAGTCTGTAACATATCATCCAGTGTCCACGCGTACCATTCGACGCCGTTTACAGCAGACTGGTCTGTCAGCAAGACATCCACTGCTTCGTCTACCCTTGAGACAGAGGTCTCCGCCGCCAGTAGTGCGATGAAAGAAGAATGAAGACGGTATAATGGAATGAAACTGTCTTTACGGAAATTGTCAAGCTTCGGTCTGCAATAATACGATGGTGCATTCGAGTTTTGAGACACCGTGGGGAAAGGATGCTGAACAGCTGCATTATGCTCCACCACACTGGTCTTCCGGGTCTTATGGTATAGGGCGGTATTGAATATTATTGTTGGATATCACTCTCGCCCTCCTTTAGTACACATTACCGGTACTTTAAACAGCCATCGCTTCATTTGCGAGTTGTTGGAGCAAGTTGTCCTTCCTTACCTTCAGGGATTACTCACCGCAACATTTCAACAGGATAATGCACGACCACACTTGGCACGCATTGTCAATGGGTTCTTCGTCAAGCGCCAGATTGAATTCCTTCTCTGGTCGGCAAGCTCTCCGGATCTTTCACCGAGAGAAAACATGTGATCCATGGTTGCTCAACGATTGACTTAGATTACATCCCCAGCTGCCACACCAGATCATCTTTGGCAACGCGTATAAGCTGCTTGGTCTGCTGTACAGCAAGAACACATCCAAAGTATCTTTAAATCAATGCGTTACGTGTGGCAGTGGTGATCTCCAACAATGGCGGCTATTCTGGCTACTGATTTTGGCAGAAACCACACTTCACAGAAGTCTATAAATGTAATTATTTGATACTTGGTCAGCATGTTATCTGCAAAATAAATTTTGTTGTGATATCTTTTGCCTTTTTTGATGTGGCAATTTGGAACGTCAGCAATGTATTTTATACTTTTTAATTTAATTAAAAAACGAAAAATAATTGAAACATTGTTCATTTTAGTTTCTGTTTTCTGTTTTGAACTTATATTGTCAACATAACAGGTAAATAATGTATCATGAAAAACGAGTTTTATTAGTCAAATATCATTCGTAAATTATAAATAAAGAATAAAATGCTACATTCAAAAATTTAATTTCAGAGTGCTTATGTTTTGTTTCTATATTCAAGTTAATAGTTTTTAATTTAAAATGTGTGTGCATACATTTCATTAATATGTTCTACACAAATTAATTTAATTTCAATTAATTTTATTATTAAAAGTATTATTTTATTATGAAAACATAGGGCAATATATGGTAAAGTATTGGAATGTTTTACAAAGGGCGTTAAAAAAATAAAATTAGAATTGACTGGACTTAAGTTCCGGTTGCTTTATGTCATAATAAATGAACATTGAATTTGTTATTTGAAAAAAATTTGAAAATGAATTAGTTACATTTTCATTTTTAAAAATGAATTATAATGCATAGTTTTTATTGACAATGTGATAAAAAGGCATTCACCAAAAGAAGATAATTTTATTAAATATATTAACTTAAACTTAAGTTTTATTTTCTCCCAAAATTAATAGGGATTTAATAATAACTTTTTATTTTAATTGAAGATATAAACAAACTTCTATGATATATTCATAGAATAAATCATAATTCTTTTTACAATAAAACAATTCCCACTGATAATTTTTTCCTCTTTTTAGTTAGCTTTCCTATAGTAAGTACAGTCTTTGCGTGTTATTAACAAAACATTTTCCTTCTAGCTTGAATATTCTTTTATTTATGGATTGCCTTGACTTATTTTTTTTAAAAAAGATGAATTAGGTACTCGTAAATTGAATTAGAACTCGTAAATTGCCTTTTGGAAGAACTTTTTCATAGATAGTTGGCCATATTCACTTGTCGCAAAGAAGAAAACCAAAAAAACTCATAGACCCTGCCATGATAGATGCGCAACATCTATTTTCCGTTGTTAAACAGTAAATGGAATCGAACCTTCATCTTTGTGAGTTGTCCTAGGTGATATAATTACAAGGCCTTCCCGTGTGGAAGCCCTTGTAATTTCATACTACTAAAGGACATGGTAAACAGAAGAAAAATATCGAGCACTGATGACGATAGACAGGATTACAATCGAAATATTAGATATGTTTTTCCGTATCTGGTATGAAATCGATTATCATTTTATTCGTGATATGAAATCGATTACCGTTTTGAAGTTCTCTGATCAACAATCACCATAAAATAATAAATCTAACCAAATTATTTTACGCGCGAATCATAAAATTTCATTTAATAATTCATTAATTTAATGTCAAACATTTTATATTTTTCTCAATCTAGCTGTATCATAAAAAAACATTTGAAGTTAATATTATTTTCTACAGGAACTGCATGTATTACGAATTATTAAAAATCAATTTCTTTTAATACTAATAGATAAGTTAGATTTTGATATTGTTAAATAATTAGTACAATCTAATCCAAAATTGAGTAAAATCGTATCTAATAACAATAATTTAACATTTAATCTAATAATTTTGATACAATTGTAGCAATCATATTTTTTATCTTTTATTTTGAAGTAAAGCTTAAATGATTTATTAATATAAAATTATATATGTGTGTATATATATATATATATATATATATATATATATATATATATATATATATATATATATATATATATATATATATATATATATATATATATATATATATATATATATATATATATATATATATATATAATGTTTCATAATATTTATATCATATATTTTATGATATATGAAATTCTTAAATATTTTTTCAAATAAGTCAATTCTTGAACAATCAGGAATTCAAATAAAATTAAACGACCAGATTTCAACTGTTCATCTATTATTTAAATGAATAAAACAAAAAGGGAGTGAAAAATGCTTAAATATTTCAAGAACTAAGAACACTGACCAGTGATTGGTTGAAAACAATGACGTCAGATGACATCATCAATACAGATCGAAATTTCTTTGCCCATATTCGGTTATGAATATTTAAAAAGTTATGTCTTGAAATTCTGCGTCAGGTGTGGCACAAGTAATGGAATGGAATTACAATAGGGGATTATATATTTAAAAAAAATGCTAAACATGTGATAAAAATATCTTTATGTGTGTATGTATATATACATACATACATACATATATATATATATATATATATATATATATATATATATATATATATATATATATATATATATATATATATATATATATATATATATATATATATATATATATATATATATATATATATATATATATATATATACATATATATATATATATATATATATATATATATACATATATCCGAAAATTAAGTTATAGCTGGAAAATCTGTATAAGAAAAATGCATCTTAAATTAATTATTTGAAAATATGAAGTTGCATAACTTCCTTGAACAGTTGTTTTTATTTTATAAATGAAATGTTGCAGCTTAAATAAATACATTTATGTATTTAGAAATAGCTGTTTATTTGTATAATGTGTTTGTAATATATTAATTTTAATTTTTCATTATAATAAAAAATCATAAGCATTTCCAAAATCTGATTACTATTGTTGTTATAAAATATATATCTTAACAGTTATCTCATTACCCGAGATTAATAAGTTAAATAATTTTTTATAGATTGTGTAACAAATTTCTTATGTTTTTCTTACTGAAAGTACGACACGATGTTTTTCTTACTGAAAGTACGACAATAGAATTTAATGAAAATGGTTAAATAAAAGAGTCTTAAGTAATAAAACATCAATTAAAAAATAATAACTGTCAATTTTTATAATTCTTTTTTATAACAATAATAATAACATATTCCTTATGAGAGATGTTTGATTTAACTTGGATTCCATCATCTCTCTGAACCAAATTTATTATCTAGTGAATATAATTAATTTTTTATATAGGTTGTACAGAAAGAAATCTAATACATTTTGAATTGAGTTTAAGGTTATTTATAATTTAATAAAATAATTAATTGTAGGAATCTTTCTTTCCTTAAAATAAAAAAAAATTAAAGGAAAAATATGAACATACCAACAGAGAATTTTTAAAATTGGGGGAAAAAATCCTATATCCCTCAACTTACGAAAAAAATGTATATTGCATTTAAATGAAATAATTGAATTTCAATAGAAATTCAAGGTCGGAGTTAATAAAAATCTCACAGTGATGACGAAGGAAAGTTATTGCTGCCAATTAATAAAAGGAAAGGGGAAGAAAGATCAAAACGATTGTTCAAATTAACTTAATGATACGCATTTGTGAATCTGATCTTTTTTATTTTCTTTCTTTTACCCTTCGTACCTATTTTAAAATTACCATCACCGTAAGACCATTTCAAAACCCCAGAGCCAGGTTCCGGATTGTGGTTGCCTGGCAACGGAGGACTCCCCACCGACCTCCCCCACTCAGTAACCTAGCAATAGGAGAAATGGGAAAAGATTCGGGATAAACACTTCGGCGGGGTGCCATTGAAAAGGGAGGCGTTTCTGTGTGTGCAAATTGATCTCCTTCGGCGAACCGCTGGGATATTGATACTCCAACAAATTAATTGGCGGAACAAAGGCCGCACTTAGAGCTTCTGGATGTGCTAGAGGTAAAAAATGCACTGACATTACTGTGACAGGTGTCTGCTTATATGTACAAGCCCAGCGAAAATTACAGAGCTGGAATTGATTGATTTTTGCAATGTGATTTTAACTGGCGTTGCTTTAATTTCCGGTTATCGTTCCAGCAGACGTGACAGGTAGTTTTGTTCTATTTCGGGAAGCTCCTGCCAGCGTTCTAACTTATAACCAAACGGTATTTTATTATTTTTGTTTGTAAGAAATCAAATAGTTTGTTCTAGAAAGAACATTCTGGGAATTAAAAGATATTAATCTTTTTTTTTTCGAATTTGAAAATAATTCAAAAATATAGTTTTCTGAAAAAAAAACGAGAATTTTAATGAAGCAATTAATTTTACAAATAAAATCTATAAAGTAAACAAAGTATATTTTTAAAACTATTTCTTTTGCTGTCATACTCTAAAAAGGGATTTTAATCTTGCTGTTCAGTTTTTGAAAACTAATTTGAAACTGAAACACAAAATATTTGAAAAATGTTGCACAAGCTATTTTAAGATAATATTTTAATCTTTGGGCACAAAGAAGAGCACAGTTTGAGAAAAAAATTCCATTTTGAGAAATTATATTCCAACAGGCACAATTTTATTGTAGGACAAATAGAATTTATTTATCACAAAGTTTTGGAGGATCATTACAACTATTTATAATGGGTTGTATAACGTCCACGACAGTAAAGACTCCGCCCGAAACATATATTCCACCACAAATTCAAATTAACAGTAAGTACACTACTTTTTTAATTTTGTCTCTAAAAAATACATGTTACATTTACAATGTTTAACTCTTTTAGGTATTTGTTATTTCAGAAAAGGAAGATAACAATCAATCAATGATGTACATTATTTTTTAACGAAAAAACCATAGAAATATATATTAAAAAATTTTTCTTCATATATTTTTTTCCTACGAATTTAAAAATGAAATTAGTGTAAGATCAGTCAAAATAGTTTATAGTATTTTATCGTAATATAGGAAATTTGAATTTGTGTAATCCAGTTAAAATAATTGCAATGGTAAGTTTACAATATAAATATAGAGATAACATTTGTAAAATAAAAATAAATAATATGAAATTTATTAAAAATAACTAAGCCTAAAATAAATTTAATTAATTTCTTAGCATGAGCTATGAAATATACCAATTTTAAAGAATTAAATAATGATGAATCCACATTTCAGGAAATAATAATATAAAATAATCTTGAATTGCATTAATTAAATTGATATAAAAAGTGGAAAGATATATTTTTTGACATTTATATAGATTTTCCTTAAATTTTTTATTCGTTACTCTTTTATATTATTATATTTTTTAAATTATTATATGAACACATATATCTCTGGAATAATATCGAGTTTATGAAAGATCACTAACTGTATAAAAGTATACAAATAAGTCTGTCTCTATGTCTAGACATGTTTCAGAGGGAACTAATATACCATTGAATCTGTTGATAAATACACGAGTTGGTGACTACATAAAATGATATAGTTTGTTTGTCTATACTCTATATTTATAAATATATTATATTATATTATATTATATTATATTATATTATATTGTATTGTATTGTATTATATATATATATATATATATATATATATATATATATATATATATATATATATATATATATATATATATATATATATATATATATATATATATATATATATATATATATATATATATATATATATATATATATATATATATATAATATATTAATTATAACTTCTTTTATGCCCAGTCGATGGTCATAACTTGCAACCATTAAATATTGGTATTCTGTTTTGAAAATCATTAAAAATTTTATAAATTTAAACAAAAGGAAGCGCATAAAATAGAGTGAATATCTCATTGTTTTTACGTACTTTTTAAAAGTAATATTTGATTATTATTAAGTAATATTATAATACTTAATAAAATAATGCATATGTTACAGTAAAGGTGATTAATCCAGTGATTATTCATCCTACTGAATTCGGAAAATGTGATAAATTATTGCATAACTATTTATTTTACCAATAAATATATACAATCCCCAACTCCTAATGGGGAATGTGATAAATTCCGATTAATCTGCAGAAAAATTGATTGAAATTAGATTGAATTCAGGCTTTAATATAAACAGTTTAATAATGTTTTTCATAAAAACATTTGCGAAACAAAAGGTGATTCAAATAAATGATCTATTGTTAAATGAGACTGTTTACTAGCAATTAATTTTGTGATTTCGAATGAGAATAATGAAGTGATCCATTTTAATTAAACTGATATTTTAGCTAGGCAAGAACAAATAAGAAAAATGTAGAAAAAGTGCTAAAGAAAGCTATGAATTGCAGGCAAAAAAGTCATTGAATGCTTCAAATTTTAAATTTTCATCTGGTGCACAATGAGTTTCTTGGTGACGCAATGAACCCACAAGTACTAGATGTAGACAAAGCAAAAAGTGGTCCATAAAAGAATCAGTGATGATATTAGAAATTCAACACGGAGACATTAATATTTTAAGAGCAAAACAAGTAAAAATGTTAAAGTAGTATGTCAGAAATTAATTCACAATTTGAGAAGAAAAATTAATTTTGCTAGAAGATTGCCCAGATTAAGCAATATCACTTCCGGATTGTGTTAGAAAATCATTTTTCTGAAAGACAATGACATTAATTATGTGTTTTCAAGGGAGAAGGCAAGCCAGATAAGTACAAATGTAAAAAATCTTCAAAACTGTAATTATACGTGCAATAATAGTCTAATGAATCTAATTAAGTTAACTCACACACACACACACACACACACACACACACACACACACACACACACACACACACACACACACACACACACACACACACACACACACACACACACACACACACACACACACACACACACACACACACACACACACAAGTAAATATAAATAAATACTTTTTTTTGGTATAGAGGTTTTGTTTATTTTTACATGAAAGGGCTTTTTATAAATTCTAATAATTTAAATTGTTTTCTTTTCCCCCATATCTTTTAATTAACAAAACAAAAATTATCTAGTACAAATTAATTTGAAATTCTGTTTTTTTTTCAGATAAAAATCAAGTATTTACTGAAATAACAATTTATTAGTTAAAAAGCGTAAGAAGCTCATTCGACAGGGTCTTATGATTTAACAATGATTTTTAATCCCTACAAACATTACATTTGGGGTCGGAAATGAACTCACGAACGACTGAATAGAAAATAAGCATGATGACCATCCGTTTTCAAATTTAGCAAAAAAATTAAAAATTATTACAGCCGTTTTTTTTCTTCATTTTCATTTCTTTATTTTCGGTTTGTTTTTATTCATGAAAATAATAATAAAACTATATTTTTATTGATAGTTATAATTTCAAGATGCTTTATGCTAAAAAAATGTTTGTATAAGACAGAACAATTTGTTATGCAAGGGAAATTTTCGAATAAATTTCTATTAATATTCTTTTATATGAATGGTTTCTATAGCAGATGACAACAAAATATATGTTAAATTCCAAATTAAACATCCTTTTAAAATTTGGCATGACTTAATGTTTTCTGATGTTACTGAACAATAGTCAAGAGCAACAGAACAAAACTAATCCTATATACAACAGTGGCCATCCAAATTGCAACACCAAGAAAGACAAAACATATCATAACAAAATTTATTTTGTAGATAACATGTTGACCAAGTATCAAATGATTAAATTTATAGACTTCTGTGAAATGTAGTTCCTACCAAAATCAGTAGCCACAACAGCCGCTGTTGTTGGAGATCACCACTGCCACATGCCTTGGCATTGATACAGAGAGACTTTAGATGTGATCTTGGGGTGCAGCAGATCAAGCAGCTTCCACACGTTGCCAAAAATGATTTGATGTAGCAACTAGGGATGTAATCTGAGTTAGTCGTTGAGCAACCATGGACCACATGTTTTCTATCGGCGAAAGATCAAGAGAGCAAGCCAGCCACGGAAGCAATTCAATCTGGCGATTGACGAAAAACCTTGGACAATGCGTGCCATGTGTGGTCACACATTATCCTGTAGAAATATGGCTGTGGGTAAGCCCTGAAGGTAAGGAAGGGCAATTGGCTCCAACAGCTCTCAGATGAAGCGATGGCTGTTTAAAGTACCGGCAATGTGTACTAGAGGAAGACGAAAGTGATATCCAATACCACCCCATACCATAAAGCCCGGTGCAGGATCAGTGTGGCGATGCATAATGCAGCTGTTCAGCAGTCTCTCTCCACGGTGTCTCCAGACTTGAATGCGACCATCGTGGTGTTGCAGACCGAAGCTTGACTCGTCAGTAATTTCATTCCATTCTGCCGTCCACATCCTTCTTTCATTGCGCCATTGGCGGCGGAGACCTCTTTGGTTCTGCGTTAAGGGTAGACGAAGCGATGGACGTCTTGCTGACTGACCACTCTACTGTAAACGGCGTCGAATAGTACGAGCAGACACTGGATGATGCGTTACAGATTGAATAGTGTTGTGCTATAGTTCGTGATGTGACTGAGCGATCCGTCACAGCCATGCGTACAATTTGTCTATCATCACGTGAAATAGAATACTGATGTGGATGCGATCGAACACGTAGGTCCGACGTACCCTCCTGCATCCAACTATTACATATCCGTAGTTGTTTGGTTTAGTCCAACTCGACTACCGATTTCCCTGAAAGATAATACACAATCTCGGTAGGCCACTATCCTTCCTCTGTCGAACTCGGATTCTTAATGAAAAAGTGATCGATGTTTTTACAAGGCATTAGTGATCGTTTTTTGATTAAAAAAAACATTTGCCGAACTTGAAATCGTTGAAATCTTCAAGCCTTAAATAGCGCTTTGAAGTTGCGCCGCAGGCATGCGTGATGTGAGTCTGTTCTGAAATTCTAATCATTTGCATATCTCACCTCCACTAATGCATGTTGTAATTTCATGTTATTTACATGCCTTCTTCAGGGTTGGGCATTTACGGTGGCCAGCAGTTGCTCTTGGTCCACGTATAGAATGAAGTTTACTTTACGTTGTTAATCATTAGAATCGTTTGCCAAATAGAATAGAAAGTTTGTTGTTGTGAAGTAGAGGAGTCCCCAAAGATTTTGTGCCAGGTCCCAATTAGGCTAAGTCTAGTCCTAATTAGAAACATGTGTCATATTCAGATCTGAAAGCAAAAAGCAACATATAATTAATAAGAAATATGTTTTCACAGACTTCTATGCGTTCTTATAAAAATAAATGAAATCGTTGCATTTTAATGCATATTTAGTGATTTTTCACGCAAAAGTTGGGATTTGTTACTTAAAATCATAATTTTAAATTTCTTAATAGGGATCCCAATGGCCTAAAAGAATTGCAGCACTTTTCAGAGAAAAGATTTCCGGTTTCGAACAGCCATTTATTGAATAAGAAATGAATAATGGGTTTCTATATGTTCGTTTGTAGGGAAAAATGTTTGGAATTTTTCCAAATCTCTCACACAACAATTGAATATGGTCTATTATCTATGGTAATTGAACGGTGAATATAAAAATGACATACGGTCGACTAAGAAATGTCAAAATTCCGTAATAATTTGGTTTATCATAGTTTAGTCGTGGAATCGCGCTCTTCGAAATAGAAAGAATTAAGAGTTCGATCCCAATTAATGTTGAACAGCAGGAAATATAGATGATTGGGAGTTTCTCCCTTGTGACTCGTTAAAATGGCCAACTATTTTTGGAACTCACTAACGGGAAGTTAGACAAGACTGAATTGTTTCCAGTTCTTAAATTTCCCACTTCATGATGTCGAAATTTATCAATCGGGTTTACTATGTTTGAGTAGAAGGATGGGTTTGATCTAGATACTATTTATCAATGAAAGTCGGATGTTGCGCTTTTGATTTCTGCATGCACGTGATTAATGCTCAATAGTTTTTTCCCATACCAAGCTATACAATTCACTATTTATGACAAAAGGCTTTTCGTGTAAGGTTATATGCACTGTAGATGTACAAATTTCTCCAGTAACCTTGTGTGATTATCGGTCTAAGTTGTCAATATGTGGAGTTAGTTTCTTTTAATTTAAATATAGAGTTGTATTTTTGGTAGAAAGAGCATCAAAGATAATATATAATGTAGTATAAAAGGTCTAAATATTTGTTACGCTGTACTGAGATTTTTATATTAAGATTAAAAAAACCGAACAGGTTTTAGCACAATAAATGCTTTAATAATTCCATTTATACCAGGGATGGCGAACCTTTTTTGATGTCCGTGCCACTAAGTCATAAAATTTATTTTTTAAATAGGTAACGTGCCACAATAAAATTTCATTCGAAATGTTAGCGTGGTGTAACTATAATTAAATAAACAAATAAAAGCAATTCTTTTTTAAGAAAATTCTATTAATCAATTTTTTACAAAAAGTAATATGCTAGAAACAGAATTCTCGTTAAAAACAATTGTTTTTAATGTGATTTCTGTTGCTGTGTACACAAGATGATAAAGATTTAATACCTGGTTCATATTTAGTTAATTTCAACAATACGCATGCAGAGCTCGACTCATCCGTCATTCTATTCCTATATTTATTTTTTATAAAATTTAATTCTAAAAATAGAGATTCACATGCCTTCGTCGATGAAAAAATTGCCTTACCTAATATTTTTAAACAATTAAACGTGTCACGAATTGAATTCCATGTAGTTAGAATTGCATCTTATGCAATTTCGTTTATTTTAACCAATTGATTACTTTCAATAATTTCTAAATCCTTTCTTAAATCAACAAATTTTAGGTTCCATATGGCACTTGACTAAAATTCAACTTTTCACATTTATATCACAAATTAGGTGTAGATTAGTAATTTATAATTCATTTCTGTCAAAAAAGATTAATTTTGTTTTAGTGCGTACCATTGGTTTGCCATCCCTGATCTATACTATATATGAATACACTTGTTTACATTTTTTTGCTTATCCTTGATTGGATTTTATTTTCCTGCAAATAGAGGAAAATCAAGCAAATATAACAGTACCTTTGTTTATTTCTTAATCACGATTTATGACTGAAGAGTAAATGCACATGAATTTCTTTACTAATAATTTCAAAAGATTATTTTTGAAAGTAAGAAAAAGAATAATGTAATAGCAATTATAATGCTATTTGCCATTGAACAAAACTTTAAGTATGTGCACCAATATAATAGCGGCATACGGTTTATTGAAATTATAAAATAAAGGAAAAAAATGTCAGGTCTTTTAGATTTGGTGCGAGATTAACGTATTTACGACATAGACATCTTTCAGAAAGCAGTTTTTTCTGATCAAAAAGTCTTTACATGTTTACTAGGGATGGGACCTTGTTACTTCTCAGGCGCTCCGTGGTTGAGTGGTCAAAGTATCACTCCGCTAATCGCTCGAGAGCATAGTGTGGGTTCGATTCCCACCGCGGCCCTGGGTGTTTTCTTCGTTATTCTTCTGTGGTTGTACATCTGTCATTGTGCTATTTGTCTTATTATCGACGAAGACTTACAAGCGGATCTCATGAATCGAGCATACAAGTCTGAATATATGTAATGCAATATTTCTTTCGTTACTTTTCCTGTACTTAGTACAGTTACTTTCAAAGGAACAAGTATTTTACCGATTACATTTTGTACTTGTTACAACTTTTTTTGTAGTGCCATCTATCGGATTAAAATATAATGGCAAAGTTTTTAAAATTATATAAATAAATTGAATAAAAACTAAATTAATAAATAAATTATTAATTAATTAAAACTAAATAAGTAGATCAATAATATTTTATATAACAACATAAAATTAATTAATATAATTAATGTTAATTTAAATTATTATCATTTATAAATAAGCATTCACTTAAATATTAATAGAAAGATCTATAAAAAATAATTCTTATTCTTTATGCAACATTTCTTAACTGCAAGTTTTTGTTTTTCCTGTAATGCTTTAATTTCTAGTATGAGGCAAAAAAATATAAGTTATTTATCTACAAACCGTTTTTTTGTAAAAAAATGTAAATTTCTAAATTTTCTTAAATGTAATTCATTTAATATAAAAATCATGGCATTTTATTATTTACACTTATTTTCAGAATTTATATCTGTTCTAAGTAAATTTTCCAATTACTCAATCGTAATTTTCAAAGACTTCCAATGTTAATTAAAATATAAAATTAGATGAGATAATATAATTTCAATTTTTCAACTTAATCAGCTTAATTTTTTATTAGAATTTAATAAGACTTTCCAATTATATAAATGAATTTTTATAATTAACTGGTAAATATTTTGCAAAGAATTGTAAAGTGGGAGGTTTAATCAATTACAAAGATGTTTTATTTTACGTTTGCTTACAAAAATACATCAATTAATCAGGAAAATCAACTTAAATTTAATTTCCTTTATTTTTCTATAATTAAACAAGTCAAACATAGTAAAATTTTTTATGTACAATAGATAGTAATTTTTATCATAAAAGACGTTTACTTGTTTATATTTATGTAGTAGATAAACCAGTCTTTTCTAAAATAAAAATTGCATTAACTCACATATCTTGTTTCAGTTTCCTAAAACTTAATCAATTTGTGGTTAAAGAAAGTAGCTTTGCAATTAAAACTGTATTAATAATGTTTAAGTAAACAATCATTTTATATTAGATATAGCTGCATAAAATTTCAATAACTATCAAAAAATATAAAACAGTTTTACCAATAATCTAAATGTTATAATGTTTTAAGGTAAAATATTGAGAAACAACGTTTAATAAAAAATGGAGGAACAGAAATACATATATTTTATTTACATCAATCCATAATTTAAGAAATAAACATGACAGTAACACATGATGGCATAAATAAAGATAAGGTAAAAGTTAACTTAATTAAAGCTTTTTTTCCATTTTGAAAGTGTAAACTAAAATGAATAAACTACCTTTATTAGGTTTAAATCAACATTCTCATTATCTGAATAAAAATAAATCGTATGGTAAAAAATACACAAAATAACATTTTTTCTAAAAGTTGAAAAGTTTTTCTAAATTCTATATATTTACAGTAAAATATAGTGAAACTAAAGCATGGTTGAATAAAAACTAAACATATTTATATGGAATTAAAATAAAAAATATGCATAGTAAAAATAACAATGGAAGTATGTAAGCAGATTTAATTTAAATATTTTTTTTTTAATTTAAGAAATCTGATCTAATTTAAGGTTCAAATAAATACGTTATATATGTTCATAAAGTAAAATTAAATTTTTAAAAGAAATAACAAAAATAATAGTTAATAAAAATTGCTAAATACATAACAAGAATATCATGCTTTTCTTATATTTAAAAAAGAACGATAAACACTAAATATATGTGCCATGATTTTATTTTGGCTTTTTCAACTCATTTATTTTATTAACCGAAACAAAACAAATGTACATGCGTATTTTATTTCGCAATATAAATTCATAATGTCTACCTCTGCAACCCAAAGAGATCTTTCAATTCCCAAGTATCCCTCTTCTATTTACCAATTACACCAACTGTCATTTCCCTTCTCCCACCCAGCCTCCCTACCATAAGAAGCTACCACAATCTCATAATTCATCCGTCTGTATCGATATATCGATGACACTGTTATTTGTACTCACTCTGTCATTGGCTCTTCTGTACTTGTTACATTCAGCCAAGTACACTTATTACTTTGTAACAAGCACGTACGCACATACTCGCTGATTACTTTGTAACAGGCACGTACTCACTCTGTCTTTGAAACTGGTCAAGTACATTGTACCTGTAACTGTCTGAGGATACTTGAACTCGCGCTGACTTTGTTACTGGAAGTACTGAGTATTTGGAAAAAAAAGTACTGATTACAGGTTGTTACATTCAAATACTGATTACAAAATACTGGTTACAGGTATTTCTTCCCATCTCTTATGTTTACAATGCAATTCTTTTATCTGCTTGCATTTATTAAACTTCAATTTTAAGATATGAACACACACACAAGCTGTGTTCCAAAAATATAGTTTAAATTACATTCAGGAAAACAATTCTTTGTGACCTGTACTCTTTCACTTTGAAATTATATAATCTGGGAAGAGAAATTCTAGATTTTGAACCAATAAATACACATCAAGCTAATAATTACGAAATATTCGGTATAACCTTTTTGAAACATCCCATTCACACTGCATTTTTGAAAGCGTTGAATAAACTTTGTTGCAGTAGTAATTAGTGATTTAGTTGAAACTGTGATTTATCTTAAATCAGTTTGGCGAATTAATTTAAATACATTTCAGTTGACTTAACTCCATCTGGTTTTCTGCTACTATTAGTGTTGAAATGTCTGAAGATCAAAATAAATAAAAACAATTGACAAAAAATTATGAAACGGGATTCATAAAAGCATTGATTATGCATCACAAGACTATAAGTTAGAGAAGAAATAAGAGTTGTCAGCATCATTCTTTGATTTCGTGTTCATTGTTTGAAATATCAAAATTTTAAGACCGTCATTAAAAATATAATTGTTATCAACTACGAAAATCATCATGTAATTATAATATAAATGAACAATAAAAAAGTTTTAAAAACCAAAACCAATATTTCTTAAATAAACTTTGAAATTACGGCATTGCAAACGTTGTTTCCAACTTAGTGTTTAAGTTAAATCAAATTTAACTTGAGAAATCGATTTAAAAAGTACACCGTTAAAAGTGTCCAACAATAGCTTTTTCATGACTTGTGAAATTATAGGAATTACGAGAAGCGGCCTTTAAATTATGACCCTATAAGAAAAGCGAAAATTGAAATTCCAAACAAAGCAATCAATTTCATACAAATAATTGTTTCAACAAGGATTATTTATGAAAAAAAATGCAGTAGAAATAATATTAAGTTAAAAGAGTGCTCTTTTGGCGAAAAATTAAAATGAATGATAGACATCAAAAGCATATAGAGCATGATTTGTAAAACATAGTCACTAAAAATGGTAAATAAAAGGCATAGCATCAAGTAAGAAAAATCACTAATTCGACATGCATGAAAAATGTTTAATTTTAGAAAGATAAAAAAAAAAAAGGATCAGTGTGATCAAAAAATCTGCGTGCATAATTACATTAACAGAAAAAAATCCATATTTTTTCATTTGTTTCAGGCATCATTTTTTTCAAAATTTAAAAAAAGATATGGAAAAATAGTCTAAAGCTTAGAATTACTTGAAAAGTTAACAAACATCCCAAAGAGGACCAGAATTTTTCTTTTTTTCCCATAGTTTGGATTATCAAAGATAAAAGCATTATAGACTTTACAATATACTTTCATTGGATTAAAGCATAAAATTTAAACAAAATTAAAATGCAGTAATATACATTTTGCCATAAAATATATAACTATACTTTTACAGATTCAAATTCGTTATGGTGATTTCACATTAAGTAGATAAATATTTTCTGACCTACAACATTTTATAATATTAATTCTCAAATTTTCAAGGTTTAGGAAAAGTTTTCAAACACTGTTGAGTTTCATGTTTATTGATTTATTTAAAAAATTAAATCTATGAACATGGATAAAAAAGACAAACCAAATATTTAATAATTGCTTTATTGTCAAACACATCTAAATATGAAGATTCATTATGAACTAAACTTATGAATAAAACATAAAGCATTTTTTTTTTATATAAAATTGTGTTTTATAGTAAAATACTGTTTTGTTATGAAAAAATATATACATAGGAGCAAAATGACAAATGCAGATTTATAGAGTGCTTCTATCCAATATTTCTGTACAAATAATCTTAACATAAATGAAGAAAATTTTTACTTTTTGTCAATAATTTATTCAATATTAATATACACATTATAGTTTCTTAAATATACAGGGATTTTTAAATTCTTTGGAATCAATGATTGGACCTGTAAAAAAAATTGATTTAAGTAGTTGATTACATTATAGATATAAATTATTAAAAAATATATATGCACTTAACTTTAAAGTTTCATGCTTAACCACGAAACACATAAAATCATTTAATCTATTTTATATTACATAATAAATTTGAATAAATAAAATTCAGTAACTGCTACACTTATGAGATAGAAACATTTTTAGTGTAATACAGTACTAACAGAGTATCTAGAAAATTAAACCTCTTCTCTCATAGAGGTAAAATATGAAAAATATCTATTTGGCAAAAAAATTATCACATACAAGAAGTTTTTCACATACAAGAAATACATTTTTCTATATAATCACTTTTTACAATTAAACATTCACAATATTTGGTAATTAATTTTGAATTCTCATATATACTTTTGTTACCAGTTCCTTAAGCAGATTACCATTGCACTTTTCAATTCATGACTTTAGAAACATTTATCACATACAAATTTTGATGATATGAATGTTAAAAATTTCCTCTTCAATTTGATACTGCAATTCATGACTTACTGAAACTGTTGTGGAAATTGGTGCAAAGAATAATTATCCTAGAAATCATTTATCACTTCCTGGTTTGGATGGCTGGTTAACTGTAGTTCTTTTAATTTCACACTGATTTGTAGAGACTAACCTGATTTAATGGAGTGGAATATAACATGGAGATTCCGAAATATCATCATGAATATATACAATAAACATTAAAATGTAGAATAGATTTAATTGAAACAAATATGGTGCAAAGAACTTTTGAATGAGCAATAGGATACTATTTTATTTACACAACATAATTCTAAGTCATCTTAGAGATAAACTCGAATACAAATTTAATTATTTGTTTTAGTTTTAAGGAATACTAAAAAACCAATCTTATTTTTTGACAAAAATTGATACTTAACATGCAGTAATCAAATGTCAAAAGATTTGGAGATGATCATAGATAAATAATGTTTTACTTAAATTCTTATCTGTTACTATAACGTTTTGCTGTTAAAATTTCAAAAAGAAATTTTAAAAATAAATAGTTTCTCTTTGGAAATATATAAAAAATAGCATTAATCAAGTTCTCTAAATTTCTTCTAAAAGCCAAAACTGCAATTAAATTTGCAAATGTCAAAAATCTGTGTAGCAATGCATATTCACTATAATTTAAGCTTGTTGAAACCAAAATTTAATTGATGCAGCTTAACTTCAATGATCATATCATTTTTCGAATTTTATTTTTAAACCATACTTATTAATTATTACTATGAAAATAATATTGAAAGATTTTGCAGATGTTTCTTACTCTTTGACTATCTCACCATTTTAATTTTTTTTATTTCATTGCTTCTAAGCATCAACAAAATACCTATTATATAACTTTTTTACAACAATATATAAAATAAACAGATGTCACAATTTTATAACTGTCAGAGCTCTGATACAAATTTTACAGAAATGATCCTGAAAAACCATATAAATTGCTATAACAGTGTTAATAAAATGTACAATTTCTGTAAAATTTAGATTTTATATTAAATGTAATTTAATCCTCATCTTGATTTTGTATTCTATATCAGAAACATTAAACCATTAATTAATTGACATTAATTATCATATATTTTGAGCTACATTTTCATAACTTTTTGCCATCTACTTTTGGTGATGAGCATAGTTTAAGATTATTTCGGAGATGAGCATAGTTTAAGAAAAAATCGAAATTGGAAACATCCACACATAGATGACAATCAAACCCATCAGCAAGACATATCACTAATTATTCAGTTGCCTATTTACCTAGAGCAACAGCACAGAAAGAAAGTGATTACTATAAGCTAAATCTATAATTTGATTTACAAAAAGCAAATAGCATTATACTGTAATTCATATTAAAAAAAAAAAAAAACAGATGAAGATAATAAACAGACACTTCTGAAGATATTTATAGCCATATAATAACAAAGTTTTAGAAGCAAAAAATTATATAAAATATCTCTTCAATCTTTGCCTCTCTCACTAAAAGAAATTTATATGAATATTTATTCAGATAATTCAGAAATTATGTCAGATATTAAATATAACGAATAAAGAAATTATGCAAACGATTTGAAATATGTGGTTTATATGGTTTCTTTATTGAGTAAATTAGCGAATTCTGAACTAAATTTCAATTTAATTACTTTAAGCATGCAACAAGATCACTATATATCTTCTTGCTACACAATATCAAAATAAATTTAGCATTTTTGATCTTGATATTATTGACAGTAGTTTCATTAACGATTTCAGATATTTCCAAATCATTTTGAAAACTAAATAAAATTTCTTTTAACCCATGTCTTTTTTTCCCCCAGGAAATTCATTAAAAAATAATGTACATATTTTTATTACAAAAAAATAAATAAATAAAATAACTAAATTTTTTCCATAGTTATAGCAGCTAGTAAGACACCATCCTTTGCAAGTTCAATTGGTGGTGACAGACAAGTTTCTCAAACAACTAGCAATAATACGAGTCCCACTACAGCAGATGGTCTGACAAATACAACAATGGCAAGATCAGTCTCATATACAGCTGAGTTTGCAGAAAAAGAGACAAGAGATAATGGCTCATCACAAGTGATTCAGAAACCCTCCAGAAAAAAAACTGTTTGACTCCAGAAAAATTGTTAATAAGTACATCTTACTTTCACCTTCAGCTTTTATACAAATTGGTTATAATTTGTATGAAAAACTTAGCAAATGATTTGTTGCTTGTGTGCCACAATCTTGATGTCTGCAATGCATTTTTTGTTATAAACTTGAACAAAACAATCAATGTAAAAATTTTGATGTACTAATGTTCACTTTTGAATTAAAATAAATATAAAAAAACTACAAGAGCTGAATTATATTGATTTTAAATAATTCCACCACTTGCATAGTCGGAGGGTTTTTTCAAACAATCGTTGATAATAAAATATATGTGAATTCCACTTATTCTATAATCTGTATTTAAACTTTCATTTCCCTAAAAATGCTTAGTATTTTTGTATACTATTAAGTAATTTTTCTTATAAAATTTACTTTTATTTATAATATTCACATTATGCAAATTGTTGCATATAAAACCTTTGGTTTTAAAACTGATGAAAGACAGAAAGTTTTGAAAAGACAAAAGCAATATTTACATAAAATTTTTTTAATAAAAGATAAATAAAATGAAATCTATTAAGCATTTTTGACTTTGACATCTACTTTTCCATGAATCATTCATTTATGGAATGATAAGGACTATTATAATAGTTTATTTATGAATGAATAATTTTCCCAAACATGTAATTTTAATATTATTAAAGAAAAAACAGATACAAAAATAACAGAAAAAAAAAGAAATCGTAAAAAAGTGCACAAGAAATAAAAGTGTCAATAAAAAGCATTTGTTTATTATATCATTCAAACATTTGTTTTCTTGGTATAGAAGAAAAATTTATTTTTGTCCTTTACAAAGAAAACAAATGTTAAGCATAGAAAAATCTTAGCCATCTAATTTTTTCAATGCATTTGGATGAGATACATACTATAAGTAAATTTTATTGCTATGCATAAATGAGTAAAGCAAACAAATTTATTTAAAGTATGATGCATTTACATCTTCTTTATCTTTTTATTTTTACTTAAAAATTTTAATTTGCATTCCTTTTTTAACTTTAAAATTTGGGTTTCCACTGCTGGTAATACAAGGCAATATTCGGCAAACATGATAAGCTACATTTATGAAGAATAAATAACGATTTTACTCAGCTCAAAAGGAAATTATTCATTTATCTATCAATTTCTTTATTTGCCCCTTTACAATCACTTTTTATATACAAGAGCTAATTTGATATGAGCATAGTTTAAGAAAAAATTGAAATTGGAAACATCCACATAGTCAAGCCCATCAGCAAGACATATCACTAATTATTCAGTTGCCTATTTACCTAGAGCAACAGCACAGAAAGAAAGTGATTACTATAAGCTAAATCTATAATTTGATTTACAAAAAGCAAATAGCATTATACTGTAATTCATATAAAAAACAAAAACCAGATGAAGATAATAAACAGACACTTCTGAAGATATTTATAGCCATATAATAACAAAGTTTTAGAAGTAAAAAATTTTCCAAATAATTTTTTCAAAAATAAAAAAAATATTACTGATAATTATTATATGCCAACATTATAATAGCTATATATGAATAATTACATATTTTCCCACAAATAAATATTTAACTTTATATATTTTAAATGATAAAGTATAACCATATAGATATTTTTTTCTATATATTCTTCATGTCAACTTTATATTGAAAATCAATATAAATGTTTCACAATATAAAATAAAATGCCCGATCAAGTCACAAAAAGGAGATTTTGAAAGGCGGGAGGAAAACTATTGCTTTATAGTTATAATTCGGTTTATATATAAATTCTGTAGTTATATATATATAAATATATTTTATAAACATGCACTGAAACTGAGAACTAAAAAATTAATAAGAAAACTATACTTTAAAAGCAATGGTGCAGTAAAAACTAAAGAAAAAGTGTTTTATTATGTATGAAAATTAAACAAATCTTTATGTTTTAATATGACAAAAATGATTCAAACAAATTTTTCCTAATGAAATTATAAATATAAGAATATGATTGACACGATAAAATTTTTGTGTAACCATACTGTTTAATGGTTAACATTTATATAATCTTTCAGTTAGTCATTACAGAATTCCTATTTACTTCATGCATTTTGAATTTATATAAAATTATCTCTTTTTCGATACATGAGTTAGTAACAAACTTCCAAATACTTTATAAACCTCTTAATAATTAATTTTTCTTTACTTTCAGAAAGAAAATTAAATGGAAACTTGTATCTTCTCTAAAATTATATTGCTTGCTCTTTCAAAAAAAATTATATTGTAATGAGTAATAAGAAATGCTTGTATTGAGGCCAGGATCACAAGGCTGATAAATAGACTGGATACAAATATTTTTTATCTGATATTCTAAATGGGTATGGCCCAGAATGTTTGGCATATAATTGAAGGCTTAGAATGTGATTCATTTGTCCTCAAGGATCATGAAATTGCTCCCACCAAAGCATATCCTCTGAATGTAAGATAAAGAAAACATAGCCATGTATTATTCCTCTCTCCATTGGACAAGTAATCATCATTTTTATCTTGTTACCTTGAAGTAAGTTCATACAGCATTAAAAAACTTGAACTCAGATATAAAGTAGTTTAATCATTAGTATTTTAAGAAAAACTTTAAATATTAAGGCTTTATCAAAATAATTTTGAAACTGTCAAAGACTAAAGCAAGTTGAAATTTTTGTAAGAAAAAGAAGAAACAAAATAGAAACGGTTTTTAAAATCATTTTGATTCATAAATTGTAGTGAATTAAGATGCTGATAAAGGTATCTTAACATAGTTCCATTGAGCATAAAACTTGATAATTAATAAATCAATAATTTCTGAAAAAGTTAGAAAATTTATGCTGGAAAAAACGATGTCAATTAAAGATAAAAAATCCAAAGTTGGAGAACTCTGTTGTACATAAACAATACTGGAGAGAAATAAGTTAAAATTTTTATTAACTGAAAATTATACATTGGAGCTTTATTTTGGATACTATAAAAGCTCTAAAGCATACAAGTTTATTATTTTTCTTCAGGGTTAGATGTTAAAGTATTTATATGAAGGACATGATAGGATATGTGATTTAAAAAAATTAGCTCAAAATATAACTTGAATCAAGCAACAAATTTCCAATATAAAATAAACCAAACAACAAATTTCCAAATCCATCTACAATCGATGTTCATACTATGTATGAATTGTTTCATAAAATTTCAATTTTTACAAATCAATCTACAATTTAAAAATGCTGAAAGAAAATTTCTTTTTGAAAAAAGAATGCTAAAAATAACACTGATGCTACTAAATGAGATGAAAAAGAAATTTGATTAAATTGACACCCTTAAGTTTGCCAAAAATTTCTAACCACTAGTCATTCAATATGATGCTGAAGAATTCCTACAATTGAACATTGCTGTAAGTTTTTGATGTATAAAATGATAAATTACAAATCTAATTTTGTGATTACTGTGATGAAGAATAGACCACTGACTATTTACAAGATACTTAACAGATTTCTTATAGGAAAATTATATTGTTAATTTAATAATGTGCAGGATTTTGTCTCAACGTTACTAATGTTCATTTGAATTCAAACATAAGTGTATATTTACTTATTGGAACAAATGATTAAATCAATTATAAGATTTTTCTTTGATATTTTAAAAATGTTATTATAAAACACAATTATACTGCTGATCTCCTTTTTATAAATGTTTTCATAAAGCATTTTCTATAAAAAAAAACATACATGCGTACGTTTTTAGACTGATTAAAGTTTTTTGGCATTTTTAGATTTTAATTTCAATTAAATTAACATAAAATCTATAGAACTTTACATAAATAATTTTCATTACCATAAAACAATAAAAGCAAAATATTTTTACAATATGATAGAAAAACTTTGATACTTAATTAATATAATTTTTTTTAAATTGGTTGAATTTTTTGGATAAAATTTTATCACAGAAAAAAAGTCAATATTAAAAATAGTTTCAAATATAGTTTAAATTGTCCGTAATATTTGAACTGCTTGATAAAAATGTATGCAAAAATAGATGAAAGTGAGCTTTTAGAACACAAATAACAGTATAACATACATAACAAACAACATAAGTAACACAAAGATATAAGAGCACATAGCAATAATGAATTTTTGAAAGTGTATAAAGAAAAGTGAATATTTTTATAGTACCTTCAACTTTTTGAAAAACACATAATAGTAAAAAATTTCATTTTGTTTCATCTGGATTTGAAAGTTCACCATGAACTTCTTGTTTACACAATTCTTCTAATTTTTCTTTATCTTTATCCTTCTCCTTTTCTGAAAACATAATTTTTAACCAGGAATAATTAAAACATTTTACATAAAAATTTGTTAATCTACATGGTAAAACATAAATAAATATAAAATTTTGCGATTGGTAATATCAATACAAAAAGAAACTTTTAAAAATTTTATTAATAAAAGCAAATTTGTAATCTGCTGAAATTTATAAGAAATCAGTTACTGCTCTGATTTTACAGCAACTTCATGCTAACAAATACCGTGACACAATAATTATTGAAGTTATTTTGCTTCATGAGAATGCTTTTTAATATGAGGCTAATCGTAACAAGTTTTCATTGCATCATTTGACAGGAAACAATTTGATCACCTTGTGTACAACTCTGATCTAGTACATAACAACTATCTCCCACTTAGACATTTAAAATATCATCTTCCTGGTCAGTACACCAAGATAATGGTAAATTCACGTCAACTACACAGATTCAATTAAAGAATAATACAACATACTATGAAAATAGAATATAAAAGCTAGTTGCATGATTTGACAAATATCCCAATATTTTCGTAGTTATTTTGAAAAGTAGATCATAATTTTCTTTTAAAAATACTAAAGAAAGTTGCATACACATTTTTAATTTCAAGACAATACATATATAAAAAATTACATCTTGTGTATTCACTCAATAAAGAGCCAGGTGGCTTAGCTTTGGTTTTACACACTTCCAAGGCACAAGTCCGGGGTTCTATATTCGGGTTGGGCAAGGTTAACTCATCCATTCAGTGGGTCAATAAACTGAGTACCAAGCAAGCTTGGGAACTAAACACTGAGGTTTCACGTTAGACTGACCATCTAACTAAGGCATATGCCTTGCAACACATGGACCTTGGTCAGGAAAACAGATATGGGCACTGTAGGCATTGGCCCACATGGGCAGTCACGCCACAGGTTTAATTTTTAGTATCCACACAGTATGAAAAGATATCTTCAAGCTTTAGTCAATACTTAAATTTTGCACATGCATTTTCTTTTAATATGAAAATGAGTAAAAGCATAAGATGAATGAATATAATTAAGTTATTAATCAAGAACAATTTTTCAAAATCGACAATTACAAAAACTGTAAAAAAGAAACACACATATCTTTGTGTTTCACAGTTTAAATATTTAAATAAACTGAATAAGCTTATGATTAAGCAAGATAATTTTCAAATTATATTTGTTTTATTCTTTTTCATCACATAAGATTAAAACTACTTCTGGATTAAGATACAGTGTTAATAGAATTAAGTTCATAATAATTTTTATTTATTTTTGATATTTCTTTCCAGGAAAAGTTTTCATCACAATAATTCTCAATCCTTTTACCTACTTAACACAATTGATTAATTTCCTTGATATTTTTCCAGTTTTCACGAGAAATAAGATATAGTTTAAGAACAAAAATAAGCACGAACAATATATACAGGGTGATTACAATTCAGTGGGTTCTAAATAAATGAATATATTCTGCAAAGTATTGCATAAAAATAGTGAATAAACATTGTTTGAAAAATGCGGTAGTTCAGTTTGATATATATACACAAAAATATGTTCTTGTCAACGTTCAACAGTGCAGAGGTGAGCCAATACTTGAGTGCAATCAGTGTTGTAAGTAATGGGGTATGTAAACAAAGTAGGGTGCATTATTATTGCTTTACATGTATCTCTAAAGAAAAAAATAAGACTATTAGCACTAAAAGGAAGGCGTTATATATTTGAATCTCTAAAGCATCAAAATAAAATAATAATTTTTAATTACTCTGCATACAAAATTGATTATAACAATGATACATTTTAAAGCATTAGAGTTTTAACAGTAATTTTAATAAATCTAAAAATAAATGCTAGAT
This sequence comes from Latrodectus hesperus, assembly GCA_037975125.1. Lineage (NCBI taxonomy): Eukaryota > Metazoa > Arthropoda > Arachnida > Araneae > Theridiidae > Latrodectus > Latrodectus hesperus. Next base: position 69,571,920 of record CM075858.1, read on the forward strand.
TTAAATATTTTATTTTCTTGACACTTAAATATGTATTCATTTTCACGGGAAGGATCAGGTTAAGTTGAAACAAATGAATTGACAAAGAAATTAATACTGCATGAAATTAAATTTTTTTTACAGAATACCTAGTAAGACTTCTGAGCTATTTGTTGGATCAGATTCAGTGGAATCGAGTGGATTATTTGATTCTTCATGCTCAGAATTTGAATTTTCTTCATCTGAAGTATCTTCTTCTGACTCAGACTTCTTTTCCTGACTATCAACCTCTGTTTTTTTAACTTCTAAAAGAATTAGAAAAAAATTAACATTTGTTGCATATTTTTAGTTTATATATGAAACAGTATGATGTAATACAAACTTTTATGACGAATATTCTTCAATTTTTCTTTCCTTTTCAATCTAAAATACAAGAGTAAATGGATTTAATGAATTGCTGAGTAAAATTAAAGTACTCTGATACAATATACCGTCAAATGTTGAATTATAATAAGTAAATTAAAGGACAAAAATAAAATATAATAATGCAGCTAATAGATAAATAAATGCTACCTTTATCTGTAATGAAATTAAATAATTTGAATGTGTTGTATCTAAATGTCAGATACATAAATACATTTTGGGAAATTTTTAAAATGTTTGATTAGAAATTGTATACTTTCTCCTATCTAAAAATATTTCCTTTTTTGGATTAATTCAATCCTATTTTAAATTCTATCCAAAAATTTAAAAATGGAAAAAAAGTTTTACATTTCTAATAAACAAATAGATTTGTTTATTAAGAATATATTGTATAACTTAAAATTGAAGAACTGATATAATTTCTTAATGTAAAATATATTAAAAAACTTCACAAAAATTAAGTAAATATTTTTAATTTAGAATTATAATTTTACTTATTTAATTCTATAATTTTGTGCCATTCAATAAAAATCTATTAAGTAATGAAATTAAATTACATATATATCTTTTATTGACACTGCAGACCAGAGTGGTACCTAGCCTGTTCTTCCAGATAGCTGCCTCAAACTTTAATTCTTTAGTTAAAAACCTTTAAATTTTTAATGTTGTTCAAAATATCATCAAGTCACTTTTTTTTAGTCCTCTTACCCTATTGCACACGAGTTTCCAATGCAAGACTTTATCCAATCAGTTATGTGATTTCTCAATGTGCTCAAGACACAAAAGTTTATGCTTGAAGAATCTTATTATTTTTTTATGAATGATAAGAGCTTCCAATTTTCCTGGTTATAATTTTCCTTACAATTATTTAACTGTAATGGACCAATATATATATGTATAGTATAAAAATTAGTAAGTTATTTATATCTTTTTATGTCAATGTTCAAGTGTTGTAGCCATGTCATGTATGGTCAAATAATTGTTTTGTATATTTTTAGATTAATTGTCCTTGAAATCAATTTATTTTTCAACGAATACAAATAAAAAAATAACAATTTCCCTTCAAGATTCTGCAGTTTTATTTTCTACTGAAATAGAATTTGCAAAATTTATATTGAACCCAAATACATAAAATTATCAAGTTTTGAACTTAAAGTTATCAACTATTAGATAAGTGCTACAATTGCTGATAAATTTAGTATTTTCCAAGTATTTTGTTTTTTGTTCATTAAGTAAAAAGGACACCTGTGTCAGCTACTTCTATTAAATTTTTTGATGTTTTAATTAACATTTTTGTTTCTACTCAGAGTTACTATGTCATTAGCAAATGCACAAACATGAGATATTTTACTAGTAATAAGGCTTCAGATCCAAATTTTTTATAACAAACTCAAATATTAAATCAAAAAGTAAAGGCAACAATGCACCACCAGGTCAGATACCAACATTGATATCTAAAATTTCTGAAAAATCATTATGGATTATGATGACAGCATTAGATTCCTATAAAATAATTTGAGTTAGTAACTTTCACTCAGTTAATTTCCAATCATTTTGGATCTATCAACTTCATCAAAAGTCTACTTGAAATCCATAAAAAGAGCAAATAGATTGATATTATATTCATTAAACTTTTTAACAATGTTTCTAACAATATAAATTTGGTTAACAGTGAAGATATTTTCCCTAAAACCATATATGTAGTTGCCCAGAATATGTTCTACAATTGTAAAAGCTTCTTGTAAATTAAGACAGTAGTATTTTATAGTTACATTTAAAAAATGATGCCTCTATAATAGTAGTTCAGCTTGTCACTTTTTTTTATAAATAGGGACAATGATCCCCAAGTTCCATTTTGCCAACATTGCCTTTCATTCTCAGATATGGGTAATTAATTCATGAATTTTATGTGTCCTCCAAGTTTTCCTATGATAGCTCCTTCAAGTTTTACAAATTCAACTGTAATTACTTCTTGGAGCTTTATTAATCTTCACCATTAAAATAATTTGTTTAACTTCTTCAAATGTTGGTGCTGGAACAGCATCAATTTGCAAAATGGGCAAAAAGTAAAACCATTCACATTTATTACACTGTCAGATATAAGTATGAAAAATAGCTTTTTCATCTTTAACACTTGTTAAATTTGAAATAATTTTATCAATTCCTTTGCAGTTTAAAATGTGGAGTTAGAAATCATTTTGTTTAAAAAAATTCTGTTATATTATTCAACTCTGGTTTTCAAAGTAATTCAATGTTAAAATTAAAATATAATGCACTATGTTAAATTAATTCACAATTTTAATTATTTTTTAAAAAATATTAATTTAATATCTTTTATATAAATATAAGCTATGGGCTGGTTGGTTAGAGCATTTGTTCTCATTATCAGAAGATAATGAATTTGAATCCTGATTCAACAGAAGTTCTATTGTGTTTGCTAATGGTGGCTGGGACACATTAAATATATAAGATGTGGTTGCAATATCCTCCACTTGAAATGATACCTCTGAGAGTCTTCTGCATGATCCCTGCTTCTAAACTACGAAGACCCACCCACTTTTGGAGCCATGAAACCACACACTAGGTGTCTATTATTTAAGTTGCCATCACTTTCACCACTTATAGTGCTGAAAGGATTCATCCTAGTAGCAGCTAGGTGTTGGAAATAAAAAATACTTTATATTTCACTATAAATTGCATAATATAAAAAGGTTAATTAAAGAATATTTTGATGTGAATTATTCATCACCCATAGCCACTTTCTGCATACAATTAAATTAATGAGGGTTAACTTTAAAAGAAAATTCCAAGTCTTTGATTGTTGAAATGAATGGTAGAGTATTAACCATTCAATTATGCCAGCTGGAAATTAAAAAAATAATTTGAATAAAAAAAATGAGCAAATCATCAGGAAAGGATTGCAAATTATTATATATCTCTTATGAATTTTTATTCATAAAAAAAACAAGAATGTGTGGGTAGTTAACAATTATATTATCCTACTAATATTTACCAATTATGAAGCATTTTATCCTGTCATAATTAAATTTAAAAAAAATTGTTATATCTTAACGCAACATGATTTTATGAAAATTTTTGTTATATTTATAAAAAACCAAATTAACCTTTTAGCTCTTTTTTTGGCAGTTTTTTCTTCTATAATTCTTTTATTTTCTTCCAATTTTTTTTGAAACTCTTCATCCAATCTTTCCTAAAATAGAGCAAAAGCAGTACAATATATTATAATTTATCTAAAGTTTTTACAATAAATTGTAAAATATTGAAGTATTTTAGAGTTTTCATCATAAATGTGTTTTAAGCAGCTATCTCAACAATTATTGATAAATAATTAATTGCACTATATGAATGATAAAATGTTAAAAATTTTCAAAAAAAAAAAAAAAAAAAAAAACCCGAAGTATTAAGTAACCTGAAATGTTTTGTTGCTGTGACATAAAATTATTGTAAAAATTCATGTATTGGTAAAATAAAATGGACTTAATTCATGTAACTCTCATTCATAAAGTATTCTCTCACAGCATGATGTAAGCCCACGTATAATGCTCGAAAAATAGCTGTTCTTTAGAAGCCAAAAAGGACCAATTCAGTTTTGATCTTTTCAACATCACAAAACTGCCTTCTTCCCGTATGATTGTGCAATTCACAGAACAAGTAAAAATCACTGGAGGAAATGTCTGGAGAATAGAGAATGAGGAAGAAGTTCCCATTCAAAGGCAGCAATCACATTTGTGGTATGTGGTCTTGCATTGTGATATAAGAACCAAATTCCTGTTCATCAATGCTGATGTGTTTGTGACACAAGGACACTTGCATACATTCTAGTTGTTTCATGTAGCTAGAAGAATAAATGGTCTGGCCATGTGGTGGATAATGCCATCGATGTCCACTATATAAAAAGCGTGCATGGGAATAAAATGGGGCCTTTGTATTCCAGGGAATTGAATCTGTTTATGGCCACTTGTGGCTGGTTTACAGGATCCATTTTTCATTACACATCATCAGATAATCCAAAAACAGTTCATTTTACAAAAGGTAAAGAAGTGATGAACAGATGAATCTCTGAAGTTTATTGCATTCAATAAATTCGTAAGAGAGGCATTTGCTTAGCTTCTACCTTTTCCAGTTTGTGTAATTGAGCATGAATATTTTCATTAAATATGAAAGACTTATTTGCAAGTTCCTGGCAGGTTTGTGGAGTATTTTCTCTGATAGCACTTTTCCAATTATCACCATTTAATACTGTTGGCTCAACCAATCAGGTGTATTTTCAAGAAATTCATCACAAGAACATAATTTGTGATACCACTTTGTGTGGTACATTTAGTTACTGCATCTTCTTTGAATGTTACACATATTTTTCACCATGGCTCAGCAGTTTGGACCAAGTTAGTACAAAATGTAACAAACAGGCTCTAATAATGTCCTTGTTTATGGTCATTATTAAATCTCTTTTCAGATTCACAAACAAAACCGAAATTCATAAAACTTCCTCATGAACAAGCCATATTACTTATGTGAAAATACTGAAGGTAGCTTTATGCTAATTAATTTGCATGCATAGTAGTATTTGGAAATTGCTTTATCTAAATAAGAAAGAATTTTTTGGTTACCTAACATTCCATGGTTTTTATTAAGTAATTTGTTCTGTGAGTTTTATTAAGTAGACAACTATTAAGTAGCATAATAGTCGACTTTTGGGAAAAATGCTTCAATAAAACATTTTGTGTTAAAATTTTGCATGTCTACCAACCATATAGTTTTTTTGATTCAATTTTTAATCAACTTGATTATTTAACACAAACTAATGTTAATTTTTTTAATTAATTAAAAAGCATTTAAGCTGAACATTTTTAATTAATTAAAATGTATATTCTAAGAACTTAATTCAACTAAAAACTTATTAATGTAAAATATATCTTCAGTCATTCTAATTTCATAGAATCTAGAATACATTCATCAAACACAATAATTTGTACTTTCTGAAGATAAAAAGATAACATTTAAAAGGAAATGATCTGCAAGTCAAAATGGCATTTAATAAATTGCAATCTGCGAAATTATTTACTTCAATCATTTCATTTTAAAAATGTTATCTGGACAAAATTAAATTACATATTTATATAGAAACTTTAAAATTAAATAATAAAGTTAACAATCAGAAACATATATTCAAAATTAATAAAATAAAAACTCTAAGACGGAAAAAATTAACAAAAATTTTCTTGACTAAATAAATTTTTTAAGATTTTATATATTGAAAGAGTTCAGATATCGCAACAGTGGCAATTTTAACTTTTTCCAACAAATTCTTACTGAATTCTTGTTGATAACAAAATTCATTACTTTACAAGCAAATTTTCTGAACAATTATAAGAAAGTTCGTTTCTAAATTCATTTTGATTTTTTCCCACTAAGCTAAAAGTTTTGATTCTGCATTGCTATGAAATGTCACAAAAGACAACATGAATTTAGCTATTGTCACATTTGTAACTATTTCTTTATTGCCTTTTCTCTTTATTTGAAACCAAAACAAATCAATCTTTTCATCCATTGTTTTTAACTTTAATAAGTGTTCAGTATATAATGAAGAGATTTTCTAACTCATTCATGGCCACATCTTTAGATTCACGATCTTCAATGGCAGCAAAAATGAAAACAAAGTATCTCACATTTTGAAAATTTGATATCATCTAATGTATCTATATCTGGGATACATCTAAGTGGCATGATTTTACATCAAAAAATGATGATGTGTGGAAGGAATAAATTGTAGCTTTATGCAAGTTTTAAAATATTAATAATAAACACTAATTTCAACAAAATATACCAAATATCAATAATAAAAAATGATTAATATATCTGCAAGATTTTGATAGATTTTATAACATGGTTTTGTAATTCATTTAAATGTAACTATCACTAAGAGTAGAATTGATTGAAATTTTAGGATAACCCGTTTGCATAGTAACCGAAAAAAATGAAAGTCAAATATTTACTGTCTAAAATTATATACATTTTTACACAATATTCAAATTCATACAAACTTTTTCAGCTTTCTCTTCAATTGCTTTTTGTCTTGTATACTCTTTCCTTCTTAAATGTCTATAAACATGAAATTCACCACTTCCAGCACCAGCACTTGATCCTTTGAATAGCAAATTAACATGTATTAATAGACAATACACGGAATCAAATGCAAAGTGATACACATAAGATAGCAATAAATTTTCATTAAAAATATAATCATAGATTGAATACTTTTTAAAGTTAAAAAAAATTTAATTAGAGTAGTTTTAATGGGTTTTCATAAACAAAAAATTTACAAACAGAAAAAGTATTTCATAAAAGATTTCTTATAGAAATTTTAAACATGAAAAGGCTTTTTAACTATTTATGTTAAATGACATTTTACTATCATTTCACAAGACATGGAATCATCTTAAATCTAGTTTGAAAAAAAAATCACAGTATCTCTCATTCCACTTGGAAAATATACATTGATTTCTTATTAAAATAAAGGTTTTCCTGGTTTGTTTTGTTTTGTTTGTCGCTCAACGGTCATTTTTTGCACACGAGGGCTAATTAGACCGGGACTTACGGTTTAAAGTGGATTCCGAACCACTACAAACATCCATGCCCAAGGTGGGATTCGAACCCACAAACTGTTGAACCGAAGGAAAGAGCGCTAACCATTCGGCTGCCAGCTCGGCGAAGGTTTTCCTGATTCAAACTAGAATACAAACAATTGATTCAATTTAAATTAAAAAAATAAATCCATAAATATTTGTATCTTCTCCCAAAATTATTGTTCCATGGGAAGATTATGAAGTAAATTAAAGTTTTGTTTCAGTTTGAGGTTGGATGAAATTACTTACAGAAATTAAAAATTATGTAAAACATACTACAGAAACATTCATAATAATGTAATTTTAGTAACTAAATTAATTTCTAGAAGCTTTCTATATTTGAAAAATATCAGAATTTTATAGATGTTTCCATTTGATATAAAAAAACTAGAGAATATGCATATTTTTATGCTGCACTGTGTGTGAACGTATTTTATTATATATATGTGGTCTAATGGATATATTTATAGGCCTGTTCAAGAGGAACAGATCCAGAACATATAGTTTTAGGATAGAATTTCATTACAGTATGAAATCAGAGCAATAATACAATTTCTTTAAATAAATTCTTCAGCATATGCAAATTTTAAAATTTCGTATTTTATTCACATCAAAAAGTTTTAAAATATAAATTGAAAATGTTACACTTATTTGTATGATGAGAAAACATTCTGTGAGAAGTTTTTATAGCTGCACGAGAGTCAATATTTTAACTTTTCTCTATCTATTAAAAGGATTCATAATAAGATATACATAGGTCAAAGTACTGTAGTAGTCAAGTTTAAATGGGAATATTTATAGATTATCTATTTGCAACTATTTTTTTTTATAAATTAGTGAAATCATTTTTAATATTTCTTCGTAATATATTTGCAAATGGCACAAATGTTTCATTAATACAATAATAATAGAAGCTCAGCAAAACACAGCCTGTGGATTTGATGCTAAAATTTACTATATGCAAATTTTACAGTTGTTGTTTCTTATCCCACATGATGTAGCTAAGATATACCATCTCCATAAACCAAAAATGGTCAGAAAATCCAAAAATAAAATTGAATCCCTTAAAACCACAAAAACTTCAATTGGTCTGATGACCTGGGGCACCAATGGGAGAAAACTGATTTTTCAGTACATTACATATAAGCTTAAAATATTAGTTTGGCAGAATAATTAAGTTCCTGATAAAACTTAGTAATATGACAACTGGCGAAGATATCAAGGAGCAAAACAGGCAGCACAATTCTTTATTAAAAAGGTAACATAAAAATTTACTTAAAACATAACACATAAATTTGATGCCAAATTTATGCAAACTTTACAGATATTCATAAAATATTAGGCTACTAGAAGAAATATGTAATTTCAAGTTAAAATTTAATAATTTTTAAGTGACCATGAACAAACTCTCAACAAAATATAGGAACAATGAATGGGTAATACCCTAGAAGCTAGTATAGGTTTGGCATAATTTCCCATTTTCGCACTAAGTGGAGCTTTTATCTTGCCAACCTAAATTATATCACCTAGTGCAATATCCAATTTCAAAATCCTGATCATGCTCAAACTTGAACTTAGAATAGCAATAGCAATTATGTGCTATTTTAAATTTCAAATATTAGAATTTTGAATACTTCATTATAATCATTTACTACAAAAACATAGTAACATTAAAAACATTTTTTTTACAAAAACTCTGATTTTAATTAACTGGGCAGTGGCACTCATCTAAAGCAAATACCAGTTAAAAAACACCTTTAAAAGAAAATGTCAGTTCATTTGTTGCTCAACAGTCGATTTTTGTGAATGAGGGCTAATAAGGGCAGGACCTACAATTTTAAGTGGATTCCAAACCACTAACATCCAAGCACGAAGTGTGTTTTGAGCCCACAAACTGTAGAAGATAAAAGTAGAGAGAAGAGAATCAGAACATTAATGAAAATAGTTTAACAAAATTGGAAACACACAGTTAAATACTAGTTACTATGGTTGATGATGACGGATTTTTGGGTTTCTTATCATAAGGAGAGGAAGTAAAAACAAGTGCCGATGAAATATCAATTACTTATTTTTATGATGAAACATTAATCAAAAAGTATCTCTCAAATGAGTTTCTTCATTTCTAATTTAACTTTGTCTTTTTTAGATGTACAATGAATTTCAGGGAAAATTACAAGTAAAAATTTAATGCCAGTTTATAATTAGTTTGAAGTACTAAAAATGCATAAATACTGATTATATTTATAAAATATTATTCCTAAACTGAATACTCACCCATTACATTTCGAACAAATTCTGGTACAGAAAAACCTTTCTTTTCTTTTGGTAACTCGGGTATTATCACTGGCTTATCCTATGAAAAAAATAAGACATGGTATTTGATAATTTTCGTAGCTTCTGATATATATATATCTATAACAGCAGTGTTACAACTGCCAACATAATTTTTCAAGGCCAATATTATCAAAATGGTAGTGCTGAAATTATAAAGTGAACATCATGAAAATGTTCATATTTAATGCACTAATGTTATATGTTGATAACAACAAGAGATAGATGTTATGTTTCTGAATGCATGTCCATCAAAGTAAATTTTTGTGGTTTCCTGCTTAATGACTTATTAATATCTTCCATTATTCATGAAAACATCCTCTAGAGGACATTAATATGAACTTTCATTAAGGATAGATTATAAATGTGAAGAACAGATTTTTTTACTTATGCTATTCCATGCTTCCTACTGGTAATAGTAAAAAATTTTAATACCCTTTTGATATTAGTGGCCATGAAATTCAGCCTAATTTAAAATATTAATATTTTATCAGAAAATTATCATGGATTGATTTCTACACTTTACAATGCTCAAGGAATTTTTTACTGTTCTAATAAACATAATTAAATACAACATAGTGACCAGTCTATTTAATGAAAACTGTTGTAAGGCCTTTTAAAATACACCATGTAAATGGCCTTATAATCCAAAAATGGTAAATTCTGAATTTGGTGACCTTTTTTGGCAGATTTCCTTGTTTATCGGCCAAAATAGTTTTTTATTATGTAATACAGATAAGATCAATAAGAATTACACAGAAAATTCTAATTTGGTAACTCTAGTATTTGTCATTTAGAGTAGATTTAGAACATTTTATTCTATTTGTGAATATAATAAAGAATTTTTTAGAGGATACAAAAATTTAAATGCTGTTGTCACTTAAAAAACCATATATGATGCAAAAATGACATAAAATATGAGAAAAAACCAGGCCTGGCAATAAAAACTCATATTGACAACACTATAATCAAAACAGAGAATGCCAGATTTGGTGAGAAATCACTTGTGGGAGGATATATCACCTTTATACTAATTTCTTGACCTTTTGAATACTTAATTACAGGTTATATTGTTCTGTTTTATTATTTTGAATAATTCTTTTTTATTCTGCATTAATTTTTTTTAGTATTCTTAATATTTTCATAAATAATTATGTCTGTAGTTTATTGTCTTGAAATACCAAGTTTTTCTGAGCTCTAATTTGATGTTTAATTTTTCTGCTGGTAAGCAGATTTTTGGTCAGGATGGAGAAGAAAATCTTTTTCTTTTGTTTCAAACAGTACAAGAGTTTTTTTCAAATTGTATACATTCTTTTGAAGTTTTTGAAGGAAATTGGAATACTGAAGTAAGAGTTAGTGAGTTTAAAATGCAAAAGTCAAATGAGAACTTCAGCTACCTCTCAGATGGATGTTCTTTTCTTTGCTGTAGAAGTTTTGACGGAAAGTTTTACGATTCCTAAAAGTGGATCAGATATGGGTCTTGGTTTTCTTGCAGCAAATTGAACATTGAGGTGATTTTTCCTTTGACATACGAAATAGTTCTCAGTAGTAAAACAATTGATTTTCAAAGAGAATACTCTTTTAACAATTATGGTTCAGCAGATTGAAAGCAATTTATTAATGAAACAGTGGTTGGTTGGTTGGGTTTTCTGGCGCAAGGTCCAAAATGGACAAACTGCGCCAAAATTAATGAAACAACGTTTTACTCTATTGAGTCATTTTCAGAGAAGATAGGAGGTAAAGATAAGATTGTTGAAATAGATGAATCAAAATTCAGAATGAGAAAGTATCAGAGAATATGCAATAGGTCACTGGATATTTAGTAGTATTAAGAGAGGTAACAGTAGGTTATTCTTGGTAGCAATACACAATAGGACAAGAGAAACTTATATATTATTAAAAGGTGGACTGAGATGCTAACAGCCATTTATCCAGATTCTTGGAAGAAATATGACTCATTAAAAATGAGGGCCATGAACATTTGATTGTTAATCACTGAGAATTTGTATTTACATTCACAATAATACTATTCTAATATTTTCCTTATTTGCAATTATTTATAAAATTAACGCTCTTTTTTCTTTAAAAATCTTAATATTTCAAAAATGTATGTTTACAATATTTGTTTATTAGGTTTAAGTTGATCGGGATCGAACCTGGAGCATTAAGCTCCAAAGTGTGTTGTCCAATTACTAGGCCATTGTCAGCTCTCAATTACATACAATTTACTTTTTAAAACAGAAAAGAAATACAGGTTTACGCTTTTATTAGCATATATATTACATTTGCGTTTTTATTGGCAAATATAAAAAGAATCAATGGAGCACTCTAAACTGCACGTTTTACAAATCGATTAAGTGTCAGAGAAGATGGGTTTCAAAATATTACTTACAGGATTTGCCATAAGCCTCTCCAGCTTTAACTTCTGAAAGTCTATGGCTGTTTTAGGAACAAATGGCCGTTGTTCTTTACTCATGATGAAATTTATTCCATGTACAAATTTCTAGCATGATATATAACTGAACGCAGAAAACAAAAGATGCATTCTTTAAATAACTGGATTTTTAAGCAAATTTCATAATATATCGATGGATGCTTCCATGTAAATAAAGAGAATACACCATCATATCCCATGATTAAAAAAAAACAAATTTATTTCGCTTAAAAATTTATTTTATTCCATTCATGCCGGTAGAATGCAAGCTGAAATTCTTCCATAACATTTTTTCACAATTAAATCAATATTTTCTTAGTATGTGAATTAAACTTTTTCAAAAGCGCAAGAAAAATAGAATACGCAAGAATAAACGAGTAAAACAATGAATATCTAACTTAATACAAAACAATACGACTCAATTTTCCTGGTTTGATTTATTCCACATAAAGAATATGATGCCAATTTCGTCCGTGAAATTTCTCACAAAAATGATGGAAGTTTTTTTTATCTGTTTTTAAAAATATGTAGATGGCATCACAGTTTTTCCTCCTTAGTTACAAGGTGTAAACAAAACGAATTCTCCATATGTTGATGATGAAATAATCGAAACAAAAACAAAAAAACGCATTGAAAGTTAACGCTGTGGATATACCAGTAACTTGTTAAGGAAGACTATCAGTACTAAATAAATTTATTTAAACTGTAATTTCAGAGATATGTAAAAAATCTACTCCTTAAGTCAAGTAGATCTAAAGAAAAAAATTGAGTTAAATTAGTACGAAACAGTCATTATTATTTAAATATTTCTTAATTCATTTGGTATTTGAATGTCATTTTAATTTTAAATTGAAATTCATATTTCTCATTTTTTAATTAATGTGTTTTACATTTAGTGTTTAAATTTTGAAATTTTAATTTCAGTTATATTACAGGTCATGATTGATATACATTTTGGCCATTATTATTTTACACTATTGACCATACACACTGATTAAAAATTCAAGTTATTGATAGATAACATTCACCATTTGGCAATTTTGAATAATTGTGTGTGATAACAATAAAAAAGTAGTTCAGTATTAATAATACTGAGCAAATTTATTATTATTGTTAATTCTATGTTAAATAGATTTATTTTATATTTTAAATAATGGTCATTATAAGCTTTGATTCTTTTTAATATAGTTTTTCAATAGTTATATTTATTCAATACATTTTTCTGTATAGAAGACATTAAAAATATGAGATAAGAAATGGAAAGCCTTGGTGAAGATTGTAAAGAATTGAAAAGGCAGTATGAAGCATGTTTTAATAATTGGTATTCTGAATATTTTTTAAAAAATAAAAAAGGAGACATTGCTGTGTGTGAACCTCTGTTTCTGGAATATCAAAAATGCTTGAAGGTAAGCATTATTAATTTCTTCCTTAATATATATAAAAAAATTTTTTTAATAATAATTTACAATAAATTTATTTTTGATGAAAAATGTGAGTAATTTTTTAAAACAATTTTAGGTATTTTATTTCTTTTAATTTAGATAATTCTTTTAGCAAAATTATATTTAAAATTTTATTTCTCTGTCTGTTTTCTACAAAGAAAATAGCTTTAATTCTCTTAAAAATTATAATTAACAACTATTATTTTCATGATATGTAAATAATACCTAATTTCTATATTTAGTATCATAAAGTACCATTTTCAAATAAATTTTTTTATAGATCTACACTTTTGTTAAAATAATTACTATTATTTATATTGATGAAAATTATATCAATGAGGAATTATTGATCTTTTAAATAAAAATTGTGGATTAACTATCTGACGTTAAATTGATAATTACTGGCATCATATTCAATTTCATAATTATTTAATCAAATGGCATGTATTTGTTTTATTATTGCTTGTTATTAAGAAAAGTATGTAAAAAAATTTGATACATTTATTCTAGTTAGATGTAAAATCTGTACTGTACCAAAAGGAGTTTTTTTTCTTTTATCTGAAGAAAAAATTCTCCAATTAAAAAATCTATCAAAATTTTTTTATTCTAGCAATATATAAAATTGTTACTTCACTAAAATGAGTTTTCTTTTATCAGAAGGAAAAATTCTCGAACTAAAAATAATTCTTTATCAGCATGAAAATTCTGTCCATTTTTATCTGTATTTCTAATTATTAAATACATTTTTTAAAACTTAAAACTCTTGGTTTTCTGACAATAAGCAGATTGTTATGAAAAATAATTATAATAATTTAAATTTTAATCAAAGTATACCAATTATTTGAACAGGAAAAATATAACAATATTTTATTAAAAAAATAAAATATTTTAAAACTTCCTGAAAAGTAATAACATAGCAATTTATATTCTCTCTTTCCAGTGAATACTTCACATTTGTTAATTACTTTAGCCTTAAAAATTATAAATCTGTAAAATATTTTGCATATTGTTGTTTATTCTAATGTGATGGCAATATGATGCATGTAAGTAAAGCATATATTTATTATCTTTGTTTATTACATATATCTATTAAAGGTTATTAATAGTTAGATGAATGAAATATGACATAATGCTGATTTTTACGATTTCATTATTGTACAAAATTTCTTGTATGAAAAGTATTCACCTAGCTGGCAGCCAAATGGTTAGTTTCAATAATTGAGGCCTTTCATTCAGCAGTTTGTGGATTTCAATCCTTAATAAGGTTGGATGTTTTAGTGGTTCAGAATCCATTTTAAACTGTGGTCGCCAACCTAACTAGTCCTTGTGTGCAAAAAATAATTCACAAATGACTCAAATAAATGCAACTAAAACAAGCTTTAATTATTTTTATTAATAATCTAAAATATGCCATTGTCAATTAATTTTTAATTATTTGAGCAAAAATTGGTGTAGGATTGTTTGTAAGTAGTTTCCATATTAGTTTTAATTGACTTGAACATGATGAATAATATGGCATTTTATGCTTAAAAAGTAAATAAAAATCAATAAAGAAAACATGGATTATATTAATGTGTTATTTATTATTTTCAAATAATAAATTAATAAAGGTAGGTACTGTTAGTAAAATTGCAAATATGTAAAAAAAATATATATTTTTAAAATTTTAAATTAGAATTACAATATTGTAAATTTTAATTTAGTTGCATTTTAACTATTTTTTATTTTTGACAGCATTGAATAATATTTATTATGAAATCAAAAATTTTCAAGTTATTGATAGTTGCATTACTTTCAAAACAAATTTAACTATTTAATTTCTGGTACTTAATTAATGATTTATTCACATTAAAGAGAACATTTGCATTACCATTATTCTCAATATTAGTGTTTTACATGTTCTAGCCAAAGTATTTGTCTTATTAGAAAAATGTATATGTGAACATACATCTAATGTAAAAGTTTAAAAAGTATCATTAAATTAGAAATAAAAAATTATATGCACTTTTTTTGATGTTATTTATTTGTACAGGAATTTGTTTTCATACTTTTTTATTTTTCAAAATTGAACATTGTTTCTACGATAATGATAATTTATTAAAAGTTATTATAAAAATTTTGTTCTATTATAATTTTATACATTGATCTAATAAAGATTTTATTTCCTTTGTATTAATCCTAAGAAAACTTTTACATTAAATTGAAATATTTCTATTTTTTTCAAACTTTAATTTTATAGAAATTTATTGAATTACTAATAGTTATTTGAATGAATGTTTAATTTCATTTTACTCAATGAATAACATCTAATTTTACATTACATAAAAATGTAAAAACATAGTTTTAAATACTTAGGCCTTATATTTCTTTTGTAAGTCTCTATAATGTGATGAAAATATAAAACAGAATAAAGAGTGAAAATTTCAAAATTTAACTAAAATAATGATTCAGATTTTATAACCTATGACAAATCTTTCTTTAATCTCATTTAGATTGCCATAAAGAAAAATAATATACCATTGTGGGAATTGGAGAAAGATTCCATAAATGAAAGTGATAAAAAAACACAGGAAACTGGTAGCTCAACATAACAATAATTTAAATTTGTATTTGTTAGTTTGCATTGTGTTGATCATTGTGTTGTAAAAGTATTAGTAAAGTAATGAATGTTATCTGTTCATTTGTTTATATTTATTCAATTAAATGCTAAGTTTGGGAGTTTTTATGAATAAAATATAATTCAATATGAAATGTAAATGTTTAAATATTAATTTCGTATGTATTAAATTTTGTAAATATATTAAATTCGTTTAAATATTATTTTTCAAGAACGACCACTCCTCATTCTATAGTTGTTCATAAGAGTGCTAATTGTCTAACAGTGAATGAAAATTTTGTTTAGATGTGCATGATGTATTATTATTTGTTGTAAAATCATTTAGAAATATTGCTATATATTAATAAGCAAAATATGCAGCTACTTAACAGTTTTTCTTTGATAACATAAACTACTTTTTTGATCAAATTAATTCTGATGATGCATTAATAATATATAATACATTTGCAGTCACAATTCATTGTTTGGAGCTAATATTAACTGCATCATTTAATTTTTTTAAAAACATTTTGATAGCTCTATTATATAATGATTGTAGTCTAATTGTAATTTTTACTGTCATAAAAAGTTTGCATTTTGGAGAAATTTATGATGTGTGTTCTAATTTATTACTTAATTTTTGCATTTTAAGTTCTGATTATGTTCATCGAAATTTGAAAGCCACTAAAATATATAAAACCATTTCTTTCTTTCTGTTTTCTTTCCATTTCTGATTTAATATGGCAATATATTTTTGTTCAAAAAAGTTGACTTAAAAGATTTCTTAATGAATAATAACCCTTTTATTTACTTAAATTGAATGCAGTTATTCATCAGTTTTGTTCAATATTTCCTTCTTTCTGTTCTTCAAATTTCAAAGTTGCAAACGTTTTAAAGAGAGCTTATGAAAAAATCATCTTTCATTCTTATTATAAGCACGTATGTCTTTATAATCGAAAACAGTAATGGAAAACTTGTAATCACATCTTAAAATTTTAATCAACATGATTCTTTTCTAATTAAGGAATGACAACATGAATCTATGGCAGATCCAAATTTGTCAAAACATTGATTGTCGTCGAAAAGTGTTCAGTTGCAAAATTATACACTTTCTATTATCTTTTTACTTTATAAAAGAACTAGTGAGTGGAATGTTTCTTTTAATATTGAGCCATTCTACTGTTGCTTAGTTGATATTTTGTTGTAATAATCTGTTCAATTCCACATAACTTTAAATTTATATCCCATTCTTTTATAATTAACACTTTATCTTAGGTAATTCTACTGATAAGTTTGTACCAGTTAAAAATTTTGTTAACTTTTGCACAGAATTTTTTTATATATGAAAATTTATTGACAGTTTTCAAAAATCAATATTATTCACATTTCAAACCATTTGAGAAATAAAAACTATGAATGCAAAATAAAGTTAAGTGTTCTAAATTACTAAATGTAAACTGTTTTTGTGTTTTAAGCAATTTTATAAAGACTAACATTTTTCAAAACTAATACTAAGAATTTTAGAGTTGAAATTTTTAGTATCAAGAAAGATATTTTATTATATGAACAAAAAAATGACTAATTATTTGAATTTTCAATCATTAGCAGAGGTTTTTATGACAATTTTTAAAGTTTTTTTTATATTGAACATTTTAGCTAGATTAGGTGGGCTTAATTAAAAAAAATATAAAAACTTTACATTTTCCAAACATATAATCCAAACAGAATTTTATATGAAAACAACAATTAAAAGAAAAAATTTTTTTAAACAGAATTGCACAAATTAATCAATAATTTCTTATATTTTTAAATAATAAAATTAATTTTGATAAAAATATAAAAATTTTCAATAGAAGTAGATTATATTCATTTAACACAATAATAAAATTATGAAAAAGAAGAAATTATCCAACTTCAATTTTCTAATAGAATATAATTATATATAGTTTTCTCTCTCTCTCTCCCTAAACCTGCTAAAAACTATATAAATAAAATTCTTATCTTTATTTTTCGGTTTAATCCCGAGTGAAGCAATAATATCAAGTAAGAGAAATAAAAATATGGAAAGGGAATTCTTAACAAATCAAATGTTAATCTCTAAATGCAAATGGTGCAAATTCGAAATACAAATATTGTTAATTAAAAAAATTTTTCATTATCAGTATTTTTAATAACCGATAATGCAACTTACTCGCGTTTCCTCATCAATTTATATTTAGTGTTTAATAGCCTTTGGTGTATTTTTCTGGCGACAAATAAATCACCAAATTTGACTACCTAGCCTATTTTTTTGTCTTCAGCGAACTGTTACAGTAATGCTAATTTTAATATTATAATAAAAATTCTCAAAAAGTAAAATTTAAGCACACACACAGCCAAATTTAATATTTTCGTGATTAAGATAATTAATTCCTTTAAGAGAGAGAGAGAGAGAGTTGTATATTATAGTATTCTCTAAGATAAATTTTCTACATTTCATTTCACATTATTTTAATTTTTGGTTTCATTTACACTTGATAAATGTTTTTAAGCACTGCATTTAATGAAATCATATTTTGATTAAAATATTTTATTATTTGTATGTAGTGCTACCAAAATTAAACATATTAGGGGTTTTAATTGATAATATTTGAGTTTAAATTAGTATTGTTATTAAAGATTGAAACTCTAAATTGTTTTGTACTTACAGATTTAATTTTAAAACATATCTGTTTAAAATAAGCACATTTTTTGTTTTCTGGTTGTAAATGCATTTAACATGATAATGCTTAATATGCTGTTGATATTTATTTAACAAAAAAAATTTATAAAATATAAAAAATTAAATTGGTGCTTTGCGAGCTTTTATTGTTTTATCTGTTTACTCTATTACTGAAATATTTGACAAATTTGTAATCTTTTGTGAGCTGATTATATTACTCTTAAGTTACACTTTCTAACTTCTGTATTTAATATGTATATTTATGAATTTCAACTGGAGAATAAAATGCAATGCTTCTGTTTTAATGCATACATTTATAGAATTTTATTTTTAATCTCATATCTGTTAACATCAATTAATTAATACAAATTAAATTTTGGAATTGTTAATTTTTTTCTTAATTCACAGTGTGTTAATACAAAAGAGTATTGTATTTTATTTTGAAATTTTTTAAAACTCTAATTATCTTTATTTCAAGATGTTTTATTTAATATTGGAAGATATTCTAAAGTTTTGTATCTAATTAAATAAATATATAGTAATGTTGTGCAAAATTATATTACATATTTGATTGTAAATAAATGAGTGGATTTCGTGAAATATTTTATGTTAAACATTTTAGTAAAATTGGTTTAAATGTTTTTATTTAAATAAAATCTGTTGCTGGTTTAAAATTTGAAAATTAAATATTGATTTTTGTTTGAACGTATAGATACACATTTTATTTTTGTTATGTATTATTTGTGAATAATCAAAAATTGATTTTATTAAATCAATTCAAATTTTAAAGAATTTTTAGAGAGTTTTGAAGCTTACAAAAGATATTGAAAAAGCAATGCCATTTCATTTAAACTGACAAGAATTTGATGTTGAATTTTAAATCAATATCTAATTAAAAAGCATTATGAAAGATGTTAAAATTTTGTCAAAATTATTTTTATGTATTTGTACCACAATATGAAGATGGTTCAATAATTTATTTCTAAAACCATCATGAAAATTATTGGACTAACTAATTTTTTAACTAAAATAATTACTTGCAAATTGAAAGTTGATTACTTAATTGTCAGAATAAAACAAAAAGTTGGTTGAATATAAATTAATTTAATTTTAAAATCTAAAAGTAAATTGTTTTAATTTTGAAAAAAATTAATTTTAAAATTTAATAGATAGTTTTTTTGTTTTATAAATGCAATAGTTTTTTTGTTCTATTAATACATATATAAAAATTATTCTTTTTGTGAATAGATTAAAACTCTTTATTTATATTTATAATTTTGCAGTTTTTTTGAGATTAATATTTTATTTTTGTCACTCTATGAAATATGTAGTGTAGTTAGTATAGCGCTATGTACATTATAAATCTTATATAAGTAATAATATTAATTATTACCAATTAACTTTAAATGACTAAGTGCTGCATACTATAAGATTAAATGAAAGATATATATGATAACTGTAAGATTATGTGAAAATAATTTAATGAAAAATTTTATTATATGGGGATGAAATCTATCATTAAAATGTTCCTGTTTAACAGTTTTTTTTAAAAAAAATATTCCTAATATTTGAATTAAGGAAAAAATAATGTTAAGAAATATGCTACTTTTGCTAGAATTTAAAAGGTTTGTGAACCTGTGACCTTACCTTCTGAGCTGAAATTGATGTGTTTTATAATAATGTGTTATACTATTTATTGAATATTTGTTTTTTAAATATTTTTCTATCATATTTGATACTTTAATTTTATAATATAATGGAAAAAGAGTTAGATATTAAACAAAACACATTTGTTTACAGTTGATCTTCTGTTTTTTTTGTTTATTTTTAATATAATTTAAAACAGACTAATTAATGTTTATTAATTGCATCATTTGTTTAAAATTCTTCTAAAATAGTTGTAAATTTAGTGATGTTTATATTTATAATGTAATTTATTTTTCTTATTTCCTAGTGCTCGTGATATTGATTTAAAAAGTATTAAATAATTAAAATTTAAAATACATTGTAATATTTCCACCAGAAATGAAAATTATAAAAATACTTTATGATGAGCTTTTTTTTATTGTAGTTAATTTTAAAGGAAATTTAGAACTATTAGCTGTATTAAAATATTGATTTTTTTATCAATGTGTATTTATTTTTTTGCTTGTAATAAAAGTTATATAAATGTAGTGTAAAAGTTTTCTTATTCTTATGAAGACATTAAATGATAAAAACAAAATAAGTGGGAAAATGTGTAAAAATATTATATCTGTTTACAGTACGATTATTTTGTAAATTAAATATTTTTGAAAATCAATGAGGAAATTCTGTCAATTAAGAAATTTTTAAAAATGAAGTGAAAACATTCTCTATTTCAAATATATATATATATATATATATATATATATATATATATATATATATATATATATATATATATATATATATACAAAAACGTGAAGTTTAGTGCATATTTTCTTCTTATTTTTATTATTTTTTCTTTTAGTACAAAATATTTTAAACTAATATAAATTTTAGAAAATTGAACAAAATGTTGATTGCCTTTTCAAATATGGTTCTAAAATACATACCTTTCCTGCACATTTTGTAGTTAAGAGAATAAATATCATTATATAATTTTTTTGTTAAAAAAGTTTTCATACATTAAAGTTATCAAACCATCATCCATTATTTTATTAAAACCTTTTGCAGAAAATAATATCAAAACATTACAGTTTGAACCATTTAAAATGTCAGATAATATATATTTCTTTATGGATCATTGTTAAATTAATTTTTGTTTGAAAATGTTTTGAAGTAAAAATGAAGATATTTGAATAACTATAAAAATATTTTTATTATTTATGTAATATATCAAATAGTATGATGCCCTCATATATGGTGTAATATTTACATTAGAAATTTTTAATCATTATACTTCAAATATAGTATTTGCATTACATATTAATCATAATTTTAAACTCTGAAATTTATTTAAAAATTAGAAATTTCGTTTTCTTTTTAATTTTTTTAATTTTCCTCTTTAAATTTGCTCTTTTTTTTCCCCAAAATTTTAACAAATAAGCCATACAAAATATAAAAGAGCAAAGAACTTGTTTAATTTATTGAAATCTAGATTTTATTTTCAACTCCCTCTAATTAATTTTAGCTGCACGTTTATTAAGAAATGAAAGTTCAGTTTAATGGATGCATTAATTGTTTTAGTATTATTAATTGTTGTATAATATGAAGAGAATGGTTAGTAGATTTGATATTTTATATTCTTCCCTTTAAAAAATTCAAATAAGTTTTTTCCATAGTTAAACTTTAAATTTCAAAGTTCTAAGGATTTTTAAATATTTTTGAGTCATTTTACCTGAACTATCACTAATAAAAATTTATAAATTTTTTATGTTAATATTTTAATTTTATAGTACATTTGTATAGTAAGTTTTTGATCCCGAGAGTGTTATATATATATATATATATATATATATATATATATATATATATATATATATATATATATATATATATATATATATATATATATATATATAATGACTGATCGAATTGAATTTTTGAGAATTATCTTTATTTCAATGAAATTAACTTATTGCAGTCACATTGCAATAAATGCATTTAAATTTTATTTCATATTAAATGAAATATTTTTGAAGTGACAATAATTAAAAAGTTAAATTAAGTATAAGGTTTGAAGAAATTCTTTGCTTATCTATCTATCTATCTATCTATATATATATGTATGATGAATTTTGGTACTAAGAAAATGTAAACCACTTATAACATTAGAATATATCAATATATTTGGTTCTGTAAATTTCTATTAAAAATACTTGATATTCAATACCATTTCACCCTTATATCTTTTGCCGTTTATTCTTTTCAGTGAAGATATTTAAAAGTTAAAAATTGGGCAACAATATTGAGTGTCAAACAATCTTAATTCATAAATAGTATAGGAATAATGATGAATTAAAACTTAGTTGTGTATTTTTGAAAAGTGATTAAAATGTAACTACCAATTATTGCAACAATTTTCTGTCTACTTTTATGTATCAATTTTTATTTTATAAAATTATAAACATGTTTCTTTTCATAATAACAGAAAATCATTTTGTATTTCTCTACTATTTCCCCTGTCTATTTCCAGGTTTTCATTAAAATTTAATTACCTTTGGGATTTTATGATTAAATAAACCAGCAATTTTTTTCTTCGACTAATATTTACTACTATCTGCATGTTTTGCTTAAATGCTATTAGAAAAGCATCTATATATATTTCATATTAAATATTAGTTTGAATTTTTTGACATTACTAAAATAGATTTTTTCAATGTTGATGACTTCTGTTATCAGATATAAATTATTTCTGAATATTCAAAATTTAGTTTTTAATTAATAAATTTCTTAGAAAGTTTTGAAAATGCTATATTATTTTCTTGATTTTTTAAAAAATATCTAATGTAAATCACATTTTTTGGTTTTAATTTTTATAGATTACATGTCTTAATAATCAGTAAATTATTTAAAAATGATCATAAAATAAAATTTAGAATTTTTAATATATATATATATATATATATATATATATATATATATATATATATATATATATATATATATATATATATATATAATATGTTATTTTAAAATAAAATTTTCAAATGTCTCTTTCTCACGTTTTTCTTGCCTGAAATTTTTAATTTAACGAATTCTATTGTAATGGTGAAAAAAATGTTCCTTTTTCTTATCATTCAAAATTTTTTTAATTATTTAAATTTTATAATTTTGTCCTTATTTTCATTTTTTGAACTATTTTTAATAGTAAATTTTTATTTGCTATGAAATTTTTTCTAATCTTAAAGTTATCATGAAGATCATTATAAGGATTCCACATTTTACTTAGCTTATTTATAAAATATATATTTCTTTACTGAATATAGATACTATTTTGAGGGTCTTCATGTAGTTATCCAGTTAAGAAATTTTAAGAAAAAGTATTTCGGAATATTTATTTTATATGAAAAACTTTTTGAAAATATTAAATTTAGCTGTGTGTGTGCTTAAATTTTACTTTTTGAGAATTTTAAAATGAGCATTACTGTCACAGTTCGCCGAAGACAAAAAAATAGGCTAGGTAGTAAAATTTGGTGATTTATTTGTCGCCAGAAAAATACACCAAAGGCTATTAAACACTAAATATAAATTGATGAGGAAACGCGAGTAAGTTGCATTATCGGTTATTAAGAATACTGATAATGAAAAATTTTTTTAATTAATAATATTTGTATTTCAAATTTGCACCATTTGCATTTAGAGATTAACATTTGATGTGTTAAGAATTCCCTTTCCATATTTTTATTTCTCTTACATGATATTATTGCTTCACTCGGGATTAAACCGAAAAATAAAGATAAGAATTTTATTTATATAGTTTTTAGCAGGTTTAGGGAGAGAGAGAGAAAAACTATATATAATTATATTCTATGAGAAAATTGAAGTTGGATAATTTCTTCTTTTTCATAATTTTATTATTATGTTAAATGAATATAATCTACTTCTATTGAAAATTTTTATATTTTTATCAAAATTAATTTTATTATTTAAAAATATAAGAAATTATTGATTAATTTGTGCAATTCTGTTTAAAAAATTCCTTCTTTTAATTGTTGTTTTCATATAAAATTCTGTTTGGATTATATGTTTGGAAAATGTAAAGTTTTTATATTTTTTAAAATTATGATTCATTTTCTAAACTAATGTTACTAATTAGAATTTCACTAAGAGCATCTATTTGGACACGCTTTAAGTTCATTATTTTATTATTTTGTTATAAAATTTCACAAGCAGTTCATTTTTCTGTAGCATATTTAAAAAATTTCTACATAATATTTATTTTAATTTTTAAAAATTTTTATTAATTCTTATGTTTTTTTATCACAACACAATTAATGATTATTATGTTCTTTTATATTGTTAAGGTTAACGGTTTAAAGTTACCACTACCCTCCCTCTCATTTCTGACATCGTTGCTATCGCTTAGAACAAGCCAATTTACACTCATTGGTTTGTGGACCAAATTCCAATATCTATGTCATTCTTACCATGAATAATGTTGTGGTGCTCATTTTTACCTATTTTTTTTTTAAAATTTATCTGTATGCGACCATGAAATAGTAAAATAAATACTAAAATGACTAGTATTGCTAAATGTTTTATTTTGTTACTTATAATATTTTAACCAGAATTTACATTTATTTTTGTTCTTTGGATACATCATTAGTTGATGCTGAATGTTGAGTGCTAATTATAAACTAATCATTGAAACACCATATTATTATCTCCAAATATAGTACAAATTTTTTTAGATCAAACTTTTTTTTAAAATAAAAACAGAGTTTTGTAATTTTATTCTGAAAAATAATCTATTTTGTCTGATCAACACACAATATGAGTTATTTTTACATACGTTGTTAAATTGCTAAAAAAATAGTTAAAAATTGCTGTGAGCAGGATTCGTGTGCCATCTAAACATCCCTAAAAATCAGTAGAATTTAATTCTCCCCCCCCGAAGTTTTAAAAATTCTTGGAATTTAATTTTAATTATACTTCCTTCAGTGATTCTAGATATAATTTCCTAGAAAAATTTATATTTCTATATAAATTTTATTTTAAAACTTATATTGATGTATAATGTTATTGTAAATCAATATATAATATTATACTGATTTTTAAATATTATCAATATAACATTATGTTGTTTGATAAAAGTACTAGAGAAAAATTATTTGTAATAAAATAAGATAAAACATTTTTTTTCTGTTAATCAGGTATAAATATCCAGTTGTTGATTTTAAAGAAGCCTATTTTTTATTTCCTTATTTTGTTTTTAAGATTAGTTAAAACAGGGTATTTTTTCATGATCACATGGCATCTTTAAAATTAACTTGATTAAATAATTATTTATTACCATTAGAAAAGAGAAGTTTTGCATTTTACAATTTTGTTGTTCTGACTAATTGAAAAATACTCTTTTTTAAATGAATTTATTTTTTAAAACAAATGTTTTTCTTTCGCGAAAATGATTCTTAACATTTTAATATAATAGCTTCTTTTTTAAAATTATTTTATGAAATAAATTAATGTGTAAAATAATTTTTGAAATTTATCTCTTCTGAAATAGTTTTCAAAGTGTTCGCAAGATCGCGCCACATCCGAAAACAAACATACAAAATATTTCAGCATGTTAATTTCACTTCTGAATCTATAACAATTGTGGATTAGGTTTCGAAGTTTTCTCGACACTGCGTTTTCTGTTGTATGATTCAAGAAAGTCTCCAGACTTTTGCAAACATAAACAAAGAAGAATTTTGTTTATTATCTTATGTAAATTACAATAAAATCCTGAATAAATGTCGAATTTAGAAGTGTAATTATCGCGGATAGTTTACAAAATTATAGAAAAATCAAAGAAATCGACACTTATATTTAAACAATTTATGTACACAACAGGTAATGCAAGTATACTTATTACTCTAGGAAAAATAAAATTATTAATTTCTTATAAATTAAAAATTTACTTCAACAGAAAATCGTTCAAAACTTTTTTATTTTTTTCCATTAAGTAATTCTTAATTAGAGTATTGAACTTTTCTAGAAATTAAGCTTTGCAGATAATCTGCAAACCGGATAGATTGTGCCAGGATAATCTGGATTGTACTATATGAACAAATTTGTCAAATTTAATGCTGGAAGCATCATTTGCTGCGGAGAGTGATTGGGAGGTTGACTACAACATACTTTCTCACTGGGTTGTTGGAGCTTCATGGATCGGGGATGTATCCACTTCATCTGTGACAACCAAAGTATTTCCGCTGGTGGGCCGTAGGTGTGGAGCAGAGGGCGCCAGTTCAAGTGTGACCTCGTTACCTGACCGTGACTCAAAATTTCGAGGTGCTTGTTGATGGGCGATTATTCAAAATTCCTTAACCTTACAGTACAGTCCAGAGATCGGTTGAACCGTTACGTATGTATGCGTGGAAAGTATATACGAGGGTCACTCTGACATTTTTGAGATACAACTAGGTTTTTAAAGTTATACTTACAAAATTTTAGGTGTGCTCAAAGTAGTCTCCTCCAGCATCAATGCACTTTTGTAGACGAATTTTCCATAGATTAAATGCCTCAAGCCACTTCATTTCTTCGAATAGATGTAAAAAATGCATTTATTGCCACATCAATCTCTTCTTCTGAATGAAAACGACGTCCACGTAAGTTCTTTTTTAGATTAAAGAATAACCAAAAGTCGCACATAGCTAGATCAGGTGAATACGGCGGATGTTCGATCACTTTAATTTGTTTTTGTTTAAGAAACTCAACTGTTAATCCGGCTGTATGTGAAGATGCATTGTCATGGTGAAGCATTAGTCCCCTAACATTCAGCTCTTGTAGAATTTCTGGAAGACATTCAGTGGTATACCAGTTTGCTGTTACTGTCTTCTGTCCTTCCAACTTGATGGCTTTGTCCAATCCCGTACTTCTGAAGAAAACGGCATACATCACTTTTTTCAGTGCGCGTTGTTTTTTCATCACTGTCGGCGTGGGATCATCTTCAAAGACCCATACTTTGCTTTCTTGACGTGTTGGAACGTCAAAAAACGGTATGTACGTTTCATCACCTGTAACAATTTTAGAAATGATGCGGTGGCCACCATCATTCAGCATATTAAGAGTTTCTTTACTGATTCTGACACGCTCCTTTTTTGATGTTCAGTTAGATTATGGGGAACCCAACGGCAAACTACTTTTTTCATATGTAATTCATCATGAATGATTTTGTGTGTGGCTGCGGATCCAATGTTAAGTTCCTTCTGTATCATTTGATAGGTACAACGATTATCATCCATTAACATTTTTCGTATGGCAGACATATTATCCGGGATTACTGCCGACGGCGGCCTTCCTGTGTGTTCTTCATCCTGAAGAAAATTATGACCGCTTCTAAATTCTCTAAACCATTTGAATACAGTAGCACGAGCTCGAGATTCATCACCAAATGCTAACTGCAATCGTTGAACGCATTCTTCTTGATTTAATCCTGCTTTGAAATCGTAGAAAATCATAGCGCGAAAATGTTCTCGCGTCAACTTCATTTCCTCTTCTGTTTAAAATTTATTCTACGCTAAACAAGTTGAAGTAAGTCAGTAAAAATTCGTCTTCTGTGTTAAAATACTTTGTACTTTAAAATTAAACCATTATTTTTATTTTGTAAATTCTCGTCTGCGCGTATCTCAAAAATTTCAGAGTAACCCTCGTATATATATCGAAAAAAATTGTGTGATTTGGAAAAATAACTATGTTTGCCACTTTTGTAAAGATATCTATTATTATTTAGTTTTGTGCAAAATGCTGTTTTGCATTGAAAAAAGAGATCGCAAAATAAAAACAAGTCATATGAGATGCTTATTTCGAAGTTCTTAAATGTTGAAATCGGAACTACTTTCACCCAAGTTTTAATGCATTTCCGAGTGGAGGCTTACTTGAAAAAGAAAAAATACGTTTGCTGCAATTGTTAAAAATAATATTTTTTAGTAAATGGAAAAAAAAATAGTTAATATAGGTTTTTTATTTTTTCTTTATTTTTAAATCACTTTGTAGGAATGTAGAAAGAAGGCGAATCCACATTGCCTAACGTATTTTCATTTCCTTCTATCGACGATTACGCATAGATTACAATTTCAAAAAGGAAAGAACCAATCCCTTCAGTTTGATTAAGTGCATCATTGCATAAACATTGTGAAAACGAATCGGCATTGACAACAGTTTATAGTAATTACAAACTTTATAATGAAAATTGCAAAATAAAATTGACCATATTTTAAATTAACAGATAGAATACCTGTTATAAATTTCATTTTATTCCATGCAGTTATTCGTGTTTAGTACTACTGGATTCCTTAAATAGTCTAAAATTTTAGTACACATGCGCTTCAATTTTCAGAAAAAAGTAAAATAACAAATTAAATTAAGATAAATTAATTTCAAGAAAAAAATTTTCGTTAAATTTTCATTGAAAGTAAATTACTCTCAAGACAAAATTAAATTTAGTTCCATTTCCGTTGCTTTTATGTAAAATATAATGAATTGCATCATGAGCATTGAAAAAATAAAATACGAAAGAAAGTTCTATAAAAGGAAGTAAATTTAATTTTCCTTTTTACATTAATTATTAATTCTACTTTTTATCCTTAAACTGGAAAATAAGGTATTTTTAAATATTTTTTATGCATTATTGCACTTTTTTCCGTTTTAATAGGTGGTTGTAGTTTTTGTTATTAAAAAATTCTTTGAAAAACGGTTTTGCAATGAACATGGAGTCTTTTTATTAAGTTTTCTCTATGTAGAAAAAGTAATTGGGTTTCCTTGGACATTTTTCAAAATTCTAAACCAATAATCATAAATTTAAATATCAAAATGAAATTTTTTTTAATTTTCAAGGAAATTTTAGATGTTTATAAAAAATGAAAGTAAAAACTTTTTAAAAAATAATTGTGATATTTCATAGAATAAGAAAAAAAAACTGCAATAACTTTTATCATTGTAAGTTCTCTAGTTCTCAAAATAATAAGTGAAAGTTATAGCGTATTTATTAAAAATAATGTCCTAAATTACAAATATTGTAGCGTTTATATGGTTTTTTTTATTTTTATTTTGATGAATTCGTCATTATTAGAATACTTACACATTATGGAAAAAGGTATGGCAAAATAATATGTTACCTGAATTGAAATAATTCCAAATTAATAATTTAGTTGCAATGTTTTCCAACCAGAAATTTTCACGCAATTTTAATTCTTTGTCCAGAAAGTTAAATTCATGTTTTTTTTCTTGAAAAATTTTCATGTTTGAAAATTAGTATAAAGGATTAGTTTTTCGAATCTTCATTTTTTTTTCATTTGTTTACTATGAAAAAATATAGTTTATTGTTTATTACACAAATTAAAAAAATTTAAAATTCGAAAAGTTAATCTTTTATACTAATTTCCAAACATGAAAATTTTTAGGATATATTACCATGTATGATCACAAGTAAGAAAAAAGTTACATAATTAAAAATTGAATCACAAAAATTTTAATTTAAAAGCTACATTATGATAAAAATACTTAAAAAATTCATTTTTAGAAGTAATGTGATTAGCAATGAAAGTAAAAACTGTATATTTAAAGGAATTAAGGCGTCCCAATGCTCACTTATGAAGTGTGTATATTCTTAAAGTGAAATTGTGAAATTTTTTTTATCGAATTTGATTTTTACTTAAAACAATCAATAAAATTGCTTTCTCATAAATTTGTAAATCATAAATTTAAAGTAACTGACACTTTCCTTCACTTCACTTGTAAATTGTTGTAGGATATTATCACATGCGGTTTACGAAAGAAAATATAGTAAACAATGGTTTTTGTGGAATTTTAAGCGATTAAAAGTAGTCCCTATTATAAAAGAATATTTTAAGATTAGTTAAATTTTTCATGTGAAGAGGGAAATTACGACTACTTTAATTAAAAATATAATTATTTTTTACAAATATTTCTATTGACATAAAAAATAGTTTTAATGGACGAGATACAATTTGTAACCGGATCAAAATAGCATATATATTAGGTTGGTGCGTATGAAATGTCGGATTCTCTTTACATGCGGACGTTTTCCTCCCTGTTTTCGTTATACTTTTGTATTTGGCATAACCTCATTCATACTCGTATTGTCCATTGCCAGAGACTCATTTCAGCAAAATAGGTTTTCTCGAAGGTCTTCCGTTTTTTATTTCTTTTGAGTTTATTGCCGATATGAATTCTGCCGACATTCGCGTCACTTTCTTATATGAGTACAAACTTGGTAATAGTGCTGCAAAAGCTGCACGCAACATAAACCAAGCGTTTGGGGAGAATACGGTTAACGATCGGAAAGTGCAGCGTTGGTTCGAAAAATTTCGGACTGGCGATTTTTCACTGCAAAATGAGCCGCGCGGAAGACCCAAAACGTCTGTGAAGAATGATGACCTGAAGGCTCTAGTGGAAGCGGATCCAGCCGTATCCACGAGGGAACTTGCTATCAGGATGAAAGTTGACCATACAACGATATTGAGACACCTTTCTGAGATTGGCAAGGTTAAGAAGATGGACAAGTGGGTACCGCACGCACTGACAGAGCGAAATAAGCTGGATCGGTTAAACGTATGCTCATCATTGCAGCATCCACCATATTCACCGGATCTCTCGCCGACCGATTTTCATTTTTTCAAGCATTTAGAGCTGTTTTTAAGGGGCAAACACTATGAAAATGAAGACAGTCTAAAAAACTCGATATCAGAGTTTATTAATTCTAAAGACCAAAATTTTTTAAGACAGGCATCTACGCTTTAAAATCTCGTTGGGAGAAGTGTATTGAAGCGAATGGAGCATACTTTGATTGAATAAACAGCTTTTGAAGAAAGATATGCAGTTTTATACAATCACTTAAGAATCCGACATTTCATACGCACCAACCTAATATATAACAATTTCTTTAATACAGGGTGGCGCGCGGCAGACGGATGGACTTCTAACCGTTGGCGCTGCTCGAAGAAGAGGTGGTTCGAAGAGCAAGATCGGAAATTTCTCTCCATATCGAGTCAGTTCACAAGATGGAATAGTCTGTAGCGCAGTGTGTGTTTTGCGTGGAAGCATATTTTTCAAACGGCCGTTCGATTGTCCACGTGCAGCGCGCTTTCCGTTCTTAATTCCGCATCGCCCCTCGCGGTCGAGTTCCCAATCGGAACAGAATTCTTGCTTGGGTGAAAGCCTTTAGGGACACAGCAAATGTGTATTCGATAAGGAGCGACCCTAGGAGAACTGTTTCAACCCCGGAAAACATCGAGAGAGTTCGAGCTGCGGTTGAGCAGTCTCCTAGGCGTTCCCTTCGTAAACAGGCTGGTGCCCTTGGAATTTCAAGATGTTCCCCTTCAAAGAATCGTCAAAGGACACCTCCATTTACACCCCTATAAGATGGTTGTTGCCCAAGAGTTAAAACCACTGGATTATGAAGAACGTCAACGCAGTAGCGAAAACATGCTTGCTGCGTTGCCTCCCAGACGCTGTTGTTTTCTTCTCTGACCGGGCACATTTTCACCTCAGCGGTTGTGTAAATAAACAGAACATGCGCTACTGGAGTGGGACAAACTCTATGGAGCTCCACAAGAGAGCCACCGCTCGGGGCGGTTGTCGAGTGTGGGGATCATCGGGCCCTACTTTTTTGAAGAAAATGACCGAGGGGCAACTGTGACTTTTGTATGTTACCTCAATATGATCAAGACATTTTCTTGCCTGAATTGGAGCAGATGAACCTGGATGACACCTGGTTTCAGCAGGATGGGGCCACGGCCCATACGGGAAGAGTTTGTAAGGATGTTTTGCGTAACCGATTCCCTGGGCACCTCATCTCCTAAGCAGGGCAGTTGCACTGGCCAGCGCAGTCTCCAGATTTGGCCCCCTGTGATTTTCTTGTGGGGCTACCTAAAATCCTTCGCCTACAACGACCGTCCTAGGACCCTGGAAAGCCCTTAAAGGCGACAATCGAGCCAGCATCAATAGATTCTTGAAGAAATGCTGGAAGGTCCATGAAAATTTCCAGGAAAAGGCTTAGGCAATGTGTGGAGTGTGAGGGCCGCCATTTGTGCGAAATTTTATTCAAAACAGTCTAAACTCTAATTTCCCTTGTCAATGTATAAGAACAAAATTAAAAATATCGTTGTTCTTTAATATTTTGTGTTTTATTGACTTTTGATATTCATCCGTCTGCCGTGCGCCACCCTGTATATATACATATTAAAGAAATTGCTTATGTTTTTAAATTTAATAATATTAATATTATTAATCTTAATATTAATTAAATTAAGTTTAATAATGTTAATAAATATAAAGAATATAGATATCAACAATTACCTTTAAAGAAAAAGATTCATTATTTTTACTCCTTTTCCTAAAAAGAATCCAAGCTGGCAGTTGAATAGTTTAAATTGTAGCCATTAGTTACAGAGTTTGTGTGTGTGTGTATGTGATTCCTTCTTTTTTTCTGTGGGCATTAGACAACTAACCCTTCACCACAAGGCCGGAAACTGCTACTTATTTATCGTTACTCTGAGGGTACCTTTGAACTAAGTTACGAAGTAGAGTAGCATTATCTATGTGTGTCACTCCCCCACAAACCCGTTTACAGTGTGGGCCACATTCATTTATGATATCAGAAGGACAGAGAGAAAAAATAACATGCATGCTCTAATTGGGATTGGAACCCTAGACCAACAGCTTAGAAATTAAAAATGCTAACCACATAGCCATTGGCCGACGGGTTTGATTCCTACCGCAAAGATAAATGCTTCTACTAGTTCAATTTAGGTTTTTTTGCTGAACTACCTCTCATGTGTAAAATTTGATTGTAGGATGATAAACCAAACTCCTAGCAAGAAATATTAAACAAAGAATCCTTTCCTTTTAAAACTTGTAGTATCGTAATCATCGTGAAGTACGCGTAATCAGCTAAAAACAAATCAATTGAACTATCAAGAGTGTAGAAGGCTTGAAAATTCGATTTTATATAATTGTGAATTTATTAAATATTAAAGTCAGCATTCCTTATATCCGCTTTCCAATGCATCTTCGATCGGTGATGTATTGGGAAAACCGAAAACGCATTCGCTTCAGAGAATTTAACCAATACTTTTTTTTAAAAAAAAAGGAACGAAAAAAAAAATAAACTAATAAATATCATTATTTATTTTTTATTAAAAAAAATTATTCTGGTAATTTAAAAAAAGGAAATCTGATGCCGTGCATAAATGTTTTTCCTCTTTTAACATTTGAACATAAATGGTGATTTCAATAGGATTAAATAACAAAGTGCCACATGGCTCTTGAAGCGAGTATGGTTCTGGTAAGGTTGGATAGTAACCTAAAAATACTTATATTGAGTTTAAATCAACATTTATTATAGTTTAAAGGAGTTACAAACACTATCATCAAAATTTCAAAATGAATTATGCACTATGTCTTAAATTATCCAGAGACCAGCATTCTGATATAAATTTCATTCCACGTAGCAAGTTCCAACTCAATCCCGAAAGAAAATTCTTCAAACAAATTAAATAAAGATTATATTTATGAAGATCTTGTAGATCAGAGCTGAGGAGGTAAAAAAGAAAAATATGAATAAAGGACTAATTCTCCATGTGACTGATTAAAAGACATATAATTAATGGAATACATTAAAACTTTTTTAATGATATGAAAACTGGAAATTTTATACCGAATCCTTTTAATCAAAATTTTATATTAATATTTGATAATTCATCCTGGCACCGGAATTCATGAGATATTTACTTATCTATATATATTTCACAATATATTTATATAATAGTTAATCTATAATTAAAATTTATTAAAAATTAATGAAAAAATATAATTTTTGACTTTCAAATGGATAAGTAATAGAACAATGTGTTCAAGCTTAGTAATTCTACGACGTGATTCAATAAGCCAAATATAATTTCCACACCTGTGTATAATATCCTTGAGAATAAAATTTTATGGGTCATTTGTATTTTTGGATTAGGAATCCCATTGTAATTTATAACAGCTGTTTTGGTACTTTGTTGGAGAATGCTTTATTACTTTCCCAAATGTAGCTGTTTTCCACAAAATAAATTTGATTTAATGAAGAGCTATTTAAATTATAGAAATAGTTTGGATAAAAGTATAAATTCCAAATGCATTTGTACTCAGTATAAAGCTAGTTACATTTTAAAATCGTACAGTCAATTATGTATTCTTATTTAATGAATCCATTTTAAAAGACAGATAATAATTTAAAACGACCTTCGTTATTGGTAGATAAATACACTGCGTGAATCTTCCATTAAATTCTCTCTGCTCTCTCAATTAGTTAGTCTGCATAAAAGATAAAAATAAGGATATATAATTCGAATTTTAATTTAAAAGACAAGGTATATAATTATGTATATAACTTATATGTAAGAAAGAATTTAAAATATTTAATAATATAAATGCTGAGTTAAATTCTGTAGATTTCAATAATAATAAAATAAATATTAAATAAAGAAGAATAAATATATAAGTCTTTTATTAGATTTTATATACGAAATGAAATAAAAGTTTGAAATACTGAACTGATAAAAATGTGAGATATAAAAGTCAAAAATATATGCCTTTATATACAGGTTTCTACGCGTTTTAATCGATGAGAATTAATATTTTCGATTTTTGATAAACGGGCGTATTCAATCATGTCTTATTGAAACTATTTATAAAACATTAATATGTTA
This sequence comes from Latrodectus hesperus, assembly GCA_037975125.1. Lineage (NCBI taxonomy): Eukaryota > Metazoa > Arthropoda > Arachnida > Araneae > Theridiidae > Latrodectus > Latrodectus hesperus. Next base: position 69,606,858 of record CM075858.1, read on the forward strand.
CTTTTTTGTTGTTTCAAATTTAGCATGGACTTTTTAATGTAATTGCTATTTTGTTGAGTGTATTTATCCCAAAATAGATAACGGATTCTGACGATAAATGTATTGAATATTTTTTTTACCTTGAATGACATGAACAGTTACAGGAAAAAAGATAAGAATAAAGATCCGAAAACTCAAAATACAGTAAACAAAAACAACTGCAACATAGTCGATTCATCTAACATGTCTCTTGTTTGTAAAAATGTCTTGCACTGAGCAGGGCAGTTTAGAAGATGCTCGGAGTTCATCACCTCTCCAGAGCTTCACAGAGTGAATACTGGAGAAGGATTAATTCTGAGCAAGAGGAGACATAATGCCAATTGTATATTTTTTAGCCATCATAAAATGTCACCAAGTGCACTGCGGGAAGGTAGATATTAAACATTTTATCAATGCTACCTAATTTGACGCCACTTAGTTGATAGTTAAGCTACAAAAGGCTGCTTAAAAGTACTTTATATTCCTCATCGGTAGTATTTTGACTTCAGAATGAACTTTTCTTAATAAGTTTTTTACACATTTTAAAGAAAAAGTCTAGAGAACTCCCTAGCTTCTCAAGATTCGGTATATGATTGTGGACTTATAGTGGCCTAGTAATAGGACAGCGCTGTTTAGAGAGCGATGTTACCGTTTGATATCAGCCATTTTTGAGCAACGGATGTTGGACGTTAAGCTTCTGCTTTCTACATGCATAGAGGCGGATGCTAGGTAGTTTTCCGGATTTTCTCTCTTTCGACATGTTAATGTGGCTAACTATCTATGAAAAGCATTCTCGAAAGGTAATTATTTGGTGGATATTAAAACACTTTACAACTGTAGATCGTTAAGTTGTCTGCTACGCAGTGCCAAAACATCTGCTTTAAGAAACACGAACACAATATGACGAATTTCTACTCTTATCTTTCGAGGTTCAACGTAGTCTAGTGGTAAATGCTGTGTTTTTCAGAGTAGATCTTGAGTTCCATCCAAGCTACTTTTTGAACAGCAGAGAATGGATATTGATTATTATTCTGTTTTCTGCCCGCTTACGTATCTGGGTAAACGCTATTCTATTGTTTTCGGAAATCTCTACTATTAAAAAGATGGAATAAAACGCAATTTGGAGAGATCCGCCTGCCCACTCTTCGTACTTTGGGAAAAAACCTCTTTGGTGGCATCAGCTCAGTATCCCCAGGATACAGCAGACTGCTCTTTCACGTTTTAAGAGTGGCTACATTATGTCGCTTTCTTTTCAACAGGGCCAGAAAGTCTTTCTGAAGTGTGACTGGTGCAAGGCGGATCAGGTCTCCGCGAGAAATGTTCTTGACTGTCTGAATTTTACTGTGAACGAGGTTTTGGAGAATCCTATTTTGTTTTTAGACTTTTTAATAATTTTTGGTTTTAGGGAGATGGTTTAACCATCTGGGGTTATAAACAACAACATAATAGTTTTCCAGGTTTTCTGTTTTGTTACTCGTAAATACAACCTACTTAAGTTTTACTGAAAGTCAAAGGTGTGCTGGATGTTCAAACGCCTTTCAACAGGTTTTGTTTGTTAAGCTGTACATTACGTGAGTCGAACACCCGTATCATGTTGTTAAACGGTGGTTGTGAAATCGAACCTGTGACCTCCATGCTTAGGAATCAAGCAAAACTGAGACCAATATTTATTTTATTTTAAGGGGTAATATTTTGTAGAGAATAATAACTTATTTCAAACGTGCTATAAATATTATTTAAAGGGTAAATATAGACATTTTATTTTGAAAATATAGCGGGTTTATAAATCTAGAAGCATGATAAATGGATGAGAATGTTCAAATTACTCATAAAGTTTATATACAACTTTTTGCAATCCAATAAAAAATAACTACCCATTTATCGGTAATAGGAAAACAAAAGTAAATTGACTCTGTGTGTAGCTCGGATAGGGAAAAAACATCATTATCCTTTCCTCTCCCTATGAAATGGAAGTTATCGGAAAAGTAAGTCTCAGCACTTTTTGGATAAGAGTTATTGATGACTGAAAGCCCTCGCAAGACAGAGCTAACTTACAACTTCAACAGCAATTTCGCTCCCCGCGGACATCTTAAAAGAACAAATTAGAGATAACAAAGTGATTGTAACTCGAAACGAAGTTCTTTTGTTCTTTGGAACACGCTGCAAATTGGGAACATAGGAAAATAACTATAATTTTATAACTTAGTAAGAGTTTGTGTGAAACAGCCATATGAGGTAAAAGTAGAGAGACAAAAGTTCCATTCGTAAAATTGTTTTGAGGTTATTTCGCGTTTTGCAGTTGAATTTTATTTGTTTCATATAGATTTTCAGCAGAAGCATAAGTAATCATTTTCCGTTTCTTAAAACTTAGAAATGAGATCGTGTTTAGTTAAAGCTTATGGGATATATAAAACCTTTAATGGTAAATAAAGTTTTTGGAAGCAAAAATAGCTGAAGCCTTTTATTGCACATAAAGCTAACTGATATTTAAAGAAATGAAATAATTATTAGTTTCAAAGGAATTTTGTTGTAAAGGTTAAAAAAGAATAAGTTTAGATAAAGGTTAGATTTTCAAAAAATTTTCTAAGTTCTATATATATATATATATCCGAAGATTTCTAACCCCTATGAGGATCCCATCTACGCTAATGATTGGGCGGTTTAAACTATTCCTTAAATAAACTGTCTTTTAACATTTGAAAAGAACTTTGACATTTATTGGTCCATGCATGCAATTTGGAAAGCATGCATTTCGAAATTTGTATTTGGATAATTTATAATCAACTTGAGAATAATTATGTAGCTTTATATTCAGATAAATGAAATCCTTATTCTGTATGTCGGTAGAATTATTGTCAGAGATAAAACTAAGAACGTCTGAACATGGAATGGATAGAATTTATAACAGGATGTGTTGGTCTTTGGCTAATTTAAGTGAAATCTATTTTACTTTGAAATTTTGATTACGGCATTTTTGCAATTATTATAAAACACAAGCAATGGTGATGTGAAGTTTCTGTAAAATTGCTCTTGCAGAGATGAACACCATTTCGGAACCGTGCACGGTTCAAGAAGCGATGCGTATTGTTCTTTCGCTTTTAAAATGAATTAATATGTAAGGTATGGCGATAAAGGAAAAATATGTACGGCAAAGGATGCCTTTTCTTTTGATATTTTAAAGGTTCAATGTTTATAAAAATGATACTTATTACTTTTTATATTAAAAATATTTTTTCTCGGTATAGCAACCTTCTATCTTTATTTTAGTTTCAATAGAAACACTTTGTTTTTGCATAAACTCTGAAATATCTAGTCCAATAAATACGTATGTTGAAAGCAGAAATTCAGCCCATATTTTTCATTGCTCAACAGTGGCTGGAATCGAACACGTGATTTTCCATTTATAAGAATAATGAGCAATCTGGTACTAAGACAGTTGATAGAGGAGGGAAGAGCTAAGAATGTGTGCCTAAGGTTAACAAGCATTTACCTATCCTCCTCAACTGAGAGTAGAAACATAAAGTTGTGGTAGTTGATAATAGTTTCTTGTTGACGCTGATGCCCATTTTTGTTTCATTCCGTTATTTCTTCCATTTTCTTCCAATGTATTCCGCGCTCTCTTTGGCTTAGAATCGTTTGTAAGTTAATCTTCACATCGTATAATTGCTTTCGGGAGGACTTTTCATAAATAAGGGATGATTTTCGATTATCGCAAAGGAGAGAATCTGGAAAACTTCTGAGTTGCGATCACGACAGACATGCAAGTAAAAAGTAGAAGCGCAACACTCATCTTCTTTTGTATAACAAGCTTGGTATGAAGCCAAAGATTTCCGTTTAGAACACTGATTTTACCAATTAGCAAAGGTGAGCACTTTCGATCCAAAGGGATAAATATACTTTTTCCAGAAGTGATAAACTAATCTGAGAGATGTGTAAGAATAAGCAACACATTTTATGTATTTAAAGTATTTTTTTGAATTTATTATAAATTATTATACTGGGCAGAAGTAGTTAAATTATTTTTCAATTTACTAAATATTCTCCTACATATGTTTTCCAAGTTTAAGATTTAAATATTAAAATATTTAAATCTTAAATTTGGAAAATATATCTGATCATTACAGTGCTCTCTGAATAATTTCTCATTTCCGGAAAAAATGTATTTTTCTGACAAATATGTGAAAGCAAATATCCGACTAATTCTAAAATTTGCTTAGTTGTGAACTTCTGAATGGCATTTCTTTTTAACGATTTCAGCTTCAAAAAGTAGTCAACCCTGACAGCTGTGGGAATAAAAATGAATCCCAACTTTTTGACAGGTTGACGGATTTTGGCGCATCGGCTCGTTTTTCTTTCACTTCTTCATCTGTCACAATTTCTAAGAGTTTTCTTTGACTTCAGGCTATTTCTGACATTCTGAGATCACTCAAAAGCATTCCCTTTTGGATGGAATTTACCCTTGAGAAAAATAGTTTTAAATTGGGGTATTTCCATAAAACGGAAACTATTAAAACATGGCATCTTATGTGAAGTTAGAAAAACTTATTTCTAATACTTGAAATTGTCTGTTAAGAATAAAATACCAACCAGACCAACACTAATTAATTTCCCCTCTAAGGTTTCAAAGATATGCATATTTCAGAATGAAGAAAAATAGACACAAGAATATTGAAATTCAGAATTTCTTTGGAATGTCAAATGTCATATTGCAATAGCATTATTAGATATAAAGTAAAACTGAGCTATATTAATTTAATATTACTTAAAACAAGTTATCATTTTATATTAAATGAATAATTTTGTTATTTGAAAATTATATCTATATGGACGTCAAAAATATTTGTTACATTTTTATGATTAATAAATATACTATTTTCAATGTATTGTAGAGAAATTTTTGTATGGATTTGCAAATAAATTAAGACAAAACAATTCTCTTGCACGCATTTTACGAATGATTTGACATCAAAAGAATCAATCAATGTAAATAGCTGCATTGCACTATGATCAGCTAATTTTATTTTTTAATCAATAAGCTAAAAGAGGAAACAGCTAATAAGAGACAAACGAGTGGAAATTGATAGCATTCTTTACCAAGTGGACCTAATGGCACGTATTTGGGCTACACACTTTCATTTGATGACTAAATGAATACAAGAAGGGATAATTTCATGGTGAAAAAAGTATTTTGAGTGACAAATTGTTCTCAGTTGCTTTGCTTCTTTCGTCCAAAATAGATTGTTGTAATTTGACTGATCATGTGGTGCTATTTTTTTCCTTTCTTTCTTCCTTTTTTTGAGGATTACCAATCACTTAGGGATGGTATAAAAAATGCAATTCATTTTATCTCGTTTAAGTTCTATATATATATTTACTTTGATATACATTTCTAAGTCGTTATTTTTACTGACATTTAAAGTGTTTTCATATGTTTGGTTTTAAAATTTAAAGATTAGACTCACACATTATTCAATTTTTTATGGAACTAAACGAATGAAATTTTTTAAAAGAAATATATAAAAAAATTGAATGATAAGCTATTATTCTTTGTTTTTACCTGCTAAAATCTTATACAAACTTGTCAAATGGACGCATGGAATGAAATGAAAAGCCTGTATGAAATGAAATTGATCTAAGACTAATTTAAACTTTGTTTCATTTTATAGTGTACCTTACAGAATTTGTAATTCATTTAAACTGTTATTAACATACACTTGAATTTACTGTAAATTTGATTATATCATGATGCCCACCTTTCCGGAACTCTGGGTACTTCAAGAACGGAGGAATGTATTTCTTTTCTCCCATTTTAAAAGAATTTTCTTTTCCCCCACTGTTTCTGTGCTCATCTACTGAGATCAGAAAAATACTAAGTAATCCATTCTTTATATACACCCCATACTGTAATTGTTTTTAAAAAAATAAGATCTTAATTTTTGAAATAGAGTTAATTTATGAGGTCATAGAAGCGAACAACCTTTCGATTTTCCCAACAATCCTTTGATTTGAAATGGATTGAAACTTAAATATAAGGAGCTCGATTACAATAATCAATAATTTCATAACTAAAAAGAATTTTCCTGCTTTAAATAATTGATTTGATTTCCTTTTAGCTAATTTGTACCTGAAATTTCATTTCTTGGTGGAAAATATTATTTTAAACTATGTTCTATATAAATAGGAAATATATTTCAAAATAACAAATATTTTTTTTCAATAGCGAGGTCCACATGTGTGTGTCTGTAGATGTAGTATAATTTAAAATAAATTCCCATTTAATTTTACTTTCAAATTGCAAGTTCAAAACATCTTCAAGTGCAGTACCAACTTATTAAATTATGATTTATGGTCTCACTTAAAATAAGTAGTGTGTGTAACATACTTGAAGTAAAAGTTATGTTCCTGCAAGTCTGGTTGTACTGTTTATCCTTTAGTTTTTAAATTACGAGGAACCGCGTTTAAGGAATTGATGGCACGCACACTAGGCGTCCCCTATTCGAATACTCAAATATTCCGCTCCTTAGATGAACAACAAGCTTAAATGTCAATCTCTGAGTATTTACACAAACACTTTTATAATCTAAGAGTACAAGAAATGTGTTGAAAAAGGAAATTCAGTTTTCTGAATTCTACATTACCGTGACCTTGTGGTAGGCAACCCTCTTCAGAGTGAAAGGTCCCAGGCTCAATCCCATACAACAATGGAAGATGGATGTGTGCTTCTTCTTTCCCCATGCATAACTGTCGGGGTGGCTGCTTGCAAATTTTCTAGGTTTTCACCTTTGACACACATAAATATGGCCCTATAAAAAGTTCTCCAGAAAAGCAATGATGGTGTGGGTGAAAAAGAAAGAGAGAAAAATAAAATAGCTTTACAACAGCCTATAGGCGTTAGGCAATTCACAACGCAGTGTCAAATAAAAATATTTTCGCAGTCAACTACTGCATCTTACATTTCTCAGTGTCAGTCTTATCTAATATCATCTAGAATCCAGTTGGATTTATAAAATTTCCCAATAAATAGATTTTGTTGGGCATTCATAAACTATTTCGAAGTATACCCATGGAAAAACTTCTAGAACATCAGCACATCGTCAATTTTGTTTCCAAAATCCACCAAATTCGTAGTTCTGTATTTAGCAGCTTTGCAGTTCACACATTCTCCATACGATTGGCCTAGACTAAGCTTTGTTAGGCTCGATTTCTTTTGTTTTTCTGAGTTTTCTGAGTCTTTGAAGAAAACTAATCTTAAATGAAGGTTTTACCGGACAATAATATTTCATTTACATAGAAATAGACTAAGTGTAATATCTTTGTCAGGGTTTGCTTAAGTAACTTTACATCTAGTTCTTTCAGTTTATAGAATTGATGTTTAATAACTGACTCTATGTTTATTTAATTTAGAATTTATGTATTATTATTAGAGAAGCAATGATGGATGACTAATACAATAATTTAAAGAGTTTTCAGAAAAAGCTAGTTCTTATCACAAATGAAAATTAATTAATGAACCATGAAATGTGAAAATTGCTAATGTAAAAATTATAAAGTGTAGCATCTTATATTCATTACAAATTGTATTTAATGATAGAAAACTGCGTTTTTTATTTTATTTTGTTTCCATTTTATTTAATATTTAATTTATTGTGATATGAAACCTGCTTATAAATTGGCTCTGTCTATTTTTCACTCAATAGATAAATAAAATATTTGGTTTCCTCACTCTTGTCCAAGGTACATATAAAGAATCATGAAAAACAAACTTTTTCATATTATTATCAAAGGTATTTTCGTTCGGTAAAATAGAAAATATTACAGATTCTATAATGCCCAGACCATTTGAATTCATATATGCACGAAAATCATAGAAGAGGACCTCCCAAAATAGGTTTAACTGTGATTACGCACCATTTTAACAGTTTTAATTTATTAAATGATACTTATTTATTAAATGATTTATTAAATGATACTTATTAAATGATACTTATATTAATTTATTAAATGATACTTATATTACTTATATTAACTTATATTAATTATTAATTTATTAAATGATACTTATTATTTTAAAAGAACAAATATTTTGAATTACATGGAAAATATAAAAACAAAGATGTAATTATTTTCATTAGTATGCAAAGGTCAAGATGGTCTGGATGCCTTAATGAACTTATTGAATATGGATCCACAAAGAAAGCCTTCATTCAATTCAACAGCCAATCGAAAAAAAAGGATTGTCAAAACTTAGATGCTTGAACTACATTGAAAATGATTTAAAATTATAAAAATTGGATATCTGAGTCCAAAATAGAGTATTGTCGTATTCTGGAGAAGTATAGGGCCTATTATAGGCGGTCATGCCAGTCAGGAAAAATAATAAATCAGAGGCTTTTACCTAGATGGCAGTTCTAAATAAAGTGCTTATAATTCCCACATATTGCGTAAAATATAATTATAAGTTTTGTGAGTGCAACATAAATTTTTCATATTTGAAATTATTAAATGTAACATTACTATCATATTTTGAAATATTTCACACAAGTTAATTAACAGGAGATGCTACAAACGTTTTCGAAAACAACGATCTTACACCAAAGTTAAATGATTGGCAAACATTAACACCTGTTCTTGTTCAATATTTCATTAACACCTGATCATATATTTGTATCTTTCTGTCTCCTTCTTTATTGCCAACAAAACTACAACTTTTGCAATCCATAAATATTAAGAATATGTTTAATATTTCTAATATGTGCACAAAGGAAACAATAAAATTCTCTCACTCTTTTATTGGAAAAAAAAGCAACTCAGATTTTTTTTAAAATTTTTCCAGCTTTCATTTTGGTGCCAAATAAGTTTTCTATAGTTTTTAATTTATATCATTGGTTGCTGGACAGTTATTATATTAAATTTCAGACAGTATAAAATAATAAAATTTTCATAATAATTTAGAAAATAATTTTTAGAAAGTAGAGTTTATCATAATTTAGAAAAAAAATCATATTTTGAGAAAAAAATTTAATTTTATTTTTTATTCCTAAAATTATATAAAATACAGCAGATTGGCATTCTGTATTCAGTAAACAATAGAAGAAATCACATTTATGGTCTTGAGCCATTTTTTCCAATTTAAACTTTGCTCTGATTAAAAGAAGCTTCAGATGTTGCCATGAGATATTGGTATAAAAATTAACTTATTTCACATAACTTAGAAATGATAAATATGATGCTCAAACGTATTGATATCTACAGAAATTTTTAACAAAATTTTAGAAATATTTAATTTTAAAGCATTTTTGATGGTCCCGACATGAACCGGAATTTGATAGTTTGAGATTGTTGATATAGAACATTTTACTGAAATCATTAATCATATACATTTAGTAGAATGAGAATAATAAGGCACAATTTCTTTTTATATTTTTAAAATATAATTCAAATTTAAATAAATTTTGTCTTACTTAATTTTTAAATTATTTAAAGTAATCATTTGGTTTAAATACAAATGTAAAAACACTGATGCATTTGTATTTAAGCCAATTTATCTCTTCCAAAACCAGATTTGATTAAATGAAATACTAAATTCCACCTTTGCTTCTCTTTCACTTATATGATACTATTCCCTTATATGAGCTCATTGTTGCTCAAATGGGAGATCAGAAATCTCATTAGCAAGTATATATTAAAATTTGTGTCTTCAATATTTTTCATAGCGTTACTTACAAAACTCATCAAAAAATTTCCTTTTCTTATTCTGATATATAAGAATATTGATAATTAGAAGAAATTAGAATAACAGTTTTATTATATGAAAATATAATTGTTATTATGCTGTGTAAATCTGTAGAACGTTACATCAAATTAAATATCTTCACTGTTTGATACGATTTTTGAAATGGAATATCACTGCAATGTTTATAATTTACGAAGAATATATTATCAATTTATGAACTGTCGCAATTTACGAATTTTCTTCTTGAGATAATTCGAAGGAATCAATGAAACAATTAATATAACAAATAAAAAGAAATAAGAATAATAGTTACATTTAATGAAAATATAACTATTATTATACTGTATAAATTTGCACGTCATTACAACAAACTAAATCTCTTCACTGTTTTATACGTTTTTTAAAAATGGAATGTCACTGTGGTGTTTATAGTTTACGAAGATATATTATCCATTTATGAGCTATCGCAATTTATGAATTTTATCTTTGAGATAATTAGAAGGAATCAGCGTAAAAAATTGAAGGCGAAAAGCAAAAGGAAATATTGCCAATCAACAAACATATTTCCATTTATAAACTTATGAAATTATCCTAAAAATACGAGAATTTTAATGAAGGTGATTTCTTTTCTATATTAGAGAGCTAAAATTATTTAAACAGCTCACACACAAGCGCTAGGACTCATTGTGAAACAAAATAATGCGAATGTTATGAGACTGTTATGTTTGATAGAAGTCCACAAATGTAAATTAGGAAATGTTAATGGAAAATTTTTATTAATATTATTTTATGTCATAAAACTCCAAATGGTATCCCTTAACATAAAAGTATTTATTAGTGAATTAGAACATCCGGGATTTAACACAGCAAATGTTAAATTGCTTTTTGACTTCAAAAAATATTCAACTTTCTCAACTTTAAATTTTTTATGTGATGCTCTATAAAATATGATTTATTACAAAAGTTTCTTGCTGTTTTGTGCTATAATATTTGCTTCATTTAATGGCAATGGTATGTAAAATATTATTTAATTAAAATATTTTTGAAAAATAGCTAAATACGAAGCAATTTAATGATTTATTTAACTATAAGTATACAATATAAGTATATAATATCTATATTTGTATTATATTGATTAAATTATCAATTTGTCTATCTACCTGAGTATTTATCTATCTAAATAGATAAATATTTATTTATTTACCCATATTTATCAGGTGTATCTAAGTATCTGATTAATTATCTATCTTAGTAATTGAATATCTCTCTGTCTAAATATGTAAATACTTATCTATTTGTCAAAATAAATGTCTCTCTTTTTCTGTTTATATTATAGTTTAGGGGTTATTTGTAAGTAGAATATTTCAGCAATCATAATTCATTAATATTGTTTCATTTGAACACAAAAATGTGAGGTTAATATTTTTGCTTTATTTAAACAAGCATTTTCCATTTAGGCTATTAATGTAGTCCAACCGTTAATATGATCAAACCATATTAATATGGTTATTTTCAAAGACTTACAATAACCTTGATGTTGTAATTAGTGAAAAAATGTTCAGTTAATTTAAAATTATTTTGAAATTTTAAAATGAATTAGAATATTTGTAACACCTTATATTTCTCTTCCTTTAATTGTTTGAAAAAAGTAGATTAAATATTTTGCTGCAATAGAATTAACTAAAATCTGGGGGAACACTTAAGCTTATATAATTTGCAATATAATATGAAAAATTTTGTATAAATAAAAAATATTGAATTAAAAAATAAATAAAAATTATATCGATTCTTGTTTGCTACAATTTAATAGTTTAATTTATATTTATCAATAATTGATTATGAATTGAATTTCATTCAAATTACATCAAAAATTAAAATTATTAAAACTTTGAAATTTTTTATTGAATAAATTTTTGTTGAAAACCATAAAAATATTTTTTTACAACAATTATATTATAAAGTGAGCTGTCAAGAATTGGGTGTGTGTTTGATATATTTTTTTAAATGTGTGCCACTAAAAGAATAAGATTTGTAAATAAGTTTAAAGTAAAATTCAATAAAATTTTCTATCGATTTTATCTCACAATATTATTATTTATTCAGTTACATTTCCTATTTAAATTAGAAAAAAATGTATAATTTTATAAAATAAAAGAAATATACTAATGTATATTTTTATATTTAAATTTAATAGAATACTTTTTATAACGAAAGTTAAAGGGTTCGATCCCAAATATTGTTGAATAAAAAGAGACACATTTTGTGCATTTATTTTCTCCATGCACATGTGTCGATTGAGTGCTTGTGTTTTTTCTAGGTTTCCTCTCTTGCGAAAAAAAATATGACACACTAGCTTGAAAATCATTTAAGGTACATAGTAAAATGCCATACTGTAGTTTTAGTTATACTAGTCTGCCCACTGTGCCGGGTCGAAATATGTACTTTATAATAACATTAAATCAATAAAAATATAGATTTAATTTTGTAAATTTTATAATATGTTATTATTTTTAAAAGATATAAGGGAGATAATGAATTTAAATTTTAAGTGGATAATTTTATTTATAATATATAACTACGTCTGTTATTAGCCATAAAGTGATTGTTTCTTTCGTTCCAGTTGAGATCATGATTAATCCCCTTTATTACGATTCTCATTGATTTAAAATGACATCCGATAACGTTTCATCTACTTCACATCATATTGAGGCGGCTTCGTAAATCTGACTTGTCAATGAATTTGCTGCTTGCCTTCAAATCGCATTCTTCGAGTGGCAGCAAACAAGGCGAAGTTCACCATCGAATGTCTTAGTGTCGTCGGTGGTGTGGAAAAAATCCATTCATGATTTTTACTAATAATAAAGAAATAATATTTATACATATATATATATTTTCATTTGTAAGCTTTTTCAAAATCATGAAATATACATGTTGCTCTAAATAATTAGTTTCAAATCTTCAAATCTTTAGCTATGATATTGTTTTCAAAATTGAACACGTTATACGATGACTATGGTTAAAAATAGAACAGAAGAAAAAGCAAAATAAAAAAGATAAGAGAAAACATTCACTTTATGGTTAGTTTTTAAATTGGCAAGGAGGATTTAAATTTTTAATTTATATATTTTCTCATTTTATTTTATTGTTTTACATATTTAATATGTATTTTTATACGAAATGTTCAAATAAAACTTTGTCTGCATTTAAGATTGCTTCCTCAATAGAATATTGAAGAATGCTCGTTGCTTCATTCAAAGGAAATTTTGTGAGTATAAAATGCTCATCTATTAAAAACTTCTATCTCTACATTTGTTTCATATTTTTATATTGAATGAGAGAAAATATCTGCTATTAATTAAATATTATTAAAAAATTCAATTCACTTTTCCTTGTATTCAAACAGGCATTATTTTAAAAAAAATTTCTGGTCATTTAAAATTAATTTTAGTTGAGAAAATAAAGGATGCACTAATATTGCAGAGTAAATTAAATGGAATAACTAATTGCTAAACAGGATTTAATTTTATAGCAATGAACTTGGTTTTACGCAAGAAGTTAAGCTATTGATCTAAAGCCGCTTTCATGACTAATGTTAAGAATTAATCGCCCATTAAGCATTCTTTAGTTGTCATTCTTTATTAAGTTTCGGTAATCATTTTAACATTGTTTTCTGCCTCAACACTGTTGACAAAGTGTTAAAGTCACAAAGAGTGAATACATTTCTCTTATTGCATAAAATAGAATAGAATTTATTTCATAGATTAAAACTAATTTCATGCAATAGAAGAAAGAAGGTGGAACAGCAGTTTTTATAAAATTCGATTAAATGACCATAAAAAGCCCTAACACGACTCTTTGTTTGATCATGGTTTTGAGTAAGTGCTTATGAAGACTGTAACTTACAGAAGATTTTGCCTTTAGTTATGGTTATTTAGCTATAAGTTGATGATGGTGGCACTAACTATCTAATTATAGAATAGAGAGTAAAAAATACCATTAAAAAGCTTATAGAATATATGCTGCGTCACTGTAAGAATGTCTGAGAGAAAAATTTTTAGACGAGAAAAAATAATGGCTTTAAGAGCCCATAAAAGGATTTTATTCAATGTTTATAACTATGGAGTTAGAAAGATATGGTGATGACATCAATGATCTAACTGATAAGACAGAGGTTGACCATCTAAAGATTTATACAGCTGTACTTTAGTTTAAAGCATGAAATTGTGGAAGAGAATCTGTTAGTGGGAGAGAGGATAATTCCTTCTATGATAGCAACTGACAAGGCTTTGCCTTTTTTAATGATTTTGAAGTTAGAAGGTAAAAATATCAGAGTTATTAGAAAAACGTAGTCTGATGATGACTATTAAAAAACCTATGGAATTGACCTATGGAACTGCTTCAAGAAGTTATAGAGTTATTTTGAATTAAGGTAAGGAGTTTCAGAGAATAGCAATTTTCATCGAATCAAAGTGATGATGAAAGCAAAATAAATTTCTTCAGTACTACCATAAAGAGTTTATGGAGCTACAATCTGAGTCACAGCAAAAATGTTTGGGAGAAAATTTACTAGGTGAAGAAAATAATGGCTCCATCAGCCTATTATGTTATTTTTCTCCTTGTTTATGATGATGGAACTAAAAAGAAACGGGGCTGATAGTGATGATATAATGGATGAACCTGTAGCTGACCATTAAAAAATTTATGGAGCTGTAATTTGTCAGAAAGCAAGAAATTGTGGGAGAAAATTTGTTAGAGAGGGAAGAGGTAGTGACTTCATTGGTAGCTATAAACATGACTTTTTAGTCATGATTTTGGTGACAGAAAGAGAGGGTAAAGAAAGCAATGAACTTTTAGAAGAACACAGACTGAAGTTGATTACCAAAGAACCTATGGAATTAAAATCGGCTTCAAGGAATTATGAAGGAAAATTTATGTTGAGGGAAGGTAAAGAGTTTAGAAAAGCAGCAGTTTTTTGTGGATTAAAGACGATGTTGAAAGCAGAAGAAACATTTATGCGCCATGTGTTGAGAAAGATCTGCTTAGTGAAATAATAGCTATACACTTTGTAAGCTATTTAATATTAATGAAGTGTTTCATTTTCATTAATTTTTAAAATATAATAAAAATGATCTTTAGATAAGTTTTTTGCAAAAAACATATTTTATAATGTATTAAATTAAAATATTTTCTTGAGTATTATATAGCATCATTTTAAAAGAAAGCACGTCATTAAATTATAAATTGGAATCAACAATAATAATTGTTTCGCTTAATGATTGCTTCCTATAAAAGCCAAAATTTATGGACGATTTATGCTTATAAAGTGATACGAGTATTTTACAGTATTTATTATTAGGCTCCAAAATGTTTTGTAGATTCAGTTTTTCTGTTTACTTCACAAATAAAATTATTTTAAAATAGAGTTTTTTATTCAATGAAAAATTAATTAAGAATATTCATATTATTTATATTATAAAATGTTTAATTTTGCTATTTCAGATCATATTCCGTGTAATTATCAAGGTATTATCAGAGGTATGTGAATAATAATATGTTTCATAATTGTAATAATTAAAAATTTTAACTTTTGAGTTTCAGTTATGCTTTTCTGAACAGATTAGTCTTGGATAGGTAATGTGAGCTTTATTTTACATTAACAATATAAAGAAGAAGAACTGAAAGCACCCATTCTAAATTATTTTAGAATTTCAACTTGAATTTTCACATGAAGTTACAGAGCAAATATATTCTCTGATATTAGAGGATATACATTGGAAATATAAATGAGCTTAGGTAAAAATTAAATTTTCCAACATCATGATACGTTTTATATCAATTTCCTAAAAACATCGTTTTTATTAATGCTGAAATAAAATTTTCTTTTAAGCATATTTATTGAATTCATACTATAAATAAAAATTCTAAGGCAGTAACAAATGCTTACCTCTTATCAAAAATTGTCATACAAAAATATGAAAAACCCAAACAACGAAGATATATTTATGGTAGGGAACTTTTTTTCAGAAAATACTGCCATTATTTCTGTCTAAATTGTGTATATGGGGCTGTTCTTCATAATATATCAAATTGTGTCCTACTATGGTACCAACAGAGAGGATACGTGGCTGGAAAAATATTTGTATGTCACAATATAATAATTTACAATTTTTTTTTGTTTCCTGTAAAAGTGTTTCTTATAATACGATACAGTGGTATTCCGCAAAGAGAGATGGTAGAAATGTCATATAAATATTGACACTCATTCAAGATTTTAATAAATTCAGTAAATAAGAAACTAATTTAACATTATTACAATTTTCTTATTGACAATCAAATATTTGAAGAAAAATTATTATATTTGAAAAGTATTTCTTAGTAAAAATATGAAACTTTTTCTTAATGAGTATTAGACAATTTTTTATTGAATAAATAATTCAAGAAACCGTTCTTCAGCGCAAAGAACACTTTTGATTAATCGAATAGGATTTATTTTAAAATTTATAAGCAAAAAATACAAATGAAATCTAAAGTAGAATGCACTAAGTGTTACTTAAAAAATTTATAAGTTCTGTTTAAAAAAACAAAGAAAACATAATTACGGTTTTTTAAATTAAATTTTTCTTGGACATCAAACGATTGAATTTTTTTAAAAACAATTAATAGTTCTAAAGTATTAAAATGATTATAGTGCTTATAAAAAGTGCAATCAGTTCACAATAACCTGAATCTTTTAATGAATTTTTGGAATAAAAGAGCAATTGAATTTTGAACAGATTGAAGTTTGAAATATTTTTAAAAATGATGAGATAAAATATGAGAGTTTACTGTTTTTAATCTCCTTACAAAGAACATAAAAAATGTTTATTGTAAAAATGTTATTTCGTTATATTTTTTACTATTAGAGAGAACTAACATTAAACTTTTTTTACAGGAATTAATGGGAACGATGATTACAACTATATCTCTCCATGGAAGTTTGGTTCGTGAATTTTAAATTATGAAGTTTTTAAGTAATGATTTGTAATTAAATTTTTATTTGAAAATGTTTTTTTTTAATTTTGTGTTAAGAAATTATGTTCATCTTTTTTTGCAGCAGTGAGTCGTAACTTTGACCATAAATTTTATTCTGATGGATCTGTAGGTAAGTAAGCTTTAGCTGTTAAAAAAAAATCATGACACTTACAGTAATATTGTTTCGTAAGTTTTGATTTTTTTTACAGTTTTTAAATACTGATTCGTAGCCACAATTTTATTTGAAGAGGATTTTTCATTTTAAGTTAATTAATAATTTAATTTCCAACTTATTACAGATTCAAATAATAACTATGGTCGGAATTTTAACCCTGACAGAACCGATGGTATGTATAATTTGGTTGTTCAAAAAAAAAAACGATAATTTTATCTTCTGTCATGTGAAATTTAGTTTGTCTGTTTTGAATTATAAAATCTGAAATATTGATTTTTTCTCAGAAATAAACAATAACAATGGCTGGAATTTTTATTCTGAAGGAAACGTCAGTATGTATGGTTTGATTACTCAGAAAATATTAATTATAACTCTGATGAGAGAATTTTGGTTCGTGAGTTTTGAATCATAGTTTTTTAAATAATAATTAGTAATTATATTTTTACCTGAAACTAATTAGCTTTTATTTAAATTAAAATATTTATATTCCATTTTTTCAGAAACCGAAACGAATGAAGGCTTAAATTTTATTTCTGATAGAAACATCAGTACGTATGGTTTTAATGCTAAGAAAATGTTAATTATAACTCTCTCACGAGAACATTGGTTCGTGAGTTTTGAAAACTGATCAATAATTATATTATCTGAAACCAATTATCCTCTAATTTTAATTTAAATATTAATTTTCTATGTTTCAGAAACAATAAATAATAATGGCTGGAATTTTAATTCTGTTAGAAACGTCAGTACGTGTTATTTGAATAATCAGAAAATATTAATTATAACTTCCACGAGAACATTGGTTCGTGACTTTTAAACTATAGAATTTCCTTTATTCCTGATTAATTATTAAATTTTTATTTAAAACTTTTATATTTTATTTTATTAAAATATTAATCGATTTATTTATAAATGATAAAATGGTAATAGCTGGAATTTTAATTCTGATGGAAACGTCAGTATGTATGATTTGATAGCTCAGAAAATATTAATTATAATTCTCATGAGAATATTGGATAGTGAGTTTTGCATTATAGTTTTTTTAAACATTGATTAGTAATTTACATATTTTATCTGAAATTTACATATATTTATCTGAAACTAAATACACTTTTATTTTTTAATATTGATATTCCATTTGTTCAGAAACTGAAAATAGTAATAGCTGGAATTTCAATTCTGATAGATCTAAGATTTAATTTCTCAGAACACATTAAATATAAGTCTCACAAAGAAATACTTATTCGTGAATTTTAAATCACAGGGAGTTTCAAATAAAGGCTTGTAATTGTTTTTCCATACTACCATTTTGTGTTATTTAAAATGATAATGTTTGATTTCTTTCAAAAATGAACAATAATAGTCACTGGAATTTTAATTCCGATAGAAACGTTGGCATATATGACACGATTGCTCAGTAACGTTAACAATAATTGTCATGAGAATATAAATTATTGAATTGTAGTTTCGAAGTACTGATTTATAAGCAATTTTTTAATTTTTATTTTATGTTAAGAATTATTCAATTTTTTTGCAAAAATGAAATGTAACTATGGTTATAATTTTAAGTCTGATAGAATGGTTGTTATATGTAAGTTAATAGCTTAGAAAATTTCGTAACCTTTAAAATTTTTTCAGAATTGTGTATATTTTTATAAAAAAATTTAGTCATTAATTTCCTTATTATTTGAATTAAAAGTTTTACTATATAATTTTTAAAATAAATGGAATATTAATATTAATATAATTTAAATTTGTATACCGTTTCAAAGAAAACTTTACATTACTTTACACATTTATTGGTTGCGGATCGCAGTTTTTTATTCATAAATAAAAATTTGGATAAAAGATTTTCTATTCAAACACTATAATAACTGACACCAATCATAATTTTGAACATCTTTAATATAAGCGTTTTTTGCCTATATTTTATTCTCTTGCATCAAATCTTGGTAAGAATGTTAAAAAGGATGTGAGAGAGTTTTTTACTTTTGTAATTTATAATATTGCATTGTCTGTATACTTACCATTAAGAACTTAATATGATATTTGCATGTACTTACCATTCTTACTGACTTAAATTTTAAAATATTCATCTGGCAGTAATTCATAATATTTAGTAGCGGGCGAAACCAATCAGCAATTCGAAGTTGATATTTTCTAAATGAAAAATATTTTCCTAATTTTTGGAGAAAAATTGTGATTTAAAAAATAATAAAATGATGAAAATTGTGATTTAAAAAATGATGATATATGTTTATCATTATTCAAAACTCTGGTTTTTTCATCACGGAACAAACTCACGATTAGATCATCTAAAAAATTAGAATGAAAAATCTCTTTAGTAACAAACTTATTTAATAATCATCTCATCTTCATTGTAATGCCTTTCCAATATTTATCCTCATTCTATTTTTCTATCTTCAGTTATTTTTTACCATTTTTAAAGCGAGTAGAGTTTCTGTGAAATTAATACACTTAAATTAATTAAACAACCGCAGGAACAATTAAATTTAAATCATCACTAATTAGAATTTATTTTAATTGTAAATGCTTTAATGAAAATTTCAAAAAGGATTATAAGTTTGTTTCAGTTAACAATAATTTAAATTTAACATCATAAGGCAAGTTTTATTACAATAAGTGAAGCCACTTTCAGTTCAATATGAGACAAAATTTCAGCAAAATATGAATATTTTAATGAATTTATGAAAATGAATTTATGTTAACTGGAAAATGTGAAATTTTTAAAATTAATAACAAAGATTTAACCATGAAATTCATAGCGATTTAGTTATAAATGCGAGGTTTAAAGTGTTACATTGTACATTTGAAAAATCTCGCATTTCTTTTATGTAGCAATTATTTAAATGTAGTGGTATAAAAACTCTCTTTTCCGAGTGCATCTTGAACCTTTCACAGATTTTTTTGATCAGTGACAATTTTCAGTGTTTGCAAGCTCCCTGAATATATTTTCTTTTCTGTGGTTGCCTTAGGAATTATTTATTTATTTATATAAAAAGTAACAAAAACAAGCAGAGAAAACTATTTTTGATAGAAGCAAAGTAAGAGTAACAAGTAAAATATTTATATTTTCGCATATACTGATAAATTTATGAGGGAAAATTGCAGTTTCAAATAAAAGTTTAACTTTAATGTTGTTTCGTTTCCTAGATAATTTAAAGTTAATATTTTCTACATTCAGCAGATATCTTCAATTCTAATTAAAGAAGTGGTATATATTTAGTTTCTCTCTTTTTCAAATATTAATTTGTACCATAAAAATAGAATATAACAGTATTTGTAAGCAAATTATTGTTTTTGTATTAATTTTTAATTAAGATGATATTTTGTTTATTCCAGAAACTGATGGTGACAGTAAACTTTATTATGACTCTCTCAGAAACACAAGTATATGAATTAAAGTTTTTAAATAATGTTTTGTAGTTTTATTTCGGATTGAAATTTAATTTTTGCAATATAATTATAAAATTAATGTTTAGTCTGTTTTCTTACAGAAACAAATAATGATTGCTAGAATTTTAATCCTTACAAAACTGTTGGTTAGGTTATTTTTGGTAACTACAGTTTTACAATAGTAACTGTTGATAAACCGTATTTACTAAAAAAAGGGCTTAGACATTTAAAATTATGCAAATAAATATATAAGTCTTTCAGCGTTTTCCCTAATGAATTTCTTTAATTGTTGAAATAAAAGTATATTACAATATAAGTAGTTCAATAAACTGATAATCATTAAAACAATTTTAATTTATATACCAATAGTACTCTGTAAGTAATTACATACTGCTTTCTGATCAAGTAAGTTATACATCAAATTTAGTTTTATATTTGCCGACAAATTTTTGAAAATTTTTTTATTTTTCCAATAATTAAAATTTTTTATATGAATTATCACACTGAATAACACATTAAAATAATCCACAAAAAGAAGAAATAAAATCAAGTCCAATATAAAAGAATCAAATGATTATATGATTTGTTATCTTAGTGAATATCGTAATTAAAGTAGCCAATTTGATATTTACATATACGATCAAGAATTTTTTTTGTGAAACATTTAACCCATTATAACAAGTAATCTATAATAAATACAAATATCTAAATGTTAGAAAAATTCTTCTTAAAATAATAATGTAAATTATTCTCTTTAACTCTTGTGATTTATTGAACAGGCATTCTAAAAAAATTTCATGGTCCTAATTAATATGACAAGAAAGTAAATATTTTTATTTAAAGTTTGTTGTAAAAGGAAGAAAAATATTTTACTAAACCCAGCTGCTAGCTTTGAGCACTATAAGGGATCGGAAGTAATTGCACCTTTTATACATGGGACACCAGTGGGCATACCAAGGGCTTCAAAGTGCGTACTTGTAATTAGAAACAGGGGCCAGGCAGAAAAAACATCAGTCTTGGCCTGTCACCTCCATAGGTATCATTTCACGTGGAATGCGGTGTACCCATCACATATTTTATGTTCCCCAGCTGCCATTAGTGACGCGATGGATCTTTCGTATGGGGAGGAGGTTATAAAAACTCAATACCTTACAATAATGAATTCCTAATCATCCAGGGTACCAGGGTCACTAAGTTAGACAGTATAGCTTTTATATTTTCTTCAAAATATCTGGATAACTACAGTTCTAATAGAAGTAAATTTATAAATTGGTTTTAAAATATTGATAGGTAATAATCGTTGAATCACAGCTTTATCAGAATATCATTTGTAATGAAAAATTTATTTCACAAATTTTTTATTACAAATGATATTCTGATAAATTTATTCTGATAAAGAATTCTGCTGTATTTAATTTAGTCAAACTAACATTTTGTTTATTGCAGAATCCAGTGGTGAATATGGTTATATAAATGGATATCAGGAAAATAATGGAGACTATAGTGGTAAATTAATTTTTTGAGCTGCTTTTTCCTAACTTTGTGCTTTAACAAAGTTAAATTTTTGTGATGCATTTTAAATTAAAAAATTATTTGCTTTCTTTTAAAGAAATAAATAATTACTATGATTAAAATCCTTATTCTGATAGAACCTTTGGTAATTATTATTCCATTGCTCAGGGAATGCTTTAGAAATTTGAAATCCTCACCAAATGTATTATTTTTTTTAGGAGAAACTTATTTTTAATTCCATTAGTCTGAGTTAAAGACAATACTAGATATTTTGTTTAATAAATTGATTAAACAAATTATAACAAAAGTTGAGGAAAAATTGGCTTTTTGTACCTAATTTGCAAATCAGTGATTGTAGATTGCTGTCAATTAAGTTGTCGGTAACCAAAACGGGATGTGAATATCCAACACGGAGTAAGCTGTTTTCCAGCTTTTGTACAGACCTTGGAGGAGGACTTAAAACAGCAACTTTAGTATGAGATAGTCTCACATATGCTCTATGGGTATCAGAATTGGAAATCGAGCAGGCCATTCTACATTCTCTAAAAACTAAGACCCTCAAAATAGTCCTCAACAACTGCAGCTCGACGAGATCAAGCGTTATCATCTATAAGAATGAAATCTTTGCCAACTTCGCTGGCATATGGGTGAACATCTGGATTAAGGATGCCATCTTGATACCTCAGAGCAGTAACAACTAATTTTTGGAATACATACAGATCAGTGGGACTACTTAGTGAGACCGCTGCCCAAACCAACCATTATTCCCCTACCGCGTTAATTGTATCTTTTCACAATGTTTAAATAATGGTATCTGGTGCCATGCTCCCTCCAAATCAGCACACGTCCTAAATCACTCTGCCGTGTAAATCTGGACTCTTCTGTAAAAAGTACAGAAGCCTATCGCTGTCTGGTTCAAGAAACATATTCTCTTGCCCAAGATAAGTGGGAACTCTCTCTCTTCCGGTGAAGGAGACTCACACAAATGATCGCTTTGCATAGTGACTTGCATGGTGAGGATGCTCTTCGCACCGCATTATCGGATATTCTTCCCCCTGGTGCTCCAGAGTGTTCTGCAAAATGTTGCGGCTCAGAAATGCTTCTTCTTTCATTTGTAAAAAATCATAAAACGCTCTTCTGCAAATTTTGTAGCTGGTCGACCTGAAACATGTCAGTAAGACACAGAAACTTTGGTTGATTCCATAGACTATGGACCACACTGCATGACACATTAAGGCACCTAGTCGCATCAGTTTGTGACATTTCTATTTCCATCCTATCGCCCATCGCCACCTTATAAAAAAAAGGTAAACCTCTTTTCTCAGACATTGCGGCACACCACTGACTATTGCCTACGAATCTGCCAACAAAAGTTGAAAAGCCAAAAAAAGTCACATGCGTAGTCAGAAAAGCCTAATCTTTGCATATTTTTCTTTCATTCATACGTACCTACTCTTTTCCAATAAAAGAAAGTGGCTTACGACTTTGCATAAATTTATATAAGTTCGTTTTTATTATGTATGTAAACTATTATTTAAATTTATGCAAATTTATTGTTAGTAATTTTTTATGGTTAGCCACGGAAAACATGTTGTTTCTTAACATTTGGCTGCCAGTGTATGTAGTAATACTCTTGGTAGGCTTGTATCTTCATTCTACTTACAGAACGTATGACTGACAAATCATAATTAGTTTTATTTATAGACAAACTGAAAAAAAAATTTTTGTTCTCATTTTATTATTTGAACAACTCTTAGGTTTGAATTTTTCGTATGGTGAGCTTATTTGTAATGGTTGGAAATTAAATTTAATTAAAGGCCTCAATCAAATTACTTTGCCCAGTTAAAAGTGGCAAAAAAATAAAAAACCATAGATAAATGTTCGTATATATATTTAATTTCTAGGAACAATTAGAAGTTGTGTGTGTGTTTAGATAAATTCTTAACATTATATTGTTTTTACATTTTTCAATTTTGCGCTAAATTTTATTTTTTCTTTGAGAAATGATAATTTATGACCATGAATTATAATAATTAATCCCTAATTCAAAATTAAAAATATTTATTTTTTCTTCTTTTCACGAGTAAAGTTGTGTTAATTTAATAATATGTGTTGATTATTTAGTTATTATAATAATACTATCGTAGTTAATATTTGTTCAATTACTTTCAAATAAAGAAATTAGAAATTAATTGAAATTAAATTACATAATAAATTAAATTACATTGTACTTAATAAATTAGATAATTTTAATAACTAAATTATTTAGTAGTAAATTACTTAAACTCTAGTAATTAATTTTATATTTATTGGAAAATAAAATTTATTGAATATATAGTACAGGATTTAAGAAATCAGATTTATTTAAATGAGTTAAATGGCGTTTATAATTTTTGTAGAGATTAACAGTACTTGCATTTATCATCATACTTTTGACAGTAATATAGGTATGTCCGTATTTACACGGAATTTAATCTTCAAAATTTTAATATGTTATTCTTTCCCATCTTACCAAACTTTTAAAAACATTTTATATAAGGATTACTTAAATTTTTATCTAATAATGTCCAAATAAATAAATTTATCTAATAATAATATAATTTGAAAATAAATTTATCAAATAAATTTATCTAATAATGTCAAAATAAATAAATCCTTACATTTTTATATACAGCTTATAGCTAATTTTTTCTAATATAAGAATTAGAATGCGTAAAATGAGTTTCAAATGTTCATTATTACAATTAGCTAATCATTATTATTTTTATATTGAAGTTCAGTGTAAGCAAATTAACATTTAGTTCATTTCAGAAAATAATGGTGTTAAAGGACGTAAAGACTACTCCCAAAGGAATGTAGGTAAGGGAGTTATAAATTAATTTCTAAATATCGATTTTAACTGCCTTTTCAGTAAAAATGTGAGTTTTGTGTTATTATTTTAATTTAAAGACAAATGCTAAGTTTTACTTTTTCTTTTTATAGAATCAAATAATAACTTTTATCAGGATTTTTATTCTGATACAGTCATTGGTAAGAATATTTTGATTGCTTAGAAAATATTTAAAATATTTGTAGTTTATTATAAAAATTTTATAAATAGTTTTTCGTCATTATTGTTTTCTTAAATCAACAGTAAAAGTATTATTTTTTTGTAAAAACCTGCTTAGAAAAACCTGTATATAATTTTTGTAGAGGCTAAGAATACTTGCATTTATAATTATGTTTTCGACAGTAATATTGGTATGTCCTTATTTACGAGTAATTTAATCTTCAAAATTTTAATATGTTATTCTTTCCCTTCTTACCAAACTTTTTAAAAACATGTTATATAAGTATCATTAAAAATGATATGAAATAAATAAATCATTACATTTTTATATACAACTTATATCTAATTTTTTCTGATATAAGAATTAGAATGCGTAAAATGAGTTTCAAATGTCCATTACTACAATTAGCTAATTATTATTATTTTTATATTGCATTTCAGTTCTAGCAAATTAACATTTAGTTTATTTCAGAAAATAATGGTGTTAAAGGACTGAATGACTACTCGCAAAAGAATGTAGGTAAGGGAGTTATAAATTAATTTCTAAATATCGATTTTTTAATTGCCTTTTCAGTAAAAATGTAAGTTTTGCGTTATATTTTTAATTTAAAAGACAAATGCTAAGTTTTACTTTTTCTTTTTATATATACTAATAATAACTTTCATCAGGATTTTTATTCTGATACAGTCATTGGTAAGAATATTTCGATAGCTTAGAAAATAGTTTAAAATATTTGTAATTTTTTATAAATATTATATGAATATTTTTTGTCATTTTTTCTTCTTAAATCAAAAGTAAAAGTATAATTTTTTTGTAGAAAAACCTGCTTATTCCGAGTATTATTATAATTCGAACGAAAATACTGGTACGTATGTGTGTATGCATTTTCCCATTAATATATACCTTTATAAATTGTATATGGTATTAATTTTCTTTCATAGACATGTTTTGTGATAAAACTCCTTTTCTTAGAGACAAATTTAGACTGCGGTTGACCTTGTAGGCACAGGGATTTGTAAGATATTTAAGCATACGTTTTTCGTTTTTCACTTCTTTTGGGCGGAATCTCTTCTTAGGTAGTGGAAATTACGTTTCTCAAGGTAACAAACCCTGAAAAATTCCGAGGACTCATCGACAGAAAAGTATAACATTCATCGACCATATTGTTCAACAGTTTCTTGAATCGTAATCTGGATAGAGCGGGGGTTTAAACAATCAAAAGAAGGGCTGCCTTATTGCAATGATTTGTCCTTTTATGAAAATTAAAAATATACAGTTTGGTAATGTAATGATATCCGAGGATTCATTTGATAACTATAAGCAATCTGATGAAATAATGACACATTAGTAGCCCTATTATTTTTAATACTCTTAATTTACTTAGAACATCCTAAAATATATATTGGTATTTAGTAAATCTTCAAAATTTCTTCAGGTATTATTTCTAACGCGCGCGCGTTGTTCCTATTTAATAACTTGAATAGTGGAAAAAATTAAAACCTTTTTAATATCAAACCGTTTCATAAAAGGAATGACAAGAAAATTATATTTGAATAAAAATTGTGGTTAAGGGAAATTATTTTTTATTGAAAAACTTTTATGTTTGAACAAAAAGCGATTTGTAAGCTTATGCTTGGAAAAAATTTAAAAATTACCCACTATTCTTAGAAAATTCTCTATTACTGTAAGGTTTGATAATGTTAAATAAATTTTCATCCTGTAAATTGTTTTTCCATTTTGATATTTCTTGGATCTAGAAGATATTTATTATTTAAAAAATTAGATAATTACTAAATATACTTTAATGTATAAAATAATTTAAGCTCATTTTTCCTACATTTATTATTTATTTATGTTATACTTGGCTATAAAATTAGGCGTTTCACATCTTGAAAAAGTTGATACTTTTTAATTTATTTAGTTGAAAATTGGATAATGTTTTTCGTTATCTAAAAACAAAATTTTATTTTCACAATTCAAAAAAGAAAATTCTTTTTTTAATGTATAGTATATTGTAATATATAAGTTGTAGAAAATAGCAATACAACTGGATAAATAAGTATTTATTACTTTTTTTTGTCGTTTCTATTTACATCAAGATTTAATAAATTTTGGCTTCGTTTGTTTTCATATTTTGTTTATATAAACATAAGAAAGATATTCTGTAAAAAATGTAATATTAGAATTTTATGTGTATATAATTTTGTTATTTTATTGATTAGGGTTTAATAAGCTACAGTAATAATAGCAATCAATTTTGCTTTAATTTACCGTAATCTTAATGTTTTCTTAAAATCTTTTAGTTTCTTAAATTACTATTGTTAAATCATAATATATGTAACTTAAATAACAGTAATTTTAGAATTTTTGATAGCTGAGATAAAAGAGAATGCTCTTTTAATTAGGATTATTTTAAGCAATAAATATTGAACTTAAGTTCATGATGATGCCCCCCAAAAAAGGAAAGTTTAATTAATTTTTAAAAAAATTCAGAAATTATCAAGCAATTCTTGTCAATTTAAGTAATTTCCAATGTAGTAAATTGCTTATATAAAATTAAAAAATATTTTTTTAATTATGAAATAAGCTTCAGAATATTTTATTTAGAATCCAAATTTGCTGGTATTTAAATTAAGTGTGCTTAAACAAACTGACAAAAATAATGTATTACAAACTATTCATAAAATTTATTAGCTAAGTTATTAAAATAGTCCATGTTCGGTATAATTTAAAAAATAAACTTAGTTTTGATTAAACTGGAATAAAGTTAACAAATAATTTTATATAATGAATAATTAGCTATTTATTGCACTTTAAATTAAATAGAACAAAATTATATATTTTTACTTACTGTATTTCAAAATAAATAAATGTAATTCATGTCTAAATATATCACAAAAATTCTAATTTAGTTTTTAAAAGCATTTAAAAGAAATTTGAAAATACAAACTATTTTACATAAAAGGAATTACTTTATCTAATTGAAAATGCAAATGATTATCTTGTGCTCAAATTTATTGCAATCTAATTATCATATAAATCAGAAGCAAGAAATTCAGATTCCTGATACTTTTTTAAATCATATGTTGATAAATTGTCAACTATTTGCCCAGAGAACTTTACAGTAAAAAAATACATAGCTAAAACAATTGCTAATATAAAATATTGTTCTCATAAAATTGTCTAAGAAAAAAATAAGAAATTAATATTTTAGAAGTTTACCAATATAAAGTATAGTACATATTAACCACAGAAATATATTTTTTATATGTGTGAATAAATTTACTAATACTTAAACTATTTTATTACGATACAGAAGAAAACAGAAGATTTTTAGATACTCAATCAAATTACATTTATATTTGTTCTTATTTTTTAATGCTTAAGAAACTTCAAGATAAGGAAATTTATATAAATACGAAATAGTGTGTATATTAACTATAAAATTAAATGTTTAAGATTTTTAATACATTTATTATGTGCAAATAATTTTTTGCGAATAAATTTATCAATATTTAAAACTATTGGATAAAGATATGGAAAATAACTATATATTATCTCAGAAAGCTTAATCTATGATACTCAAGCATTTATGTATTGTAAGGATATACATTAACATTTAAATTATTGAATAGTAAAATAACAAAGCATATGCACGTTTTAAATAAGCTGTTTAAACAAACTATCTTTTCTTGTTATTAAAAAACATTAAAATAAAACAAACTTATAAGAAATAACGTATTATATATATGTTACATATATAAAATATTATATTTCCTAAGATTAAGCTTACAATTCTAAACACTTATTTTGTGGAGGAATTTATAAAGAAAATCTAAAAGGTTTGCAGATTCTTATGTGCATTTTAAAGTTAACTATATAAAGACCACAGTGTTGACGGATCTCTCTCACGCTGCATTTCGGATATGCGAAGGCATATGCTAATACCTCATCCTGTTGAACTTGCCGTCCTACCTTAGCTGGTCTGCAAGATAAAGGTCGACTAGTAACGCAAACATTTTACAATTATTACACATGCCTTAAACATTTTACAACAGTTAGGATGGTTTGATGAGAAGGATGCGGGCCTGCAGGGAAACGTTGGCGGTACAACCTTGATGCTGATCGTGCCATGCGTCGACATTCACCGTACAGTAAAACCATCTCACAATACTCAGCTATGGAATACTCAGCCATGACCATGAGCATCAACATACTACAGCCCCAAGAAGATGTCTCTTTTATAGCCGTCTCAGGTGAACAGAAGTGACGTTTCTTACGAATTTGCATACTGCATACAAATTGTTGGAATTATTTTTAATACTTCCGTTCTTCCCATTTCGAAATAAAAGTGAAAAATGTAATTACGAAAATTTAAATCGCTTTTTTTCACCACTATGCGGTAAAAGAAAACGATTTTTTGTTTTTTCAAATATGCACACGTATGATGTGCCACGTCACAGCACGAAACAGCTAGAATTTTAATCCTTACAAAACTGTTGGTTAGGTTATTTTTGGTAACTACAGTTTTACAATAGTAACTGTTGATAAACCGTATTTAATAAAAAAAGGGCTTAGACATTTAAAATTATGCAAATAAATATATAAGTCTTTCAGCATTTTCCCTAATGAATTTCTTTAATTGTTGAAATAAAAGTATATTACAATATAAGTAGTTCAATAAACTGATAATCATTAAAACAATTTTAATTTATATACCAATAGTACTCTGTAAGTAATTACATACTGCTTTCTGATCAAGTAAGTTATACATCAAATTTAGTTTTATATTTGCCGACAAATTTTTGAAAATTTTTTTATTTTTCCAATAATTAAAATTTTTTATATGAATTATCACACTGAATAACACATTAAAATAATCCACAAAAAGAAGAAATAAAATCAAGTCCAATATAAAAGAATCAAATGATTATATGATTTGTTATCTTAGTGAATATCGTAATTAAAGTAGCCAATTGATATTTACATATACGATCAAGAATTTTTTTTGTGAAACATTTAACCCATTATAACAAGTAATCTATGATAAATACAAATATCTAAATGTTAGAAAAATTCTTCTTAAAATAATAATGTAAATTATTCTCTAACTCTTGTGATTTATTGAACAGGCATTCTAAAAAAATTTCATGGTCCTAATTAATATGACAAGAAAGTAAATATTTTTATTTAAAGTTTGTTGTAAAAGGAAGAAAAATATTTTACTAAACCCAGCTGCTAGCTTTGAGCACTATAAGGGACGGAAGTAATTGCACCTTTTATACATGGGACACCAGTGGGCATACCAAGGGCTTCGAAGTGCGTACTTGTAATTAGAAACAGGGGCCAGGCAGAAAAAACATCAGTCTTGGCCTGTCACCTCCATAGGTATCATTTCACGTGGAATGCGGTGTACCCATCACATATTTTATGTTCCCCAGCTGCCATTAGTGACGCGATGGATCTTTCGTATGGGGAGGAGGTTATAAAAACTCAATACCTTACAATAATGAATTCCTAATCATCCAGGGTACCAGGGTCACTAAGTTAGACAGTATAGCTTTTATATTTTCTTCAAAATATCTGGATAACTACAGTTCTAATAGAAGTAAATTTATAAATTGGTTTTAAAATATTGATAGGTAATAATCGTTGAATCACAGCTTTATCAGAATATCATTTGTAATGAAAAATTTATTTCACAAATTTTTTATTACAAATGATATTCTGATAAATTTATTCTGATAAAGAATTCTGCTGTATTTAATTTAGTCAAACTAACATTTTGTTTATTGCAGAATCCAGTGGTGAATATGGTTATATAAATGGATATCAGGAAAATAATGGAGACTATAGTGGTAAATTAATTTTTTGAGCTGCTTTTTCCTAACTTTGTGCTTTAACAAAGTTAAATTTTTGTGATGCATTTTAAATTAAAAAATTATTTGCTTTCTTTTAAAGAAATAAATAATTACTATGATTAAAATCCTTATTCTGATAGAACCTTTGGTAATTATTATTCCATTGCTCAGGGAATGCTTTAGAAATTTGAAATCCTCACCAAATGTATTATTTTTTTTAGGAGAAACTTATTTTTAATTCCATTAGTCTGAGTTAAAGACAATACTAGATATTTTTTTAATAAATTGATTAAACAAATTATAACAAAAGTTGAGGAAAAATTGGCTTTTTGTACCTAATTTGCAAATCAGTGATTGTAGATTGCTGTCAATTAAGTTGTCGGTAACCAAAACGGGATGTGAATATCCAACACGGAGTAAGCTGTTTTCCAGCTTTTGTACAGACCTTGGAGGAGGACTTAAAACAGCAACTTTAGTATGAGATAGTCTCACATATGCTCTATGGGTATCAGAATTGGAAATCGAGCAGGCCATTCTACATTCTCTAAAAACTAAGACCCTCAAAATAGTCCTCAACAACTGCAGCTCGACGAGATCAAGCGTTATCATCTATAAGAATGAAATCTTTGCCAACTTCGCTGGCATATGGGTGAACATCTGGATTAAGGATGCCATCTTGATACCTCAGAGCAGTAACAACTAATTTTTGGAATACATACAGATCAGTGGGACTACTTAGTGAGACCGCTGCCCAAACCAACCATTATTCCCCTACCGCGTTAATTGTATCTTTTCACAATGTTTAAATAATGGTATCTGGTGCCATGCTCCCTCCAAATCAGCACACGTCCTAAATCACTCTGCCGTGTAAATCTGGACTCTTCTGTAAAAAGTACAGAAGCCTATCGCTGTCTGGTTCAAGAAACATATTCTCTTGCCCAAGATAAGTGGGAACTCTCTCTCTTCCGGTGAAGGAGACTCACACAAATGATCGCTTTGCATAGTGACTTGCATGGTGAGGATGCTCTTCGCACCGCATTATCGGATATTCTTCCCCCTGGTGCTCCAGAGTGTTCTGCAAAATGTTGCGGCTCAGAAATGCTTCTTCTTTCATTTGTAAAAAATCATAAAACGCTCTTCTGCAAATTTTGTAGCTGGTCGACCTGAAACATGTCAGTAAGACACAGAAACTTTGGTTGATTCCATAGACTATGGACCACACTGCATGACACATTAAGGCACCTAGTCGCATCAGTTTGTGACATTTCTATTTCCATCCTATCGCCCATCGCCACCTTATAAAAAAAAGGTAAACCTCTTTTCTCAGACATTGCGGCACACCACTGACTATTGCCTACGAATCTGCCAACAAAAGTTGAAAAGCCAAAAAAAGTCACATGCGTAGTCAGAAAAGCCTAATCTTTGCATATTTTTCTTTCATTCATACGTACCTACTCTTTTCCAATAAAAGAAAGTGGCTTACGACTTTGCATAAATTTATATAAGTTCGTTTTTATTATGTATGTAAACTATTATTTAAATTTATGCAAATTTATTGTTAGTAATTTTTTATGGTTAGCCACGGAAAACATGTTGTTTCTTAACATTTGGCTGCCAGTGTATGTAGTAATACTCTTGGTAGGCTTGTATCTTCATTCTACTTACAGAACGTATGACTGACAAATCATAATTAGTTTTATTTATAGACAAACTGAAAAAAAAATTTTTGTTCTCATTTTATTATTTGAACAACTCTTAGGTTTGAATTTTTCGTATGGTGAGCTTATTTGTAATGGTTGGAAATTAAATTTAATTAAAGGCCTCAATCAAATTACTTTGCCCAGTTAAAAGTGGCAAAAAAATAAAAAACCATAGATAAATGTTCGTATATATATTTAATTTCTAGGAACAATTAGAAGTTGTGTGTGTGTTTAGATAAATTCTTAACATTATATTGTTTTTACATTTTTCAATTTTGCGCTAAATTTTATTTTTTCTTTGAGAAATGATAATTTATGACCATGAATTATAATAATTAATCCCTAATTCAAAATTAAAAATATTTATTTTTTCTTCTTTTCACGAGTAAAGTTGTGTTAATTTAATAATATGTGTTGATTATTTAGTTATTATAATAATACTATCGTAGTTAATATTTGTTCAATTACTTTCAAATAAAGAAATTAGAAATTAATTGAAATTAAATTACATAATAAATTAAATTACATTGTACTTAATAAATTAGATAATTTTAATAACTAAATTATTTAGTAGTAAATTACTTAAACTCTAGTAATTAATTTTATATTTATTGGAAAATAAAATTTATTGAATATATAGTACAGGATTTAAAAAATCAGATTTATTTAAATGAGTTAAATGGCGTTTATAATTTTTGTAGAGATTAAC
Organism: Latrodectus hesperus; assembly: GCA_037975125.1. Classification (NCBI taxonomy): domain Eukaryota; kingdom Metazoa; phylum Arthropoda; class Arachnida; order Araneae; family Theridiidae; genus Latrodectus; species Latrodectus hesperus. The sequence goes on from CM075858.1 coordinate 69,640,044, forward strand.
AGTACTTGCATTTATCATCATACTTTTGACAGTAATATAGGTATGTCCGTATTTACACGGAATTTAATCTTCAAAATTTTAATATGTTATTCTTTCCCATCTTACCAAACTTTTAAAAACATTTTATATAAGGATTATTTAAATTTTTATGAAATAAATAAATCCTTACATTTTTATATACAGCTTATAGCTAATTTTTTCTAATATAAGAATTAGAATGCGTAAAATGAGTTTCAAATGTTCATTATTACAATTAGCTAATCATTATTATTTTTATATTGCAGTTCAGTGTAAGCAAATTAACATTTAGTTCATTTCAGAAAATAATGGTGTTAAAGGACTTACAGACTACTCCCAAAGGAATGTAGGTAAGGGAGTTATAAATTAATTTCTAAATATCGATTTTAACTGCCTTTTCAGTAAAAATGTGAGTTTTGTGTTATTATTTTAATTTAAAGACAAATGCTAAGTTTTACTTTTTCTTTTTATAGAATCAAATAATAACTTTCATCAGGATTTTTATTCTGATACAGTCATTGGTAAGAATATTTTGATTGCTTAGAAAATATTTAAAATATTTGTAGTTTATTATAAAAATTTTATAAATAGTTTTTCGTCATTATTGTTTTCTTAAATCAAAAGTAAAAGTATTATTTTTTTGTAGAAAAACCTGCTTAGAAAAACCTGTATATAATTTTTGTAGAGGCTAAGAATACTTGCATTTATAATTATGTTTTCGACAGTAATATTGGTATGTCCTTATTTACGTGTAATTTAATCTTCAAAATTTTAATATGTTATTCTTTCCCTTCTTACCAAACTTTTTAAAAACATGTTATATAAGTATCATTAAAAATGATATGAAATAAATAAATCATTACATTTTTATATACAACTTATATCTAATTTTTTCTGATATAAGAATTAGAATGCGTAAAATGAGTTTCAAATGTTCATTACTACAATTAGCTAATCATTATTATTTTTATATTGCATTTCAGTTCTAGCAAATTAACATTTAGTTTATTTCAGAAAATAATGGTGTTAAAGGACTGAATGACTACTCGCAAAAGAATGTAGGTAAGGGAGTTATAAATTAATTTCTAAATATCGATTTTTTAATTGCCTTTTCAGTAAAAATGTAAGTTTTGCGTTATATCTTTTAATTTAAAAGACAAATGCTAAGTTTTACTTTTTCTTTTTATATATACTAATAATAACTTTCATCAGGATTTTTATTCTGATACAGTCATTGGTAAGAATATTTCGATAGCTTAGAAAATAGTTTAAAATATTTGTAATTTTTTATAAATATTATATGAATATTTTTTGTCATTTTTTCTTCTTAAATCAAAAGTAAAAGTATAATTTTTTTGTAGAAAAACCTGCTTATTCCGAGTATTATTATAATTCGAACGAAAATACTGGTACGTATGTGTGTATGCATTTTCCCATTAATATATACCTTTATAAATTGTATATGGTATTAATTTTCTTTCATAGACATGTTTTGTGATAAAACTCCTTTTCTTAGAGACAAATTTAGACTGCGGTTGACCTTGTAGGCACAGGGTTTTGTAAGATATTTAAGCATACGTTTTTCGTTTTTCACTTCTTTTGGGCGGAATCTCTTCTTAGGTAGTGGAAATTACGTTTCTCAAGGTAACAAACCCTGAAAAATTCCGAGGACTCATCGACAGAAAAGTATAACATTCATCGACCATATTGTTCAACAGTTTCTTGAATCGTAATCTGGATAGAGCGGGGGTTTAAACAATCAAAAGAAGGGCTGCCTTATTGCAATGATTTGTCCTTTTATGAAAATTAAAAATATACAGTTTGGTAATGTAATGATATCCGAGGATTCATTTGATAACTATAAGCAATCTGATGAAATAATGACACATTAGTAGCCCTAATATTTTTAATACTCTTAATTTACTTAGAACATCCTAAAATATATATTGGTATTTAGTAAATCTTCAAAATTTCTTCAGGTATTATTTCTAACGCGCGCGCGTTGTTTCTATTTAATAACTTGAATAGTGGAAAAAATTAAAACCTTTTTAATAACAAACCGTTTCATAAAAGGAATGACAAGAAAATTATATTTGAATAAAAATTGTGGTTAAGGGAAATTATTTTTTATTGAAAAACTTTTATGTTTGAACAAAAAGCGATTTGTAAGCTTATGCTTGGAAAAAATTTAAAAATTACCCACTATTCTTAGAAAATTCTCTATTACTGTAAGGCTTAATAATGTTAAATAAATTTTCATCCTGTAAATTGTTTTTCCATTTTGATATATCTTGGATCTAGAAGATATTTATTATTTCAAAAATTAGATAATTACTAAATATACTTTAATGTATAAAATAATTTAAGCTCATTTTTCCTACATTTATTATTTATTTATGTTATACTTGGCTATGAAATTAGGCGTTTCACATCTTGAAAAAGTTGATACTTTTTAATTTATTTAGTTGAAAATTGGATAATGTTTTTCGTTATCTAAAAACAAAATTTTATTTTCACAATGCAAAAAAGAAAAATCTTTTTTTAATGTATAGTATATTGTAATATATAAGTTGTAGAAAATAGCAATACAACTGGATAAATAAGTATTTATTATTTTTTTTGTCGTTTCTATTTATATCAAGACTTAATAAATTTTGGCTTCTTTTGTTTTCATATTTTGTTTATATAAACATAAGAAAGATATTCTGTAAAAAATGTAATATTAGAATTTTATGTGTATATAATTTTGTTATTTTATTGATTAGGATTTAATAAGCTACAATAATAATAGCAATCAATTTTGCTTTAATTTACCGTAATCTTAATGTTTTCTTAAAATCTTTTAGTTTCTTAAATTACTATTGTTAAATCATAATATATGTAACTTAAATAACAGTAATTTTAGAATTTTTGATAGCTGAGATAAAAGAGAATGCTCTTTTAATTAGGATTATTTTAAGCAATAAATATTGCTTAAAATAATCCTAATTGTTTTAAGCTTTGATGATGCCCAAAAAAAAGTGCTTATGATGATGCCCCCAAAAAGGAAAGTTTAATTAATTTTTAAAAAATTCAGAAATTATCAAGTAATTCATGTCAATTTAATTAATCTCCAATGTATTAAATTGCTTATATAAAATTAAAAAATATTTTTTTAATTATGAAATAAGCTTCAGAATATTTTATTTAGAATCCAAATTTGCTGGTATTTAAATTAAGTGTGCTTAAACAAACTGACAAAAATAAGGTATTACAAACTATTCATAAAATTTATTAGCTAAGTTATTAAAACAGTCCAAGTTCGGTATAATTTAAAAAATAAACTTAGTTTTGATTAAACTGGAATAAAGTTAACAAATAATTTTATATAATGAATAATAGCTATTTATTGCACTTTAAATTAAATAGAACAAAGTTATATATTTTTACATATTGTATTTCAAAATAAATAAATGTAATTCATGTCTAAATATATCACAAAAATTCTAATTTAGTTTTTTAAAAGAAATTTGAAAATGCAAACTATTTTACATAAAAGGAATTACTTTATCTAATTGAAAATGCAAATGATTATCTTGTGCACAAATTTATTGCAATCAAATTATCATATAAATCAGAAGCAAAAAATTCAAATTCCTGATACTTTTTTAAATCATATGTTGATAAATTGTCAACTATTTGCCCAGACAACTTTACAGTAAAAAAATACATAGCTAAAACAATTGCTAATATAAAATATTGTTCTCATAAAACTGTCTAAGAAAAAAAATAAGAAATTAATATTTTAGAAGTTTACCAATATAAAGTATAGTACATATTAACCACAGAAATATATTTTTTATATGTGTGAATAAATTTACTAATACTTAAACTATTTTATTACGATACAGAAGAAAACAGAAGATTTTTAGGTACTCAATCAAATTACATTTATATTTGTTCTTATTTTTTAATGCTTAAGAAGCTTCAAGATAAGGAAATTTATATAAATACGAAATAGTGTGTATATTAACTATAAAATTAAATGTTTAAGATTTTTAATACATTTATTATGTGCAAATAATTTTTTGCGAATAAATTTATCAATATTTAAAACTATTGGATAAAGATATGGAAAATAACTATATATTATCTCAGAAAGCTTAATCTATGATACTCAAGCATTTATGTATTGTAAGGATATACATTAACATTTAAATTATTGAATAGTAAAATAGCAAAGCATATGCACATTTTAAATAAGCTGTTTAAACAAACTCTCTTTTCTTGTTATTAAAAAACATTAAAATAAAACAAACTTATAAGAAATAACGTATTATATATATATGTTACATATATAAAACATTATATTTCTTAAGATTAAGCTTACAATTCTAAACACTTATTTTGTGGAGGAATTTATAAAGAAAATCTAAAAGGCTTGCAGATTCTTATGTGCATTTTAAAGTTAACTATATAAAGACCACAGTGTTGACTGATCTCTCTCACGCTGCATTTCGGATATGCGAGGGCATATGCTAATACCTCATCCTGTTGAACTTGCCGTCCTACCTTAGCTGGTCTGCCAGATAAAGGTCGACTAGTAACACAACCTGTCTGCCTTAAACATTTTACAACAGTTAAGATGGTTTGATGAGAAGGATGCGGCCCTGCAGGGAAACGTTGGCGGTACAACCTTGCTGCTGATCGTGCCTTACGTCGACATTCACCGTACAGTAAAACCATCTCACAATACTCAGCTATGGAATACTCAGCCATGACCATGATCATCAACATACTACAGCCCCAAGAAGATGTCTCTTTTATAGCCGTCTTAGGTGAACAGAAGTGACGTTTCTTACAAATTTGCATATTGCATACAAATTGTTGGAATTATTTTTAATACTTCCGTTCTTCCCATTTCGAAATAAAAGTGAAAAATGTAATTACGAAAATTTAAATCGCTTTTTTTCACCACTATGCGGTAAAAGAAAACGATTTTTTGTTTTTTCAAATATGCACACGTACGATGTGCTACGTCACAGCACGAAACAACAAATGCGCGTTTTAACCGTTGTATTCTTCACATTAATGCTTACAAGGTATCTTTTCGTACTAAATCGAGTATGCTCTACAACTTTATGAATCCCTTTTTTACCTACTTTGTTCCGTTTACGAGATACGAATTCTAACTCCACAGTTTTCCACCAGGTGGCGCGGTAGATGATTTCATTCAGTAGCGCATGGCTACTTTACTATACCTAGGCACCACTTTTATGAATATCGCAGCAGCAGTTTCGAAGTTAAGAGGGTGGCAAGGGACTTTAGTAGACATACTACATATAAAACATTATATTTCTTATGATTAAGTTTACAATTCTATACAATTATTTTGTGGAGGAATTTATAAAGAAAATCTAAAAGGTTTGCAAATTCTTATGTGTATTTTAAAATTAACTATATAAATGAATTTTCCTTTTTAATTTTTAAAAGTTTTAAGGTAAATTAATCAATATACTTAAAAGAGCAATATTTCAGCATTTCTTTTCTTTAACAGATGGCAGAATTTCAAGCGGTTTCTTTGGAATGAGTGTGCCGTATGAAAGACAGTGAAATTCTAACTAATTCATGTATTATAAATCATATATAACAGCATTCATTAATTTATTAATTTTAAAAATGTACAAATTATTTCAAAATGTAAATGGTGTATATAATTACTGGTATTATCTATTATTATACCAGTAATAAAAACAAGCTTGCATAAAAATGAATTTTTTTAATACAAATTATACTTAATCATTATATAAAATTGGATTTATAATGTTATATGCAGGAAAACCAGAAAAAATTCTATCCTTTAATGTTTCTAAATTGTTTTACATCAATTAAATTAAAATAGCATCTTAAAATAAAATAGATAATAGTATATAATGTAGAAACATAATTTCAAAAATACAATCAAAATAAGAAAAATTGTTGCGGTTAAAAAGAATTAAGATGTGTTTGTTATGCAGCCTAATGTAAAAATGCTAATTTAAATATTTTATACATCCCATTTGATACAAATATTGTGTGTATATTATTGTATACAATCATGTAGTATTGCATGAAACATTATTCACAGTAAATATGTGTATCATATTATATCTCAAATTTAATAAAAACATTTCTAGTATAAATTTTTTAAAATTGATTTAGATTATATTTTTAAATTTCACTTATTGCAAATTTGTTATGATTATTAAATTTGGTTTCCAGTTATACATTAAAACATTTTGTAAATTTTATATAATTTTACTAATATTTATACATAATGCTTACATAAAAGGTGTCTCATGATTTATTTTAGAACGAGGATATTAAGTTGACTAATTTAGAATTTATCTTTTAAAAGTCATGTTGCATACATTCATACATTTTAAACGCAATAAATAAAAAAATTTAGATTATTATAACTGATAAATATGGTTTTCTTTATTTTAGAAAAAAATGCTTAAAAACATTGAAATATGACATCAAAAAACTTACGATTGGGATTAAAGTACTATAAAAATTAATTAAAATGCATTTAAAAGGAATTATAGTGCATCACTGAGAAAACACAAATCATATGTTGTATCATTCCAAATATGAATGTCGTTAATATAAAGTAATTTATCCTAATTAAATTGTTTAAAATTTGTAACTTTTCTTTATCAAAAAATAAACCTGTAAATAAATGATCAACGCCTTCAATAAAATGGTAATATAAAATTAAATCTATGAAAAAAGAATGTGCAGAATTAATTGAAACATAAAGATAAGTGAGCAAAATAAAATAAGATTAAACTTGAGACTTAAGATACGTTAAAAAATAAACATCAAAATACTGCACAAAAGTCATTTGCATATACATTTCTTTTTGCATAATTTTAAAAACAGGAAAAATTTTAAAAGAATATTTTAATTTAATATCTGTCATGTCATTATTTTGAAAGCATCAATTACATATTTTCCGAATAAAATTCTAAAAACGTGTTGAATTTCAAGAAAATTGTATCGATACTAATGTAGAAAATAATAAGGAATATTTTTCAATGAAATTACTTTACACTTTTATGATTTTAAAACTAATTACAAGTTTATACTCTTTATCCAAATTGCTTTACCATAAGAAATTTCACTCATGATCTCATTTATATATCAAGAATTCCTTACAATTATAAAATATGATTGCAAAAGTTCTTCGACATTGATTACTTTATAACGTTAATTATGTAATGGCCACCAATAAGTACTAATAACCAATAAAAAGAACATATTTTAAAATTTTGTTAGTCCTTATCAGCTTTGCTGTGCTTTACCGAATGCATTGGCGTTAGGAGTTTATAAAATGTTTATATATATACTTATTCGCAGAAAGCATTTAATGTCATCACTCTTCAGATGGCTTCAAACATCATCTGATTTTATAATATAGGATTTCTATGGGAATATATAAAATATATCATATTTACATTTAGCCTTGTTTATGAATTACTTTATCGACTGTATTCCTGCTGAACTAGTATATACTGATTGTGTCACTACTTTGACATGTGTTGTCAGAGCACTATATCATAGTCACATAAAGTAATACGCCAAATGACTATGCTAAACTAAAATTTTTAGTCTAACACAAACACAAAAAAAAAATGTAAAAAAAATTAATAGAAGACTTTCACAAATTCAAAATATACTATATTTCATAAAATACTTTCTAAATGGCATTTATTGGAGACTCAATGAATGATTCTTCATCACCAGATATATCAGGAACTGTTTTTAAATTAATAAACATTAAAGTTTATTGAATAAGGATTACTTCAAAATATTTGTTGTCAGATAATTATAAAAAATACGCTTACATAGGAGCATTTTGACTAATATTTATATTATAATAAATAATAAAACTAAATAATAAAAGTTTCCTTGTGTTTAAAATTGGAAAAAAGTTTACAAAAAATAAATTGTTTGAAAAACAAATTTTTTTCTTGTAATTTAATCACCTAATTCCTAAATTTAAATACAAAATAAGATGAGCATTTAATTTTTAAAGAAAATGATAATGATCTGTGCAGAACGCTTCAGAGTACACACACACACGCACACACACACATATATACGGAGATAATATATAGAATAGGCTACAAAAAATAGTTGAAAAATCTTAATTTGGATATCAAACTTTATCATCACCAGTGGAAAATAAAGAGAAATAACAAAATCATGAATAATTAACACATTTTTTTAGGTGTCAGAAAAAGAATCAATATTACCAAAATAGTGTTTAAAACAACAAGATAGTGAAATAAGAATTTATGTCGTGTGAAACTCAAACGAAATACAACGTCAGAATTAATTTGGTACATTTTTTAATTCTGTGATAAGAATTGAAGAAATCTATACATTACCGTTATATAAGAGTATACTTCTTCGTCTTCTTCTTAGAATTGGATTTGTATGTCATTGGGCACCTCTGCTTTTTTTAGCATTTTGTACCATTAACTCCAAACCCAATGTGTCCTAGTTCCAGTTGCTCGGGTCACCTACTCTATTAATAAAGTCTGATAACCATTTAATGGAGACTAGGGGTAACTCTCTAGTATGGATGATGCCTAAAGAAGTTAATCTAGGGAGGGCAAGAGCCTCACATTCGTAAATGATATGCTCTGCCGTTTCCTCTGGCGTATGACATTTCCAGTAGATAGGGTCTTGCTGAAACAGTCCCATCTGGTCAGAAAGTCAGTCATGTTAGGGATAGCTTCCTGACTTTTACCAGAAGAAGATGGTTTGGAGGTCATTTCTACCTCAAGTGAAGGATTCATTGCTGCCCCTTTACAAGATTGCCTCTGAGTTCCCTTGTCTTTTTCAGCAAGGTCTACTTCAGAGGCTTCACCTGCAAATGCAGAAAGGTTTGTTATTTCTTGTGTCTATTCAGCCACAAGATAACAATTAAAAAGCTCAGGTAATATAAGTCCACCCAGCATTGCCTGAGTTACTGGGCAAGGCAAATTACTCTAGAAGTTCACCAGGCAACTAGAGGCTCCGTTAAGACACCAATACCGCGGTGCCAATTAGCCCTAGGCACGGATCGCATAACACCAGGGTTTACGGGAGCTGGTTTGCGGCCTCTGATTTTATATTCAAGGCTATCCTGTCATTCCTACAGGACATTCGGTGATCCATGTACCTTCCTGGGGCTTGAGCAGCCACCTGCCGACGCGCCTGGTGGCTGCTCAAGCCCCAGGAAGGTACACGTACCCCCTGGTTCCAGGTAAGAGTAAACTTAATATTTTTCTTATCAATTAATTGATTTTTGTGTTTAGTTATTTTCAATGGAAATCTTTAATACTATATATAATTATACTACCAAAAATATTCTTGGTTAATATAATCTTCGATTTACTCCAAAATTCTTTTAAAAAGAATTAATAATTTTGCATGTCATTAGTTTTGATTGTATATATAACTAAGAAATTTTTGAAATATAAGTAAAAACGACTTTCTTTCCCTATTTTGGTTTTTATTGATGTCCACTAATAAAAATATACTTTTCGTTTAAATGATATAAACTTATTTCAAAAAGTGAAATGTTTTATTGACTTTCTATTTACATTTAGTTTTATTTCATGTGTTAATCTAATATTTATATTGATTTTAACAACTTTATTTAAATTCTTTTGAGATTGTTTATTGGGCTTGTTTTAGAGATTCACGTTCAATTAAATTTTCTTTGAGAAGATAACTAAAGAAAAACAAGTAATAAATCCTTTATGCTATACTGAATTATTATATTTGGTTTTTAAAAAATCAGACAATAAAAGTTAAATTCCCATTTCATTAATATTTATAAAAAGCTGGTATTTAGAGTACCATAATTGTAATTACATAGAAAAAAACCCATGAGAAAGTTTTTCAACTCTCCTATAAATATTTATGAATATAATCATAAAGCTTATGAAGATGAGAAATAAACATCAAATATTATTTCTTTTTTTGTTGCAAAAAAACATTATTTCTTAAAAAGTTAAGTTCTCATTTATAATAAGAGCTTAACATTTTAAGAAATAATATAAACTGAAAAAAATAGTAATTAAAAATTCCAATGTATATTTTAAGTAAATTATGTGTTATGAATATTATAATAACATAATAATAAGATTATCATTTTGTTAGCTTTCGTTTTTTTTATCTTCTGAAAATTTTGGTTAAAAATTTTTCCTTAATTTTTTAGAAAATATTTAGTAAATTAAAAACACAAAAATTGTCAAACTTACCTCTATTATTATTATTAAATATTTCTTAACAAGTGGTTATGACAAATAATCGTTTGCACTTAGTTAATAGAAAATTAGAACATTTGAATTGTATGTGTATTATAATTCAAATAAATGCAGAACTCTTTTTAACTGAGAAAAAACCATAAAACAAATTAACTTTAATATTTTTTATTAATCCAAAAGATGAGATGAATATTTTTGATTTATGGAATTTTCCCTCAATAAATATTAGGATACTTTTATTAGAGGAAAATATCTTTACGCTTTTTAGGATTTAAATTTTCTACCATTTTCTCAATATATTAAAAAATAAAGATAGCGGTGGAAAAAAAGACGAAATTCTTAAATATGATTACTTCATTAAAATTTTAAAAGTTTCTAAGAAGATATAAAATTGGGAGTTTTAGTTTTTCAATAAAAGTATTTAAAATAAAATCATGCAAACATATTTTTTACTTTTGCTAATATAAAATTTTAGACAAAATATTTCGTACTTTTTAAATCTTACGTCAGGGACATGATAATAATGATTAAATTGTTAGAAGGAATTCGAATTGTGATAAAGTATTTATGGAACATTTTAAAGTATTTTAGGAGAAAATACAATAAGTAGATATTTAAGAATATTTCAAATATAAATGATTGCTAAAATGAATTACTGTATGCATAAAAAATATTTATTTAAAGTGTCTATTTATTAGAGTTTCAAAACATTGCATTTAAAAAATTTTTTATTTCAACTAAATTTGAAAAATATTATATTTTAAGAATTATTAATACAAAAATAAAATAATTTTAAACCCTTGATAGATTTGCTTTATTCCTTTTCAATATAAAATGATTTTACTTTCGTTTAAAAATATCTTTTTTACTATGAAACAATCAGATTAGAATCTGGCAATTAATATTTTAGTGAATTCTTTTTTTTAAAACAAAAATAACACTTTTCTTTTTTCTTTCTTTCTTTTTTTAAAGAGTACTATATAAAAATTGTTTTATTTAAAAAAGAGTTCTTTTCTCCTAAAAGGGAGAAAAGAAAATTAAATACACACAAAAAATATAATTTATACTTTAATTTTACCAACATAAATAAACTTTTAACACCTTAAACATGTAGTACAAATATTTTTTAAATTTTATTTCTCATAAAAAAGATGTTATAATTTTCCTCAGCTTATATTTATTATCATTCATATTTCGAATATGTCACTTAAAATAATTAAGAATACCAAAAAACTTTATTGTTTGAATTAAAAAAATATTTTGTGGTTAAATTTCTAGACAAGCACTTGAATACAATGTTTATATTTTAAGTATTTTGATTTTTCAAAAAATATTATTCGCTTTGTTTTTAAAAAGCTTATTACAGAAAAAACATGTTTGTTTAAAAAGTTGCTTTACGTGAAAAAATATCAAAAGTGAAAAAAAAAAATAAATAAATGCAAGATTATAATTTCATTTATTTCCAATTTGTTGGTGCTTACATTTGTAGACATTGCTTTTTTATTACATGCATTTCTATTTTATATAAAGATGGTGGCATTACTGTTGTCAAGTCACATCGCATTTCATTTATTTTCAAATATGGCACTTAATAAGTTCACTGGAACCAAACCTTCTTGTCTGTATTCTGTAGAATAAATTATTATTATATTTACTATTAGAATAAAATATTAAAATAACATAATAGGAATTAATATCCAATGTTTTTATACTAAATTAATATGAAAGAAGCATAGAGAACATCATAGTATATTGAGATATAATGATTTACTATTCTAAATGCATGCTTTTCAGCTAACTGTTGTTAATTTATTAGCAAAAGAATAAAATTCCCTTCCGCACCTTTTGTTCCTTAGCTAATATGTTAACTTATTTAGGCTATCCATCAAATGAAAATATTTATTATTTATTTTTTAATGGCGGGCACTGGGTGGTTAACCCTTTACGAAAGCAAGCCCGGAAATTGCTACTCATATATCGTTACCCGGTGGACACCTGTTAACCAAATAACGGAAACGAGTTGCAATACTCTTTTGGTACTCTGCCGCAAACCCGTTTATAGACTGGGAAGAGAAGGGTTTGGAAGAGAAAGGAAGAGAGAAGGGCTTGAACTCGGATTCGAAACCGAAACCAACAGTTTAGATGAATTGCGTTAACCTCTCAGTCATCGGTAGGTGACGAAAGATCTTAAGGTGAAGATTTAAATTTTTGTTATGCTACACAAATAACATAGATAAACTTATCTTTAAAAATAAAATATTTTCTAATGCCAATTTATTAATATTTGCAAAATAAATAATGATGTTAGAAAAGAAACATTTTTCCAGTTATCTGAAAATAGATTGATGCTTTCATAAAATTTTGCATTATTATAGTAATTTCTTTGATCTTACTAAATTAGAAGAAATTACAATTTTGTGACTCACAAAATATAATGGAAGGAAAGCTTATTCCAATAAATAAATAAACATTTTAAAGAATAATTGAATCTTTGCAAATTACAGAGTAAATACAATTAATACGATAATATAATCATTTTTATGCGGAAAAATTTATATTGTATATGATATATTAGATTTCATTGTACGGAAAATTACCTAAGCTTAATTATTAAAAATTTCTCCTCGCAAATTATTTTAACACATCTCATTTATTGTTTTTAAAACATATGAATAACTGCATTAATTAAAAATTCAAAATTAGCTGTTGAACTATAAATCGTAATTTCGTTCTTCTTATACAAATTTTATTACACACATTACTGAAACTTTATGAAATTTAATTAATCTATTCCAATGCCTGTAAATGTGCCTTAATTCATTTTGTTTTTAAGGTTAATATTTCTTCATTTCATATATTTCTTTAAGTTTCCTTAGTTTATTAAGAAATATTATATGCTCAAAGTATATGCAAAATAGAAAATTAATTAAATTAAATATTGAACATATAAATTTTTCTAATGGGCTTCCCCAATGAGAAATTGAAAGCAATATGTCTTTCATACATGTGTGCAGGCAGAGTGTGAAATTCATTCAAAAATAAATGTCTAATAAAAGTTTCATATTAGTTGTCTACTTTTTACATTATATATAAATTTGATAACTACTGCATAATACAAGATAAGTTATAAGTTAATCTAAAATTTCAAAAATTAATAGTCAGTATACACTCACTTTCAAGAGTAACGCACTGAGAGGAAAATGCTAATTTACGGAAGCCAATCAGAATTGAAGAGGATGCAAATCGCTGCAGAGGAGATCGAAGTATGCAAATATGTTAGGTAACAGCCAATTGCTTTTTCATGTCAAGTGCAAAAAGGTCAGTCTTATAAAATACCAGTTTTGTGAAGGGTTACAGAAGTTGATTGTAGGTGCTGATAGAAGGAGCTTAAAACTTTCGTACAATTTGTTTTCATGACATACGTGTTTCTATGACTTCCAGAAGACGAATGCGTTGGCGTGCTGCGGGTCACATTGAAGCAGGATAGTTGATCTCAGATGATGCTCTTTTCTTCGGCGTTTATCATTCTAAAATTTCACGTTAATGGAAACAATTCCAAACCAAAAAGACAGTTGTAAGAAGATCCGTAACCGGTCAGCCAAGGATTACAAACCCCGCGGAAGACCTATACATTGCGATTTTAGCTAAGCGGAATCGCAGAGCGACCTTCACACGTGTTACATCTATGGTTGCTGCGTCCATTGGTAAGGTGATATCTGCAGCTACTGTACGCCAAAGATTACATATGAGTGGATTGCACACCCTTGTCCCTCGAGTTTGTGTTTGTCTATCCGTGCAATCAAGAGGGGCACGATTAAAATGGAGCAGGGAACATGTCATTTGGACTGTGTCTGACCGGGGCAATGTCATGTTTACTGATAAGACAAGATTTGCTCTGGAGCCAGACGACAAGTGTATAAGGATATGGCATGAACATCGCCATGAAGGAACAAGCAATCAGCCCCAAAATATTCCCAAACATTACGCATTCCGAGATGAAAGCATTATGGTTTGTTTTAATGTACGATAACGCACGTTTCCATAGACCTGACATCGTCGATGACTACCTGGAGAATGAAGGGATTGTGATTATGGCACGGCCATCATATTCCTCGACCTTAATTCCATTGAAAATCTTTGGGATGCTCTCGGCCGTGCTATATCTTCACGTTTCCTACTTCCAGCAACTCTTACTGAGCTGAAAACTGCTCTACAAGAAGAATGGCTATTGCTTAATTTTGCGTTGGTTGACCACCTAATTAAAAGCAAGGTCATAAGGTGTAAACTTTATATACAGATGAGGGGGATCACATACCCTATTAATGTCCTTTTTTCATTTTATGCTGTTTATTTTCACTTTATACATAATTCTGTTTAAATCTTCATTATGTCATTATCTGGTAACTTATAAAAATTTAATATTGTTTTCATTTCTGTATATAATTATTGATTTTATTTTATGTATAAGTATATTTGCTACTTTCCTGCCGAATTTTGTGTCAATTAAAGTAGTATTTGTTGATTTTTTGTATTTTACATCTTTGTGCTTAACTTTTGGAAGTGAGTGTATTTTGTCTAAATTATTGTACACTATACTGAAGTTAATTTAAAATTTAGTTTTTGTTGATCGTTTACTTTATAAATAAATGTACACATAGAAATGCATTATATTCATGAACTTTTCCATAGAACAA